>CM062805.1:93000955-93455955 GCA_031772625.1 Pinus tabuliformis | reverse complement strand
GATGACTTTGTCGGGGCTATGGATGGTCACTGTAAGCTACGCAGATTTATGGGTATTACCAATTTCTACCGCAAGTCCTTGTTGGGTTTATCTCATATCACTTGGCCTTTGAATCAAGTCACCAAGGGCAAAGCAAAAGAAAATTTCTTCTATTCTGAATCAAAATAGAAGGAATTTTCTGAGCTGAAGCATCACCTATGCTCTGCACCAGTGCTCACATTACAAAACCTGCAGCAACCATTTGAGATTGAGAAAAATTCCTCTGACTATGCTATCAGGGTAGTTCTTACTCAGCAGGGGCATCTGGTGGTATATCACAGTGAGACACTTTCAGGCACAGTCTGAAAGTATCCCACCTATGACAAAGAGATGTATTCCATTGTGCAGGTTTGCTGACAGTGGAAGCATTACATTCTGGGGAAGGAAATGGTCATCCACACAAACCATCGACCCCTGCAGTTCATACAGACACAAGGAGAGTTGTAGAACGATCTTAATAAGAAATGATCCACATAGCTGCGACAGTTCCATTTGAACATCAAGTACAAGAAGGGAAGCACCAATAATGTTGCAAATTGTCTCATCCAACCACTGGTTATGGCACTAACCACTCTGCTTTAATCTTGTGGACACGAGACTTCGAGGTGTCCACATCTTTACAAGAGCGATCTAGAATTCAGCAACACATATGAGATGCTCCTAGAAGGCAAACAAGTTCCATATTTTCAACTCTACGGCACATAATTGTGCCACCTGAGATGTAACAGTCCAAAGTAAATATAAAATTAATTTCCTAATTAAAATCAGAATCAACAAATAAGTACATACCTATATTATCTGTGATCAATGTCTGCCAGATGACAACAAGGTTTTGGGGACGACTCTCCACCCAACCGTAGGCTCAATTGTGCAAGGATTTGCTACAACTAGCCACCCCCGAGCCCTCAATCAATGTACTACTACCAGTGACTCCTAAGTCTTAGAACTCCATTCTCCCAAGAGAATGCAAGATAGAATATCGAAATGATGGAATGCAAGAATGCCTCTCATCTTCCTCACCATCTATTAAATAGAACAACATTGGAAGGGGAACCACATGCACACACTCCATGTGTCTACATGCAACTTTCTTTTGATTTTTAGCTTTCTTGTTTTATTTCTTTACTTTTCTTTTGATTTTTAGCTTTTCTTGTTTTATTTCCTTCATTTTGATAGTTTTCTAGTTTTATTTCTTTTTATTCTTATTTAGAGTTTTAGTATGGTTATTACTATTTTTATTTTTATTATTTTTATTTATTTTCTTTGTATATATTTTTAATATCATTTATTATTTAACATTTATTATTTATTATTTATTAAGTGATTTATTTATTATTTCTATTATTAATTATTATTTATTATTTATTTTTATTATTTATTATTTATTATTTATTATTAAGGGGAGGGATATTACATACTCTCCCCCTTTAAGGAACTTCGTCCCGAAGTTATGTTGAATTATGTATTATGCATTATTTTTATTATTTATTATTTTATTTACTTCCTGTTGCCAACACCCTCTGCTGAACTAGTATAACCAGCAGGCATCGAAAGTCCCCAACACCCCGGGAAATCTCATGGAATCTCTATCCTTTTTCCCACTTTCGGCACCAGGCTAAGCCTGACCCGGTCTGTATCCTAGTCCAAGGCTGGCCCCAATGCTCGTGCCTGACTCAGACCTCATCTGCCCCAAGGCAGGCATCCAGTCCGGTACTCAATGACCCCGGGCATCTCGCAAGGCTGGCCCACTCCCTCCACAGCTAAGAAGGCGCACAGCCCCAGGCATCGAAGTCCTTTACATCCCTTCCAGACTTCGGCATCCCAATCCAATAACAGGCACCTAGCCTAGAACATCAAGCACTTGGCCTCCTCAAGATGGTCCCATAGCTCTTCTAGAGCTATCCATCAAGAGCTATACACAAGACAAAGGAACCACTGGCATATGTAGTGTTGATTGAGTTTTTTCCCCAGCCCATATGGTGTTACTTATTCTCCCTCGTGCGTATGGGCTCGCACGAGATCATCAAATAAACCGGCCCTCTCGGCCCATTTGTGGAGTCCTGTGAATCATCACATCTCTGCATGCATCCAATGCATTAACCATACCATCATAGTATCATAGGAAATAATCCACATGCCAACTCTTGCATGTCATCGTAAGAACGCCCATCTTTGTTAATTGCAACATTATGAATAATAAGGAACTGCATGCTCATGCATGTCATAGATTTGTACGGAACTATCGCATGCTTCAGTTATACCATCAACATAATTATATTAAAGACATATCATGACTTCTCATAAATGAACCACATGTCAATAATCCTCATATTATAGCATCATAATTCCTATGCCACGTTATGCATATCATATCCCTCATGAGTATTGAACATTAAATACCTATCATCACTTAGTAAATGAATATGTCAATATATCTTGACATAACATCATAATACCTCTGCATATCGCTACTATCGTATGGATACCTTATCACTATAAGAACCATATGTACATCATTATCTTCCTACCATGATAGCATGAAACATCATCAATATGTTTTCATCAAGTTGTCAATTACTTTTCAATAATCAGTTCGACTTCTTTCTACTAGGTAGTTAATTATTTACACCAATGGTATAATCATCTAAGTACATCGTTAAATTTCACATGAGCCTCATCATCTTGAGTCTTAATCTCTCATCATATATTCTTCCTAATGATAGTATCATTATTTAAATCATCTATCTCAAAATTAAAATCCTTTGATTTTACATCCATTTACCCTTTGGATTACTGATTCCAATACCGCTATATGCAATTGCATATAAACATTTTTTCATCATGATTTAATTTTATATCATGTTTAATTTACTTGCAAGGATTTGTTAATCCATGTTGACTTATTTAACAATCAAAACTTCATCCACAGAAATATTTTCTGATCTCGTCAAGTTCGTAAAGTTCGTATCTCAATACCACTTGATTGCTTTCTCATAAATTCAATTTCATCAAGTTGGGCAAAAGACTCTTTCTTATTAAATAGTATCATTATTTTAGATTTTGAAACAGTTGGAAACACTACTACCATCATTGTCCATGAGAAACTTAAATGTGGAAATGACCTCTTTTAACATTATGGAAAGTCCTACTCATGAAACAATCTCTATTAATTGACTTTCACTTCTTTTGTCACTATGTACCCAATCCTTCTCAAGGTATCCGTCTAAAATTTCTAGCAACATTCCTTCCTATATCTTCCTCGTTTATGATCATTTGGTCATCATGCAACTTCACACCTTCAAATTTTTAAAATATGTAGATCATCATTATGACCATTACCAATGGTGTTTCTAGATCTACTCATTAATACCTTTAAAAGAACTTTCTTCTTGATAGAACATCCCTTCATTTTCTCCTATCCGATATTCATAGATATATTTTTCTTTTTCTCCCTGTCTTCATTTCCTATTATTCCATGTCTATTGGCTTCAAAAATGGAAGTTTCTTCACTTCATTCTATTTTATTAAATTGACTTGAATTTCTCACCTCCAATCATTGTGGTTTTTCCTCCTCTCCTATAGCACTGATATACCTTGGAAATGTTGTTGCTATTTCCAACTTGGGTAAGACCTGATAAATAAATTCATTAAGATAGCTACCAAGTGTAATCCACTTATCTTTTCCTGTTTTAAGACATCAACATAATAAAATCTCCTTATCATACGTCTTGTTATCCATAATTCATTCATATAGTTAGTCACCTATGAAAAACTTTACAATGTGGCTCTCCCATTGTTATAGATGTTGTTATGCACACAACTTATCTTCTCCAATCATTCTATTTATCATACCTTACAGGTTCCTTAAAATAACCTTCATTATTACCCTGATTTTTCAAGTTCATTAGTTGATTGCCAATATTTTCTTCTTTATGTGCATCATCCTTAGATAGACCTTATAGTGATACCTTTAGAGTACCAAGTCATGATTATACCAACTCTTCCATTATGTTCTAAAATCGGTTGTTTCTTCTTATTGATTTCTTACCCCTGTTGTGATACTTCTTCTCTACGATCCAAGTTGGCCATAATCACATGAACTATCATTAGCAAGTTTCTCCTTTCCATTTCTCTTTCGACATCTTTATCCACTATATGTAATTAAACTTGAATCACGAAACCTCATGTAACATTATACTCAACATCTAAACTGAAATCCAAGTCTGTACGATTTGCCATTGAGAATATAGTAGTAAATGAGCAAATACATGTAATCTGAATGGCAATGGCAGTGTAAAATTAAATTTATTAGAAGATCATATTGAGAGAGTTGTGTTCTTGCAATAATAGACCAGAGAAATGCCAAGCAACTGCTATTGCTAAAGGACAATGAGAAAAACAATCCAACCTAAATAATTAGTGAATAGTATGATCAACATTCAAGGAATGTTATCTCTGTGTTTTTAGATCAGATTGAACAATGAAATAATGCACAGATGCTAGTGAACAATGATCATCTAAAGGTAATAAGATATCAGAGTTTATCCATTGTCAATTGGAACAGATTTCACTATTTTAGAGCACTTTAATTGGTGACAAATTTGAACTTCAATTATCCAAATACTTCAAAAAACTATGTTGTAAAATGAACTAGTGGTGAGTGGTTACACCAGCATTAGAGATTTGTTACAAAAAACATGCCAGCAATTAGACATCGTTAATTATGGGTAGATTATCACCATCCAAGATTACAAGATTTTTTCCAATGAATCAATGAGTCATAACAAAACTATATACCTTTAATTAGGTGACTCATTTAGAATTTCATTTTTTTATATGGTTGTAATGGAGAGAACCGTTGTAGCACTTTTCTTTTTATGAAATAGTGTTTAGAAAATGATAAGAGAATGCAAGCACAAACAACTCAAGGAAATGAGATAGTGGTTTTACCATGTAATGAGATTCTAATGAGAGTAGAGAACCAAAGAATTTGCTGTCTATAATGATGCATGGGAAAACCAATGAGGAACTAATGAGTGCACCAAACTTATACCAGCCAAACATTTTTAGTTAATCCAAAATAAATGGTGGTACCCCTAGAATTTTAGGTCTCACTTCCATAATTTAATATCCTACTTTTGTAATGATTTTAGAGAAATAAGTTGGTTGTAGCTAGTTTAACAAGTATATCATAGTCTAATAATAACAAAGTTAAAAAGCTATTATTAGAGTTTATGAATTTAATAAGATATATTTTATCATAAATTATCAATAATCACAATACTTAAACCATAAATTACCATAAATTATCAACAATCACAAATTTGTAGTATAAAACCATGGAAAACATGAGTTAGAAGGTCATAATGATTTTAGAATAAATCTTAGAGAATTGTCTCAATGTATAATCCAAATTCAAATGACTAAAGCTTAAGAATATTGGTGGCATTATTGTGCTAAGAAGGTACTTTGATCTTCGAAAGAAATTTATTCATCATTATATGTCACACCAATATTAATTCCACAGATTCATGATTTTTAAGGATCGAAATTTTGTGCTGTAGAGTGAAATATTTAAGTATCTGTTTAAGCAATCATAACTTATGTTAGAAGAACTAAATGGACTGCTTTTAACAAAATAAATCGTTAAATAAATTTATTGAATGTATCTTGAGATTTTTATGGCTATTAAATAATTGCTCCCAGGAAATTTAAGAAATCAAACCATCAAAGAAATATTCCACACCATAATAAGAAGAGACACTGCCACTCGACCCAAAACCGGATCGGATGACTGGGAAGGTTATTCCTCCCCAGCACCAAAATAAAATCATTTTATTAATTATATGGCCTGCCTGCAAGCACACCCGCGAAGGCAACACCATATCGAATACCTAAATTACAATACATTTAGCCATATTAATTGCCCGGATAAGACATAAATTGCCAGCATAAGACATAAGATTGTAAGCTTGCGGCCATGGATATGCGTGTTCCTACAAATTCCATTGTTCCTTTCGACAACAATGTCGAGAAATATGCACACACAATAAGATCAATAGTACCATTTCCTCATCATAGCCCAATCACATAATCTCCACCCACTCAAATAGCCAACTGCATACTTGGTGGCTCTCCAGCTCACAAATGCAAAATTTGTTGGCGCTTGGACCACGGTGTTTAACAACTAGCAGCAATCATTGTAGAAGGGCGAGCAATTGTTTTCGTTCATATCAAAAGGAATGCAAATAGATTAGCGGACCTCCTTGCCAATAAAGGGGTGGAAGATAATCTGGCTTTGTGTTAGCTCACACAGAGTTCTCTCTCAATTGTCACCAGGTTCTCTCAATGTCAAATCCTCATCTCTCAAAACAAGATGCTTCAGAAAAAAGAAATACCAATTCACTTGTAATCAAGATTTATGACAAGATTATTAGCTTACAACAATGATTCAATGAAGCATGTAAGGATTAATCAATAAAGCAAGTAAAGGAAATGACAATTAGATGAAAATGTTAGAACAATAACTCAAATGCCTTAATAGAAAGTGCTCTTAAAAATCTTCACTTATAATATGTTATGACAAATGGAGCAAGTGAGAATTATGAAAATGAAAGCACAAGTAAATGATCGTAGATGAGATTACTAATTAGGAAATTAAAGATATACTACTTCAATCTAAAACACAAGTGAGATAAAGACGAATTACTCAATGTAATTTAGACCAAATAGCCAATGAGATCAAACAATTAGCAATGAAGTCTAGATTTATTAATGATCAAGTGAAGCAATCCAATAAATTAGATATAAATACAATGAAATGAAAATTAAATTAAAGAGTTAGTCACTTCCGCAAGAAATCCTCCCTTTTAAATAAGGAGATGGGATACAATAGAAATAAATTTGAAACTCACTCAAGAAAATGTATTTTTATTATGATATTACAAAGGAATAATCCCTTAAATAGTAAAAGAGAATTTTCAAATGAACGTTTAAATACCCCTCCTAAAAATATTAATGAGAGAAAATACAAGGACTAATATAAACTTTAGGAAAATGAATTTCCAGCATATATTCTACTGGCAAGGAACGAAAATAGGAATAACGCATTCCCGCATCGTGATTAGTAAAAACTAATCATCCCACTTTGAAGATTAAAAAATATGAGGCATAATAACTGAAAACATTGAGTAACTCCAAAATAGCTTCAGCAAAATAATAGTCAAAATTCACTTGAATTTGGGTTCGGTAAAGTCAAAATAATCTGAATCGACGACAGCTGGACAATCGAGTTAACTCAGCGACAACTCGAGTTATTAAATAATAAAGAAAAATAGACTTCGTCGTTTATGACAAAGCTTGATAACCAAAACTGCTAAGTAGACTGATTGTATTAATTTTAACCATGAGTGAACTAGGCCATGGTGGGCACATGAAACTATATTCGAAGTAACAATTTAAAACAACATGAGCTTTCTCGAAATTTAACTTCCTTCGCAATTGCATCAATTGAGGGGTGGATCACATAAGGATAGAAAACTTGAAAATTAAATTATTTGACTATCTTTCAAAGGACCCAAAATTTAATAATCCATAACTCCATTCCCTCTGCGTGGAGGCACCCAAAAAAATTATTGACAGTACCAAAAGTTACCATTAAATAAATCTTATTGCATTTCATTCTTTCACGGAAGAGAATCGAGTATTGTAAATTCGTTTTCATTAAAATTCACATAATATATTAGGAGGAAACTCCCTAAGGTAAAAGGAATAATTTATGGGCTATCACGCAAGGGTTTTAATAATCAAGGAAAGAGGGGCTTTACAAGAATAGAGAAAATATGGGGTTATGGACAACTACTACTTGCATGCATTCTTTTTTTTTTTTTTAATTAAATTATTTCACTTCATTAAAAAAATATATATATATGGATTAATTTAATTAAGGTAAAATAAAAAATTTCTCTTTTAAAACCCCACGTTGTGTAAAATTACAAAGATTTCCATGCCTCCATGGGCTCTACTTGAGAATTCCCAACAATTCCCAAGAAATTTGATTATAAATAATTGGGTGGTCTCTCGATTAAGAAAATTGGAATAAACAACCAGTAAAGATGCAGGGGACAACAAGAAGGAGCCTGGATATGAAAATATGTACATGATAAGATTAGCTGTGGAGATTACTCATAGGAATGACTTTAAAAATGAACACCATCAAAATATAACTATGCAGTAAGTATGCACCGAATAAAAAATTTACGTGTATAGCGAGGGTTTGTAGAAAAAATATGCGGCCTCCTGGAAGTAACCATCCTGTAACTTCAAAACAAGTCAAGTTAAAAATTCCAACAAAATAATTTTTTTCTAAGATGCCCATAGGCCCTAAGGGTTGAGCCAAAGCTCTGATACCATATGTAACAGTCCAAAGTAAATATAAAATTAATTTCCTAATTAAAATCAGAATCAACAAATAAGTACATACCTATATTATCTGTGATCAATGTCTGTCAGATGACAACAAGGTTTTGGGGATGACTCTCCACCCAACCGTAGGCTCAATTGTGCAAGGATTTGCTACAACTAGCCACCCCCAAGCCCTCAATCAACGTACTACTGCCAGTGATTTTTAGCTTTTCTTGTTTTATTTCCTTCTTTTTGATAGTTTTTTAGTTTTATTTCTTTTTATTCTTATTTAGAGTTTTAGTATGGTTATTACTATTTTTATTTTTATTATTTTTATTTATTTTCTTTGTATATATTTTTAATATCATTTATTATTTAACATTTATGATTTATTATTTTTATTATTTTTATTATTTATTATTATTTATTATTTCTATTATTAATTATTATTTATTAATTATTTTTATTATTTATTATTTATTATTACATTATTATTTATTATTCTTATTATTTATTATTTATTATTAAGGGAGGGATATTACATGGGACACCTCTGTGTTCCTTCAAGCAAGTGTGCCAAGATAATTTGGGAGGTGCACTATAGTCGGGTCACTGGACATTTCAAAGTATAGAAAACAGTGATAGTGTTACAAAAGTATTCTTATTGGTCGAACCTTCGACATGACGTTGGGAAGTACATTAGATCCTACATTGTTTGCACCATTTCAAACCGAAAATCAAGAAGAAAGGCCTATATACTCCTCTTCCTACTCCTAGTCAGCCTTGGGAATCCATCTCAATGGATTACATGTCAGGCCTTCCTTCTACTAAGGATGGAAACGACTATGTTTTCATGGTCATTGACAGATTCTCTAAGATGGCCATTCTAGTGGCCTACAAGAAGAGTATCTCAACAAAAGTCACTACTAAGCTATTATTTGAACAAGTGTGGGAACACTTTGGGATCCCATACTCCATTATCTCAGATCAGGACAGCAGGTTCCTGAGTACATTTATTTCAAGCCTCTAGTCGATGTTGGATACCAAGATCACTAAGTCCACGGCCTTACACCCCCAAAATGATAGCCAAACAGAGGTCGTCAACAGGATGATTATGCACATTCTACGCATGTACAAATCGAAGCATCCACGCACATGAGATGAAATCCTCCCCTATGTCCAGCACAGCTACAATAGAGCTCTCCATAACTCAACTGGCCACAACCCCTTTCAGGTGGGATTAGGATTCCAGCCACTATGTCCCATCGATGTAGCTATACCATTTGCATCTACTCAAGCAGATTTGACTCATGCCAGTCTAAAATTGACAAGGCTAACAACTTCATTGAGCACATTCAGCACATCCTCCAGCGGGTCCATGACATATTAGATAGATCCAATGCTAAGTACAAGCAGCGTCATGATCAACATTGGGTGCCACACAAGTTCCAGGTGGGCGACAAAGTTTGGTTACATTTGCAGAAGGAGCGCCTCATTGGGCCGCACTGAAAGCTTCACCCACACCGATATGTGTCATACACCATCGACAAGACTATAGGGTACAATATCTTCAAGCTCAAAATTCCACCTTTCCTTGGCCTGCACCCAATATTCAATGTGGACCATATGCGACTATACTTTCCCCCATTGTTTGACACATCTGACATTGTTGAGCAGCTAACACCAATAGATCTCAACCCAATCTCAATCGAACAGGTCAAAAATGATAGGATTATGAACACACACATTAAGAACACTAACCAGTAGAGGATCCAACTATATCAAGTTATCAGAGCAGGCCAACTCCTTCACCAAGGACCAGGTTCAATAGAAATTTCCTCACCTCATGGAGGTTCTGCATGTAATGGGGACCATTGCTTCCTAAGTGGGGAGGATTGATCCAGGTGGACATTGGTGGCCACCTTCCTATTCCACCTATACCTCTAGTTGGTTTCATAAGTTTCCTTGATTATAGCATCATTTACTATTTTTAGCAGTTTTTCGGGTCCTAAACTTCCAAAGTTGTTTTGACCGCCTAAACGACATTTTTTTAGGTTTGTAGCATTGCTAAAAATCTTGTAGTACTTAGAGAGATATTTCCAATGAGGTATCATATGCGCCAAAAAGAGATCATATGACCAAGTTATCACCCCAGGAAGTTGTGTGCCCAAATAACCCCAATGGGGCCCACAAATTCTTGTTGTTTCATCTCCTAGGGTTAGGGTTTTGGTTGTTTAGGGTTTCCCTTTGTTGTTCAATAATAAAAATTCCATTGAACCTCATTGTAACACAGTTCATAAGCATGTAGCTGCCACATCTCTTCTCATAGTTAAGCTACCATTGCTCGCACTAATTTATTTCCATTCTGCTTGTAAGCATTTTTTAGTTCTTTGATATTAATGAAATGAAGATTTATTTTTGTTGCATCTCTATGTTTATGTTTATATCTTTATTCTATTGCGTTCTTTCATAAGTCTGGATCATTCAATTTACTCCTCACATTCAACTTGTGACCTTTCACCTTCCTTTTCTCCTATTTTCCATTATTTTCATAAATATAATGCCAATTAATTCCTCTTTGCCTTTTTAAAGCCTTTTCTGATTCCTTTGCCAATTTCCATAGCCATAATAAACTGAAATGAACACCCACTAGGATGTTTATCCCACCATTCAGCATGGAATACGTGTCCCATGACCTTGGTCTTATTTTTTCTTTATTAACTTTATTACATGGATTTTTAACCCAGGGTTGTTGCATTCCATGTCAGCAACATGTCATAGAGCAATGTTAGCACCTACCTACCCCTAGGGTCTAGGAGTGCTCATGTGTACTCCATGTAATTTCCACATGGCCTGCTACATTGACATTTAGATATGGATTTTTCAGTAAACCCCTCTTTTTTATTTTTTTGGATGCTTAGACTTCTACTCCTTGATGGACTCTAGTTGTCCATCACTTTCACTTAACAAAATCTGGTACTAGTCCACGACTCTTGATAGATTTAGGTTCCTTATACTTCTGCCAACTTCCAGTTCCATCATGCACCAATTACATCATCCAACTTTTCTAGAAAAAACATTTATAAGGTTTTTTTGGATGTCTAGATATCCAGATCTTAACAAATCCTAGTGTGCACTCCTCTCTCTTCATAGATGTTGCTAGCCATTTTTCAGAATTAATCCCCCTTTCATTAGTCCATAGTCATGGTTCCCATTAAACCATATGATCAGGGGCTAGTGATGAAGTCTCCAATCCACAAATATCCATTAGTCGGGCTTTCAATAGGAAATTACAAGTCAATTTGTGAGGGTTGGAAATGACTCTGATGGGGTAGACACTCTGTTCAAATTCTTCTAAGGATTTTGAGATCCTTGTCATTATACAAATTCATCCAAACATTCCTTCCACGACCATTTACTAAGATCTTCTTCCAATAAATCAAAGAGGTCATTGTTCATAAATTGCCCCCATCTGAGTGAAACTTGTCACTCTCTTCAACTAGAAATACACAAGTTTTACAAACTAACACAAAAATAACTAAAATCCAACATCAAGGCCTAGATTCACAAGGAACACAATCCTTCTAAGGTACCTACATCAAAATACCTCCATGTCTTCTTACCCCAAAATATGGATACCTGAAAACTAATCAACAATTCAAGTAGGGATACTATATAATTGTTCAATCTCATAGCTATAAACAAAGGCCAAACACAATAACTGAAAAGGCCATACAATCCCCCTTCAACCCCTTCAACATACCTTCCACTAGTTCAACATTTCTTTAGTGAATTTTTTATCACTTTACATTAGATACTCTGTGAATAATCTTTCCTCTGAGTCTCCACTTTATAATCAAGGGTTTTACTCTTACTTATGGATCTACGTCATCAATAACACCCTCTAATTATAAACAACAAATTCAAATCTTCTCTATCCTATCTAAAGTAGACCAAGATCCCTTGGTTGAGATTCAATAAGAGCCTTACACAAACAACCAACAATCTGGGATGCCTAAGAGGTTGAGGAATTCACCTACCCTGTCTTCTTTTCCATAACCTATTTCCAAAAAAAGGCCTATTACAGCCACAAGCATTAAAGATATCCAAGACTAAGTATCTCCTATGTTCATGTTAAAAATCATGAAAACACATCATATGAGCATATTAATATCAACATTCATGCATGTGAAATATTACAATGGAGTCACAACCAAAATTACCATTTCATATCATAAACATGTATCACATAAACTACAATGCCCATTCAATAGGCAAGCACATAAATATACATAGTTGTCAACATATGTCTATTTCCATGAACATGATTTACATCACATATTTAAATTCCACAAGGGCTCTTATCTAATCAAGGTCAAATATTGCCTACAATTGAATAAGGTTTAGCCATTACCACGGGCTCAACTATCTATGTTGTTCTTTTCTATCAACCACCCCTGGGCCAGACCAAGAAGTCATGAGGGAATTTCTCACTCAACCATTACAGGGTGGGGTGATGAAGGCCATTCTCCTTCATAAATCCAATCTCATTAGTTTCTCTTGATATCCTATTAAGGCTAGAGTCTAGAGAAGTTTTATGGGTGGTTTATCAACCATATTTCACAAAAATCACCTAGAAGGAAATTTCATCTCAGCCTATCAATGGTGTAGGGATGAAGGTCATTCTCCTTCATCCACACAAAAACAAATATGATGTCTTTCAACCTAGTGCATTAGGACATGTTACATTCACAGTGTGCCACTATGTCTTGTACAAAAAAAATGGAGTTATTCACTAACCTAGTAGTTCCTCAATACTTATAAATTCTCAGTACTTTTCATGCCTTTTTTCTTTTTGTAAACATTGTAGAGCTCTTTGTATTTACCTTTTTAGAAAAAAAAAATTACATCCAGATCCTCCAGTTAGTCTCCTACCCAAAGGAAACTAGGTGACCACCGATGAGCATTATAACCATTCCAAAATTTGAATAAGTTCATCAAAAACCATCTACTTCTAGAATTCTTGTATGTACTATTGTCTCTGCAGATCATAACATAATTACTTGTTTTCTACATCTAGAGCAGAATTCAAAGACAAAACTCAGACTCTAAACTATGCTAATCCTCATCCGAGGATGCTATCCAAACTGAATCCTTTGCACCAGGGCCTGAAGCCTTTACCCCAGGGCCTGGAAGTTCACATCCCTGTGTCAGTTTCCATTTAAGCTCTGTTAGAGTCTGCTCGATCCGGCCCAGTGCGATATTGTTCCTGTAGGTTTGGATTTGTATAGTCGCGATATCTTTGAGAATTTCCACCCTAACTGGGTTTGTCTCCTTACTTTTTTCCTGTTTGTCTAGAACTTTGCCTTCCATGTGTTCTTGGTGAAGAGTCATAGAGGAGGCTATAACGTGTTTCATGATCTAGTATTGATGTAATGTCTTTTTGAAAAACGAACGCTGACCATTTGATGTCCCTGGGTCCTACAACATTCCTTCCCATTCTTCCATGGGTAAGTCTTTGCACCTGAGGTTGTTTCTTAAATCTCTTTCCCAACTCCAAATTTTGTCTTTGACCTCTTTCGGGTTTCCTTCCATATAGGAGTCTATGATTTTCTTCATTTGCTCACTGTCAGGTTTCCTTCCCCTTTTCTTTCCTTTGCTGCTCGTGCCTTCTTCTTTTTTATTCGTCCTCTTGCTTCTCCTGGGCGCCATTCTTCTTTCCTCTTGGCCTTTAGCTCTCTTTGTCTGCTGCTTTTCATTTTGACTCACAGTATTGCCCTGTGCTGAGGCGAGACCTATCACAGAATACACACAATTGTCAATCCTATTAGTTAAGTTTGCATTTTTATCCAGGGGTTTTCTGCCCCCCCCCCCTCTTCTTTCCACTCCTTCGGTTACCCACTCCCTGAGTTTCTAACCTCTGGTTTCCTTCCCTGATAGGAATTGCTATGGCCGTTATAGTTCTTTTGGTTTTGGGGTACCCATGTTTACTTGGATTTACCCAATTCATACAAAAAGCCCTTTCCTGGTTCGAATGCTTTTTCTTTCTCGAAATTTCACTCCTTGTGTGAGTTGGGTTGCAGGCCCCTCTCTTTGTTATGGAGCTTTCGGCATGGTCAGCCAGATTTTGGCTAGCTATGGTTTCGCCCCTCACCATGAGGTGCACCTCCATCCCCCCGGGGTTTTGGATTTTCCTATCCCCTCTGTCATTGCTCAACGTAGCATGCATTCTTCCTTTCCCTGGACTATGATTGACCAGGATCTCTATTCTACAGAGGGGGTCAGGTGAAAATGGGTCCTGCAAGCCATTGCTCTCATACTCCTCACCCTTGCTCTTACCTTTCTCTTCATCCTTGGTACCCAGGAGCTCTTCACGGTAATTTCCTTTCATCTCTCTAAGATTTCTATGACAATTGGTATTATCAACCCAGATCTGCATAACATTCTTCATTCCTACTCTATGATTCAGACTAATTACTTTTTCATAGATTAGGTTGAGAAATGTCACATACCCTTTTACTTTTCTGCGCTTCCCTAACACTTTCTGCTCCCGCTTGCTATCTACTCTTTCATTCTCACCACCTTTCTCCTTTCTCGTCCGCATGCAATGTGCCTATTTTCCCTTTTTCTTAGGCTTTATCCTTTTTTCGTTACCCCTTCATGATTTTACCACCAGCTTTCCTCCCTTCCCTCTGCCTTGGCACGCCTCCCTTCCCTATTGCCTTGGGATGCTGCCCACCTGTGTTGTCCATCATCCTTCATTTACTTCTTCCCTCTCTCGGCTACTCTTACTGTCGGGTCGCTGACTTCGCTCTGTCACTGGGCATTAACTCACTTCCCATCCTCGGAATTTTTTTCTTGCCCTCTCCTCTTCCTTTCCTTGCCATCTCTGCCCCCATGTTCTCGAGGGTTTTCCTTCCTCTGCCCCCCTTCATCATCCTACCATGCTCCAGTCTTTCATCTGTCCTGTGTTGTTCTGTTTCTGTCCTGTTTTGTCCCTCTTACATCTGCCCTTGTCCTTCTCCGCTCTCGTCATATCCGAGCGAATTCTCTAGATGCTCACTTTGGTGCCTGTCTTGTTCTATTATCTGGAGCAGTTGTCCCATTTCCTCTTTCTGATGGAGTTCTTCCGCGCTCACGTCCAATTGCTACTCTCCTTTCCGACATCCCCAATTCACAAGGTGGTCTGCAGGAGCATTTCCTTTGCGCTTCACATGAGAAGGTATGGTGTAGGCTACCTTCCTCAATTGATGGCTTATTTCTGTTACTATCCATGCCGTCCGCCAACTTTTGCTTAGTTTCTCTGCTGGAACTCCCTGCTGTAGTTGTTTGACTGTTTCTATCACTAGCATCAAGTCACCTTCTATCTGCAGGCTTTGGTACCCTTCCCTGATCGCTATTGCTAATCCCCTGTTCAGTGCATGGAATTCTGCTTCATTGTTGGAGGCAATTCCACAATCCATTGCATAGACCCGGCAGATTTTCCCTCCATCATCTCTGAATATCCCTCCTATTCTGGCCTCCCCTGGGTTGCCTTTTGCCACACCATCGAAGTTTAGCTTGGTGAATCCCTGTGGTGGGTTCCTATATCGGTCTTCAGCTCTTACGTTACCTACCTTGTGTTCTTTTCCTATCATGCATGTTGTGCTTACTTTGATTTGCAGGCGATCCATAATGCGTGTCTTTGTTGCATCAGTCTTCCAATCTTCCTCGTTCCATTTTTCAAGGATTATTGTTTCGCGTATGTTCTTTATGGTTTGACTCCATATTTCCTCTTTAGCTTTTTCATCTTCCCTGAATATCACCTGATTTCTTGCCTTCCATAGGTTCCACAGGAGGAATCCTATGGAGAGGTTCCAGGCTCGGTTCAAGATTATGTTGCGGTATGGCTTGCTCCTCCATTTCTCTACTGTTGTGGTTATGCTACCAGTTTTCCTATCACTAATCTCGAAGAGCTGATGGTGGTTTTGCCACAGGTTGTTGCTGACGCTACAGGAGTTTGCCACATGCTCCATAGTTTCTTCGTGGTCCTGGCATAGGGCGCAGCGCGAAGGTCCATGTGTCCCCTTCCTTCTCAATTGGTCCCAAGTTAAGGCTCGTCCGTGCATCAATATCCAGGGAAATAACGCCACTTTTGGCCAAGTTTTTAATTGCCAAATTCTATCCCATTTTTTTATGTCTGGGTTGTTGGTTCTTCCGGCCTTTATATGATATCCTTCTGTTATTGTAAACATTCCTTTGATGCCTTTGCCCCACCTTATTATGTCTGGTCCATCTTTGATTGCAATTTTCCTTGTCTCCATTTCCTTTTGGTAACTTTCCCAATGTTCTATTTCTGGTGCTTCTTTCCAGTCATTTTTCATTTTCAATTTTCTCCAGTAGTCGTCCTGTTCAGGCAGCCAGTAGCTTTTGACTGCATCTTCCTCTAATTGGGTGGTGAACTATTGAATGTCTTGGAGTTGTGGTTGCTGGTTGAGGGTTTCTCGCTGCTGCCACGCCTCCTGCCAGAAGTTTTCTTTGTCACCCTCCCTAATTTCCCAGAAACTGTGTTCTCTTATCAAGTCCCTATTTAACCTTGCTAGGTTCCAGATGGCTGAGCCTTTCTTCTCTGAATGGCTTCAGAGTTTGCCTTCGGGAGACCTTGCCATCTCGTATTTCTTTTCCCATAACATTTTCCATAGGTCTTCTCCTCCTTGAATCCACCTCCACCATAGTTTTGCACCCATGACTTGGTTTAATATGTAGGGATCCCTTAACCCTAGACCCCATTCTGTTACAAAATTGCTCAACCATTTCCAGGAGAGCAACGCCCACTTTCTGGTTTTGCTTGTTCCTTGCCATAGAAATTTTTTGAAAATTTCCACCATTTTTTGACATATAGTTTTTGGGATATCTTGATTGGCCAATTGGTATATTGGTATAGCTTGGAGGACCGACTTCAGGAGCACGAGGCGACTCGGTATATTTAGAGTTCTGAGCGTCCAATTATCCATTTTTTCTGTATTTTCCCTATCAGGCCTCCCTAGTTCACTATTCTATTTTGCTTGTTCCTCAGTTGTACTCCCAGATATTTGGTAGGGAACTTCCCAATTCTGAACCCCATTGTTTTGGCTAGGAATGCTTGTGACAACATTGGGGTATTGAAGAAGAATATTTCTGTTTTATCCTTATTTATCTCTATTCCTGATGCATTTGTAAACTCTTCAAGGATTTCTAGTAGTTTCTTCGCTTCCTTAAGATTAGCTTGACTATACAACATTACATCATCTACAAATTGTTGGTGTGTAATAGTTAATTCTTCTCCCCATAAACTAAGGCCTTTAAGTTTTTTGCTGCTTATGCTTGCTTTTATTATTCTGCCCAAACCGTCAACTACTATTATGAACAGGAAAGGTGATAATGGGTCTCCCTGTCTGAGCCCGCGGGACGACTTGAAGGTTTCTGTAGGTGTTCCATTCAGTAGTATGGACATACTTGGAGTGGCTATCATGGACATTATCCATTATGTCCATTTGTCATCGAACCCATAGGATTTTAAGATTCTTTGGAGGTATTCCCAGCTGATTTTGTCGTAAGCTTTTGCTAGGTCAAGTTTGATCATCATTCCTTTGTGTTTCGAATTTTTCAGTGAGTGAATCGCCCCTTGTGCGACTATGATTCCATCCACTATCTGTCTTCCTTTCACAAACCCCGTTTGTTCTTGTGATGTCAATTATGGGAGTATTGATTGTAATCTTTTCACCAATATGGTGGCTAGAATTTTGTATATTACATTGCATAGTGCTATTGGTCTAAAACCCTGGGGTTCATCCGCCTTTTCTAGCTTCGGTATCAATGCTAGGAAGGTTGTGTTCCATGCTGGGTGCATTCTTTTATTGCATCTTGATTCTTCCACTGCATTTACTATGTCTTGCTTCATAAAACTCCAGGTTGCTTGGAAAAATTCTGCTGTAAGTCCATCCAGGCCTGGGGCTTTGTTCTTGGCCATTGTCTTCACTGTCTCCTCTACCTCTTTTTCAGTGATTACCCTTAGGAGGGCCATGTTTTGCTCCCTATTCACCTTTTTAGGGATGTATTGACTTATTTTTGTTATCTCCTCTTCTCTGTTGCTTTGTGTCTCCGTCAATATGCCTTTGAAGTGTTGTATCAATAGTCTTTCCATTTCCTCTTTCTGAGTTACCCTGTTGCCTTGGGTATCTCTTAAGGAAAAAAATTTGTTCTATTGCCAATGCTATTGCATGGATCTGTGGAAAAAAATTTTGTTTCTTTCCCCCTCTTTCAGCAATTGTACTCATGACTTTTGTCTCCACAGAATTTCCTCCTGTTTTCTTCGTTCTTCCAGTCTGTTTAAAACCCCTCCTTCTTCCTACGCTAGTTCCTCTGTTCTCCCTTCTTCTATAATTTGTTGTTGTATCCTTCTCATGTCTAATTGCAGCTTTTCTTGGTCCTTTTGAATGTTGCCAAATTCTTCTCTATTCCAGTTCTTGATTTTACCTTTTAACTCCTTTAATCTTAATTGGAGTGTGTGCATCTTGTTCTTTCCTTTTATTTCCTCCTCACTAATCTTCCACCAGTTCTCCATTTTTTCTATGAAGGTTGGGTCTCGTAGCCAAAAGGCTTCAAACCTGAATGGTCTGTTTTGGTTTTGATTGTTCATGGCAATTTCTAGTTTTATGGGCCAGTGGTCTGATCCTTGGCATGGTAGGATAGTTGCTTCATAAAATATGTCTTTCCCAAGAAAGTGTTCTGTTGCTAAGAACCTGTCCAATCTTGAAGCTATCTGCCCACTGTCTCCTCTTATATTATTCCAGGTATATTTTCCATTAATGATGTTTATATCAATCATTTTTAGTGATGCCTGGGTTTCCCTAAATCTTTCCATGTCTGCATCCTCCCATTGCAGTCCTCCCTTCTTTTCCTCTTTTGAAGTGATCATATTAAAATCTCCCGCTATCACCCATAGTTTTTATGTGTGCATGTTTCCCAGTCATTGCAAATGTATGGGGAAGGCCTCTCTTTCCACCATTATATGAGGCCCATAGACCACCAATACTAAGAACCAGTCTCTGTGACCTATCAGTCTAAATCTCCCTGAGAGGATCCTCTTCATTCCTATCTAGTGGTCTGCAGTAACTTCTGCAGGGTTCCACAAGATTGTGATTCCCCTTGCGCTCCCTTTTGCATCAAGTTTCATGCACTCATAAGTAGGCTTGATTTTTTTGAGAATCTCCTCCATTTCCCCCCTGTTATTTTTGTTTCTTGAAGCAGCATGATTTGGGGTTTTTCTCTTTTGATCCTTTCTGCTAAGTATCTCTTCTTACCCTTGCTATTAAGACCCCTAATATTCCAAGATGTTAATATCATTGGGTAGATGGGGTGATTTGGTGGAAGACCACTGAGAGAGGCACTACTCTTCTCGTATTAACTAGCATTTCTCCCATTACTTGTATTAACTCCTGGAGATTCTTTCTTCCTCTTTTTTTCCCTCCTTTACCTTTACTTTGTTGTTCTTGGTTTTTTTCAGGTTGCATTCCTAGTTGCTCATTCATGCCTGTGTGTCCTTGCTCCTGTTTTTCTTTATATTTTTTGAATATTTCCTTGTATAGTTTTTTATCCTCTTTTGGGATAAACCTCTCATCCAAATGCCTCCATTTGTCCAGAAGTTTCCTCAGAATTTCTTCTTCATTTGTTGAGTCTTCCCCTTTGCTAATATCTATTTCCATTACTTCATTTTCCTATTTATCCTCCTTTTCTTTTCCTGCCTTTTCCCTTGTTTCTCTTTGTGTTTTCTGTTTAGTGTTGTTCATGTCTTGACTTATTCTGCCTTCCTGTTCTTTTTCCTCTTGATAGTCAATTACTCGGATCTCTAAATCTTCTTCTTCTACCTGTAGGATTTCAAACCTGTTTGCCTTGTTTATTTTGACTAGTGGTTCTTTTCTTCCATCCTTAGGGGTTTCCTTTGCAGGTCTTTTCATGTTTTTTATCTCTTGGAACCCTTCATTATCTTCTGTGTTTTCCTCTGTTTCTTGGTCTTTCGTTCTTCCTCCTTGGCATTAAAGGGGCATTCCTTGTAGAGGTGCCCATATTCGTGGCATTTTCTACATCTAAAAGGAATGTGTTCATAGTCTAGTGCCTGCTGCCACACCTCTTCATGGTATTCTAGTTCTACTGCTCCTGGTATAGGGTTCGCAATGTTCATATATACGCAGATCCTTGCATAGGATGTATATCTTCCTTTCTTAGTTGATTCTGCTATTTTAACAAAGCTACCTATTGTATTCCCTATTCCTTCCAGGATCTCTGGGTCCCAAAAATCCATGGGTAATCCAAACAATCTTACCCACACGGGTGCTGCTAGGAATTTTTCTTTGTCCGGGTTATAGCATTCCTCCCAGTACCTCATAAATAAACCTGCATTATTATGAAAATATGGACCATTTTCAAACACTTTTTCTTTATCTTGCAGGTTTGAGAAGATTACCGTAAAGAATCCGCGTGCGCCTAGCTTTAGCTCGATGTGACCGCGGGGTTGCCATTTCTGTTGTATCCATCTTGTCAGGTCTTTCTCGGACGGCCAAACACCAATGAACTTGCATATTAATGCATGGTCCTTCATGTAACTTCTGTAACGCTCGATTTTGTTCATAGGGATAACAAATCTCAGTTTTTCTGTTGCACATGGTAAGCATTTTCCTTTGCTTCCTACCTGCCATTTTGCTCCTAGGACTAGTCCTGGTGTCCTCTTCTCTTCCTCCGGTTTGTTGTTGCTTGTTCCCTTGCCTGCCATTGCATCTCTATAGGAGGGGATCTCTCCCCTCTTGACTTCCTCTGTCATTTTTGTGCCTCCTATCCGCTTTGTTCCGTGCCTATCTGCTTGTTTTCGAGGTTTTTCGTGCCTACCTCATGGCCGCGTGACCATTAGGGTTGCAGAGCTCCAAGAACCCCTCATCGTCTTTTTTTAGGTATTTGAAAATTTCTGATCTCAAGTCAATCTTATTACTTTTCATGCTTATATCAAAAACAATCTTTAGCAATTTACTGACCTTCTACCTCAGGCCAAATACTTCCATATTGATTTCTCTTAGCAAAACAGGTGAGCCAAAATTTACACACATATTGTTATGTCTTAAAATCCTCATGTGTATATATTTCCTTTCAACACAAGAGCCTTCTCTTCTCATGCTTGTGGATTCACACGCTACTCTTTCTCTTATACACTTTTCTTCTCTCCCTCTCTCTCGCATCCCCTGAGTACTAGTCTTAAACCTCTAATATATGTTATACAATGAATGAAATGAAAGGAAAAAAAAAAGGAAATCAAACACAAACAAAGAGAAATATAATAGAAAGCATAGTAATATAGTGAAAACCTAACTTCTATTAATAAATAAAATAATAGAATAATGTAGAATTCAATTTCTCTAGTATGGCGGTAGTTATCTCTAAAGAGAGAGAGAGATGGCGGCTACACACATTTCCAAAGGCTATTACAAGAGGCCAAAATAATTACCTTTTAACATAAACAAAGAACCCTATAGGTCCAAAATCCTAACCATAGAAGATGAAGTACCAAAAGCTTTGTGGGCCTTGAGGTGGTTAATGGGTACATCAACTTCCCGGGGATGCAATGTTGGCATAAAATATCCATTTGGAGCAAACAATAACTTATTATAAAGAAATATATGAGGACTACAACTTCAGATTTGGATTAGGGCTTGACATGGCAACCTTTGATTCCGCCGTGTTGCCAAAAAAATCATTTAGGGCCGTAAGATGACCTAGGTAGTTTGGGACCCAAAAACCATGAAAAACCTACCAAGAAGATAGAGAGCCATTCAGTGAGTGGAAGAGGTGGGTGGAAACCAATATCCACTTGGATTATCTCTCTCTTTCCCTTTATGGGTTTTCTCTTCTTTTCAATATTTCTTCTTTGATGGATTTCGTGTCATATTTTCCAATATTGGCTAAATTAGAAGCTTCTAGTTAGACCCCATAAGTCTATGAATGGGTACCATGTCCATACTTTGGATGAGATAGTTGGGGTAAAAGCTAACCACTTCCATAATTAGGGGAGTTATGACTTAACTACCAACTCCTTCCCCATTGAAATTTCCTTGGGAAAGTTGAATGTCCTTGACTTTATGAATATTTCGTTTAGCCAAATTATTTATTAGTGAGGATTAGTTCCAAAAACTCATTTTTGTTGTATTCCTTCCCCTCTCATGGCTTCTAATGGTCCATATCAAGGCTTCAACTCTTGATTAATCACTATTTAAATTATAGTTTCAATTATTATGAGTAATTTAACCCATTTACATGCACATGCACATGCATGCATCATTAACATAATTAATTACAATCACAATATTTGTTGGGGATTAAAGACTAGGGTTTACAATGTAGGGATGGTTAGCTAAGGGGATGGGGGTTATTAAGAAATTACTAATATAGGGGAGTAGATCCTAACTAGACATGGCATAATCCACCACATTAGCACCCCCACTACATGGGAAGCATGTGAAATTGCAAGAATTGGAGAGTCGTGAGAGGCCATTTAGGATCAATAGTGTAATAGGATTCTCTAAGCCAGGATGCGTGCTTACCATAGGTTGTAACAGGTCCCAAAGCATCATTTGACAAGTGATGGATTCCCACCTATCTCTTTAATAAGAAAACATCAGTTAAATGCTCGTGGAGAGTGATCTAGAGAGCTACAGTGCAGGAATTAAGGTCACCTAGGAGGGTGACATCCCTGACCATGAAACATTAAGTGATATTGACATACATTCCCCCTATTGACTCGCTATGAATAGAAATAAAATATGAAGTTAGATAAGCATAACACATTATAATGTAGAGTTCTCTGAGGAGGGGGCTAAGCCACTAATATAAATTCATGTGATCCTAGAAAACTCATCCAAAAAAACCAAAGAGATATTGTCCTAAAGGAAATCTATAAAAAGAAATGCTACCCCACCTGAACCTCTGACACCATCTAACCATCTGGTCTCTTTCTTGTAGATGGAAAACCAATGATAATCTATTGTGCCTAAAAGTGTTTGAACATGGATTGTATGAATTTGAGTGACAAAGAGGATATCCAATCAATTGAGATTGACATAAATTATGCCCATGAATGACCAAAATGCTCCATTTCCATTCCAACATCTTGTTGATATACTTGAACCTTGATTCCTCTTCCAATGATCCAGTTTTTTAGATAGCCTAGGTCATGTTTCCCACCCAAGGGGTGTGCAATCTTAAATAATATACCTAAGATATATAATGACCACCCATTCCCCGCCTATCTATTGTGAAGATGTGCTTCTTAGATGGTTTGAGCTCCACAATCTATGACCTAGTAAGATCCTCATAGAGGAAGATCTTACTAGGAAGAGAATAGTCTCCTCTTAATTGTAAGGTAATAATGCCTATATCATGTGGACTTGAACCCATGGAAAAGAGTGGAGTCAAAATCAAGTTAAACCCTCTTAAGGATGATAGCATGGAGATCAAGCATATCCTTAAGAAACAAGATCTTGGCTTGAAAGGGGTCCAAGGATTGATAAGAGAGGTGATTCTAGGAGTTTGTTCACCTTGAGGATCAACTCTTGGGACCACCTAGTTCTGTCCTTAGTGGGCTTGGCTCTCATTACTTCCTTGACTACAATAAAAGGTGGGCAGGGGGAGCCCTGCCTATTCCCCAAACAACTTATGCCCATGATTTAATATATGTTTTTATTTATTATTTGAAGGTGGCTTGTTAGGTATGGATATATTCTTATTTGTTTTAAAGGTCAAGGATTTATTCCTATAATGCTCCATTTGGTGGGTGTAGGGATTCTTGCATGTTGTTTTCAATCAAAATTTTCCTAAGGGTAAGATTCTCCAATTCCACCTCAAGGACTCTATTTTAAAGAATTAGCTATTTTGATTGTAAATGCTCCATTGATTTAGCTAAAATATGTAGATGAGTTGCTAAACATGTTGGATTAGTTGAGAGAGCTACTATGCTACTAGAATTAAGACCATCCTTGAGAACCCATGTTGCTATGCATAGTTGTTTCCCTATAAATTTTCTCTATTTTCGATCGTACTTCTATATTCAAATTTATACCCTTTAGTTCTATCAAAGACAAGGTCACAAAAGAGGGGTTTATGAATTGTGGAACTATCATAGTGAGGGTGAACCCTTGGATGGGGAGGTGGAGGAATGTGGCAGGGGAGGGGTTGGGTGGGATGTGGGCGGAGAGGAGTGGGTTGGTGATAGAGTTGATAGAAGAGGAAGTGGAGGAATAGATAAAAAAATGTATAATGTTTAAGTGGGAGAGAGGGGTGGGGTAGATATGGTTAGGAAATGGGGTCAAAGCGATGGGGAATTGGAAGACAATGATCTAGGGAAAATGGGGAGCTATAAGGAAAACACAAGAGGCACAGGGGCCAAGGGATGTGCGCTAGAGACCATTAGATTCACAAGAGTCGAGGATGGAAGTTGATATCTTGGGATGGTTTGTGAAACTAAAGGAGAAGGGCCACAAGGCCATGGAACCAAAAGTCAGGGTCAAAAGACAAACCCTATAATCAAAGGTTAAGGGCCATGGAAATTAGAGGATGTAATTGGTCATGGGTGATAAAGGATGTAGGGAGAATAGATGCTATGGGTGACAATATTTATAATGGCCTAAACCAAAAACCCTAAGGATAATTTCAATCCATCTATATTTGGACATAGATTCTTCTAAACTATTTTGAAGTCTCAACAAACTTGTATTCATTTCCTCTATGTAATATGAATATATTTGTTCTAGTGAAATATAACATTATAAATCTAATTTGATTTTTTTTCGATGTGGTTCATAGTCCCTAAAGATTGGTGGCTCACTATGTCCACGAAATATTGTTCCAGGTAGATAAACCCAAAGGGATCACTTCCGATTGGCTCAAACATGAAGCCTGGCCCCGAAACTGTCAAGAGAAATTGAACCCATGACCTCTCAATAGCAAAGGTTCTTAATTGTAGACACTCAACCGATTAAACTAACCTTTGAGGCTTTAAATCTAATTCATATAGATATATGAATTGAAAATAATGGTAAAATATTCCCTAGAAAAACAAAAATCAAAACTCCAAATGAAGAGGGACTAATAAGAAAAATGCTCCTAGTTCCAATAATTGAATATCAGAGGTTTGTTTTATTACCTCATTAAGTGCATAAAATGATATATATTTTTTGTTAGATTTGCTTAGTATTTAGAGTTCATATAATGCTTAATTTTTTTTTGCAAGCCAGTACACAAATTTTCTATTAATATAAAGATTTTACATTGATAACATGCCTGTCCAAAAAGACTAATCTAGGAATGTAAATCTCTGACTAGGTATCCCTAAAGAACATCAAAGCTTCCAAGGAAATTATTTTTTCCAATTTACAATAGACCATGCTAATAGTGCCACGGTCATCAACAGATTGGGAGGTTGATGAAGTAGAGACAACCATCCTTCGAAGCTTAAATTTTGATGGTAAGATGATTTTTTCTTCTCATCAGGCCAATATATATCATTCTTTACTGATTAGTCATTGTTATTTTCCTCCCCCGACAAATTTTATAAAATTAAGTTTTGATGGTGCATCTAAAGGAAACCCGAGACCTACAGGTTTGAGGGGAATTTTTAGAGATAACAAATTCGTCCTTTTAAGAATTTTTGCAGTAGATTGTGGTGTTGCCACTAACAACCTTGCAGAGTTCCTAGTTGTGGAGTGAGGACTCCAAATTTCCACTAGAGAGGGATTTAAATTAATCCAAATTCATGGAGACTCATTACTTACAATACAATGTGTTCGTTGATTACTTAATGGCCAACCTACATCGAAAATTATCTACAATTGGTGATTAGAGGAGGTAGTGGAAAATATCATGAAGCTATTGGGAAAATTCCAACATATCATAGTCTAACATACAAGACGAGTAGGAAATGGAGTGGCAGACCACTTAGCAAACAAGGGTTGTCATTTTGTCGGGCTGGATATGGATAGTTCATGGCCAATCTCAGATTGGGAGGAGGAGAGACACGAAATAATGATTCTATTGGAAAGGGACAACAAACTCTCTATGGAAGGATCCTCGGTGGGGGTGTAAACATGCTCAAATCCTAGTTATTTTAAATGTGTATTCCTGCCACTAGATATCCCTCCTAGGCCCGTACATGGAAACATAATGGTAGTTGGAATGAATACCACCAACTAACGTCACCTCTTCATAAATTGGCGAGTTTTATGGGAGACAGATGAGACTTTGTTTTGTTTTTCTTACTGGTATTCAACGTTGTCTATATGATAATCAAAGGTGTATACAAAATGGTTCTAACGCACTCAAGTGTGGGAGGGAATGATGCATGCTTTGAGCTCATTAATGGATCGCAGTAATAGGAGGGGATTGTTTTCCTTAACAAGTGTTCCAGTGTTAACACTTGTCCTCTCCATGTCCTTTACTAGCAGGTAAACAGTATCCCCACCCCACATTACATCTCTTCATCCTATTGTTATAAATGTCTTTGATCAGTCAGAGGGTGGCAAGGGTACGACATAATATTGGGTGGTGGAGGAAGGTTTTATTCCCTTTGTTGGTTATTTCACTATGCCATGCTCTATACTACGCGTTAGTTGTGTTGGAGTCCATCTAGTGGCAATTTAAGACATTGTCACCCTTTAAAGGGAATTCAATGTTCTTTATCCTTTTTTTGCACAATGTAGCCTCAGGGCTTGTGTTCGAGTTGGTGGTTGTGCTTCCCTCATCGACGCTCCAAGGGTCATATTTTCTAGGTATCTTGTTCAATTGCCCTGTTTTGGTCTATGGGGTGTGGTACCATGGGAATTTCTCTGTCTGGTTTTAGTAATATCTTCTACCTTTATACTTTAAAAAGGAAATTGGAAGATTTTTGGCTTATTATTGTTGGTCTTTGGCTACATGGATTGAGGTTGTTGTCTTGGGATAAACCTTGGTCTATAATCAGTGAATATTTGCTCTTGTATTCAATAAGAGGTACCAAAGAGAGCTATGTTGTCTCTTGTCACCTCCACAAGGTCAAGGAATTTCGTTTTTTGTTAAGTTTGCAAATTTCTGGGTATAACTATTACTCCAATTATGTTTGTTCCACATGTATCTGTGTTTTGTCAAAGGGTACAAGATCTTATAGTATAAAATCCATTGTCATTTTACTTTTACAATTAGCCGCATTCTGTCAAGGGTCACCAGAGTATATAATCAACCTTCCTTTATATTTTGGGGACAATATAACTTTGCTTAGGTCAAAGTTTCAGATTTTAGGGTGTTATCTAATTCCTCTTTCTATGAGTCTAGTTTTTGGTATTGGGGTCAATCAAGTCAGTATCACTACTACCTATCTCTTTGTCACTATGTCACCTCGCTAGAGAATGACAAATTGACAAGGAGGTGCCAACAATTCTAGTCCTCATCACAGTGTTAGGCCCCTATAATACTAGTTATTCCCCCGTTACTATTGTCATTGTGTCCCCTATTGTTATTGTTGCGCCCCTATTGTCCCCATATTGTTATTATTGTGCCCCATAGAAGCCCACTATTGTTATTTTTGTGCCCTTATATTATTATTGTTAGGTCAACTTTGGGTTATATTGTGACCCCTTAGACTCCTATATATAGAAAGGAGGTTTTGTCATTTGTATCATCGAAGAATTATTTATTTGTGTAATGTAAAGGAGGTTTCCCCCTCGAAGAGGCTAGTTTATAAGTCATTGATCTATATTTTCTATCTTTTTGTGAGCTGGTTTCATAACATTTGGTATGAAAGCTTTAGATTCTAGGGTTTCGCTGCTCCAAACAGGTCATCGTGGAATTTTCGCTATAACTTTTTTGCTACGAAGTTTCAAAAGCTAAAACCAAAACCCATTTGAGACGAAATCAGTCTAAACCTCAGGTCGGAATTTCAGATCTTTTCTCGCTATAGTTTCGGCGCTATGATCTGAGGAAGTTAGGGTTTTTGCAAGCTCCAATATTTCATCTCAAACAAGTCATCGTGGAAATTTCGCTATAATTGTTTTTCTATGAAGGTTCAGACTCTGAAATTAAAACCCATTTGAACTGAACTCGTGGTGAATCTTAGTTCTGAATTTAAGATCTTGTCTCGCTATATTTTCCGAGATATAATCTGAGGACGTTAGGGTTTTTGCAGGCTCTCGAATTACATTCTAAACAGGTGACCTTGGGAAAATCGTCATAACTTTCTCTATAAGAATCAAATTGAAATTTCGTAAGAAGATACAGAAAGAGGACAAACTATACGTTTCTGTGTATTGTGTTTAGGTCCGAAGATCGAAACAGTAACACGTGGCACTTCATACAAGTTCGCTCTACTGAACAAGTATATAAGCAGGTCATCTTGGGAGGTGGGGCATAACTCTTTCTCGGAGAATCCAATTTCGATCAGACTGGTGGCATTAGAAAGAGGGAATAGAGGGATACTGCAGGTCTCATTTTCAGACATTGGAGATCCGAAATTACAAATTTACAATCATTCAATATCGAGCTCCTACAAAGTGAAAAAAGGTGTGTAGGCTTTTTTTTAATTTTGCATAAGTTTGGTTTGAAAAATTAGTTTGAAGGAATTCAAAGGGCATAGTGAAGCATTATTATCAGTAATTAATGCCCCGAAGAAAGAAATTGGAAACACCCAGTAAGCAACCTGAAAGATCTAGCATGACTCATGAAGAAGAGGAATAAATGCAACATGGTATATCAAAATTATGAGAACAAGTGCAACAAATTTCACTTGCACAAAAAGTGATAGAAGCTAAGATGGATGGTTTAAAAATAGACGTGGAAGCTAAGATGGATGGTTTAAATAAAGGCATAGAAGCTAAGATGGATGGTTTAAAGAAAGGTTAGAAGCTAAGATGGATGGCATGGAAGCTAAGATGGATGGCGTGGAAGCTAAGATGGATGATTTAAAGAAAGGCATGGAAGCTAAGATGGAAGATTGGAAAAAAAAATTACAAGAAATGCTTACTAATGGCAAAAGAGTGATAAAGGAAACTCATGATGAGAACAAAATAAATGTTAATCATGATTTCATAGACTCTAACGTTGGATCAAAGAACCACCATGTTCCAAAGATAGATATGAGGAAGTTTGATGGCAAGGATCCCGCAACATGGATAATACAGATGGAGTAATTTTTCGATCTCCATAATGTCCAAAACACACAAAAGGTACGCATTGCAACTTTAATTTTGGAACCAGATCGGTTTGTATGGTATCAATGGCTTTGCTCTCGTAAACAAATTGTCACTTGGGCTATTTTTATGGATGAAATGATAGCACATTATGAGGACACAAAAAGCAACACTTTTTTTAGCCAGTTGATAAATCTCAAACAAAACGGTTCAATGATGGAGCACATTGAGGACTTCCAAAAATTGAATATAAGGGTAAAATATATTCCAGAGGAGCATAGGATTGATGTGTTCATAGGGAATTTAAAGAATAACATCCAACATGAGGTTCACCTTTGGGAACCTGATTCATTGGAGAAGGCTTTCAAGTTGGCAAGAAAAATGGAAAGCAAAATTATGGAAACAAGGAAGCCTACCGCTCACAATCATAAAGATGGAAGTGTTGTTGCCCCTAGCCATCCATAACCTACAAGGTTGACACCACAACAATTGGAAGAAAAAAGAGCAAAAGGGCTTTGTTACAGTTGTGATAGAAAATACACTAAAGGTCATAAGTGTGCTAAGAAGAAATTATTTTACATAGATTGTGAAGAGGAGGAAGAAAAGGAACAGGAAATGTCAAAAGAAGAGGATATACACTAGGAAGAAACCCTAGAGAAAGAAGAAATGAATCCGACCATATCTTGTAATGCATTGGCTGGAATTACCACTCTTCAAACTATCAATATAGAAGGGCATATCAAGAAGAAAAAGGTAATAGTATTGAATGATTTGGGTAGTACCCATAGTTTTATTCATTGTAAGATAGCCAAGGAATTGAATTGTTTCCTATATCCAGCATTAGAGTGTCTAGTGATGGTTGCAAGTGGAGGAACCATAACTCGCTCAGGAAAGTGTCATAATATTAAGCTATCCATGGGCGAATATGTAATGAATAGCCCAATGCTTTCCATTCCAATGGGTGGTGTTGATGTTGTACTAGGAGTCTAATGGCTACAATCCTTGGGTACAATACCTTTTAATTTTCAAGAACTTTTCATGAAATTTTCTTCAGAAAGAAAGGAAGTTGAATTAAGGGGTATCACAGGGAAACCGGGAAGGATAATCAGATCTAACAGAATGACAAAGCTTCTAAAGAAATAACAACGAGGCATAATTGCACAATTATGTTTAATAGAGGTTCCCACATCGAAATCATCTATTTCTCCAAATCTCCAAAAAGTCTTGGACAATCATTCCAAGGTATTTGAGACTCCCAAAGGCCTCCCACCTATTCGTGATCATGATCATGCTATTCATTTGATTCCAGGAAGTGTTCCTCCAAACATTAGGCCTTACAAATATCCCTATGCCCAAAAGAGTGAAATTGAATGTATGGTTGCAGAAATGCTAGAGGCTGGTATAATTCAACCTAGTCAAAGTTCTTTCTCTGCTCCAGTAGTATTGGTTCACAAGAAGGATGGATCATGGCACATGTGTCTAGATTATAGGGAGCTAAACAAGCTCACTATTAAAGATAAATTTCTCATTCCTGTCATTGATGAATTATTGGATGAATTGCATGGATCAATTTACTTCACTATGTTGGATCTTCATTCAGGATATCATCAAATCAGAATGAAGACAGAAGACATTCCAAAAACAACATTTAGAACTCATGAGGGTCATTATGAATTTTTGGTCATGCCTTTTGGCCTTACTAATGCACCTTCTACATTTCAAGGTTTGATGAATTCAATTTTCAAACCCTTCCTTAGAAAATTTGTTTTAGTATTTTTTGATGATATACTGATCTACATCAAGACTTGGAAGGATCATGTTCAACATGTTAACAGGGTGCTCAAACTATTGGAGGATAAACAATTATATGAAAAAAGCTCCAAATGTTTCTTTGGAGTACAAGAGGTGGAATATCTGGGTCATATTGTATCTCATGAAGGTGTTAAGGTAGACCCTAGAAAAATTAAAACCATTAAGGAATGGAAAATCCTCACATCCATAAAGCATCTATGAGGATTTCTCGAGTTGACGGGGTATTATCACAAATTTGTTAAGAATTATGGGAGAATAGAAACACCTCTAACAACATTATTGAATAAAGATGCATTTTCATGGACTCCGGAAGCAACGAAATCCTTTGAACATCTTAAAGAACCAATGTGCTAAGCAACGGTCTTAGCTACACCGGACTTCACAAAAACCTTTATTGTGGAATGTGATGCCTCAGGAAATGGAATTGGTGTTGTTTTAATGCAATAAGAAAGAGCCACTACTTTCGAAAGTTGTCTAATCAAAGGAAAGTATTTACACAAAACTATTTATGAGAAGGAAATGTTGGCAATACTACATGCACTTAAGAAATGGTGACCCTACCTAATGGGAAGACACTTCAAGGTAAAAACTGATCATGATAGTCTTAAATACTTTTTAGAAAAAAGATTATTTTCAGAAGAGCAGCAAAAATGGGTCACAAAGATGTTGGGCTATGACTTTGAAATCATCTACAAAAAAGGGAAGCAAAATGTTGTGGCATATGCACTCTCAAGAAATGATGAGGATGTGGAAGCATTTCTTTGCACCATTTCTATTATCCAACCAAATTGGATAAACAAAGCAAAGGATGAATGGAAGAATGACGAAGAAGTGTGGGCACTCATTCAAAAGTTACAACAAGATCCCAGTACATCTGATACATTTAGCTGGAAAAATGATTCGTTATGGTACAAAGATCGGTTATACCTATGTAAGAATTCCCAACTCAAACAAAAGATTCTTAGGGAATTGCACAACTCTCCCTTAGGAGGGCATTCTGGATTTCTAAAAACTTACCACAGGGTTAAGAAGGATTTTTTTTGGATGGCCTTAAATCAAATATTCAAAAGTTTGTGGCAGAATGTTTGGTTTGCCAACAAAATAAAGTTGAAACAATTAAGACCCCAGGTCTATTACAACCTTTATCCATTCCAAGCCAACGTTGGGAGGAGGTTTCAATGGATTTTATCACAGGTTTACCCAAGTCCGAAGGAAAGAGCGTTATCATGGTGGTAGTTGACAGACTTACCAAGCATGCACACTTTTGTGCATTATCTCATCCATTTAAAGCGAGTACATTTTCTACTGCATTTATGGAAACAATTCAAAAGCTACATGGAAACCCAAAGATTATTGTAAGCGAAATAGATCCCATTTTCATTGGAATTTTTTGGACAGAATTATTTTCTTGTCTTGGTACTTAGTTAGCTCATAGCTCATCTTATCATCCTCAATCTGATGGGAAAACTGAGATAGTAAAAAAACGATTGGAAGGATATCTTTGTTGCTTTGTATCTGATAAACAAACACAATGGGTCAAATGGTTGCCTTCGGCTGAATGGTGGTATAACACTTCCTTCCATACTGCAACAAAAATGACCCCATTTATGGCACTTTATGGATATCATCCACCATCCATCACATCATATTTAAGAGAAAATTCTAAGGTTCAAGCAGTGGAAGATCACATCGAGCATCAACAACAAGTTCTCCAACTCTTAAAGAATAACCTCACCTTGGCGCAGAATAGAATGAAACAACAAGCGGATCAACATCAGAATGAAAGAAGTTTTGATGTAGGTGATTGGATATTCCTACGACTACAACCGTATAAACAAATATATCTCAAGCAAGCTAAGAAGGATAATAAATTATCACCAAAGTATTATTGTCCGTACAAGGTGTTGCAAAAGATTGGTACTATGGCATACAAATTGGAGCTTCCTGCAGCTTCCCGAGTGCACCCAGTTTTCCATGTGTCATGCTTAAAGAAGGTTATAGGTGACAAGCTCCCAATTCAAACAATATTTCCAAAAATTGGTGAGGAAGGAAAAATCATATTGGAACCTGAAGCAGTCAAATAAACAATAACTCGACAGCTACGAAATCAATCAATTTCAGATTATCTCATCAAGTGGAAGAACTTACCCATTGACTATTCCACATGGGAGGGTGAGAATTTTACACAGAAGCATCTAGAACTACTCAAGCGTTGAGGACAACACTTTTTTGAAGGAAGGGGCATGTTAGGCCCCTATAATACTAGTGATTCCCCCATTACTATTGTCATTGTATCCCATATTGTTATTGTTGTGCCCCTATTATCCCCATATTGTTATTATTGTGCCCCATAGAAGCTCACTATTGTTATTTTTGTGCCCTTATATTATTAATGTTAGGTCGGATTTGGGTTATATTATGACCCCTTAGACTCCTATATATAGAAAGGAGGTTTTTTCATTTGTATCATGGAAGAATTGTTTATTTGTGTAATGTAAAGGAGGTTGCCCCTAGAAGAGGCTAGTTTCTAAGTCGTTGATCTATATTTTCTATCTTTTTGTGAGCTGGTTTCATAACACACAGACACCTATTTGGATGGAACTTGGTGGCAACTTTGTTCGACTCGGTCCCCTTGGAGATTAGAAAGGAGATTCGACATCTGGAATCGAGAGAGTTTGGTGACAAGCCTTACTTCTCTGATTCAGAGGTGGGTGTTCAAGATCTCAAATGGACTCCTGACCCTAGGAAATTTAGAATAAGGAGACTACATTTTGTACACTCCATTGCAATACATCAACAACTGGAAACATTATTTCGTTTGGTGCTCCGAGCTAAGTAGGTGGAAAATTACAAGATTTTTGTAGGTTAGGAGGACATTAAACGCCTCCTTAAGAATGTTTTCTTTTGTTTGGATGACATACTCATGCGCTTGCAAAGGGTGGAAAAATATGTGGTGTTTGATTTTGACTTTGACTCTGAAGACATTACCGAGCACCCTGTGGTTATCAATGTTCAACCAGTCAATACTTCTTCACCATCCAACACATCCCCCCTCTCATCGGTTATCACTTCAAACTAAATGGTATTGTCACTTCATCAATAGTGGCAGTGTTGTTTGCAAAGACTCTTTTTGGTGCTTCTATACAACATGAACTATGATTCAGTGGGTACGATGGTCTTCATGGCATAAATTAGGGAAATGGATGGTGTTTTTTGTTTTTCTTTTGTCCTACTTCTCAGACCTTTTGAATGGCCTCATTGTAACAAACAATAACAAAGATTCTTGGCATAGTTTTGGTTTTGCTATATTATTGAGCATAATATATTACTGATTATTACTTTAAATACAAAGAAAGATATATACACATTTTATCATATTCCAAATGAGTATTTAATGTGAGATATAGCTTAAAATTGATATTTAGGTTTAATATGATATTTATTAAATAATTTTTAATATAATTTTATTAATAATTTTAATTTTAATCTTTTATTTTATTAATAATTAATTTTAAGATATTTTAAATATTTATTTTTATTATATTTTTAAAAATTAAATTGTGATATACTTAATTTCCTTATAAAATTATTTTCCAATTTAATTAAATATTTTACAAATCATACAAAATAAAACTTTTATCACACAAAAAAAATTAAAGATGGTAAATTTGTTAAAATTTATATCTTAAAATATTATTAAATGAAAATTAAAGATTGTAAATTTGTTAAAATTTATATCTTAAAATATTATTGTTTTTTAAGATAAAAAATTAAAAAACTAAATTAGTATGATGATTAATTGAATGTGGTTTACTAGAATCTAAAAAGATAAGAGATAGTTGATTTTTTTTAGAATTTTATTTATGTGCTAAAAAATATTAAGAAAAGTATTTCAAGATCTCCCAATTGTTTACTCAAGCTTAGGCATCCTCATGCCATCTCTGCTTGTGTTGATGTTGGTTTTGGCAACAATTAGAAGCAATTTTAGGAAACCTCCTATCTCCCATTTTGTTTAACCTCTTCTTATACATAAGATACCTAGTCATAGTCATGCTTTCGATGGGGGAAGACTTGCTTCGATGATGAGGATATGACAAGGTGTATTTCCTTTATAAAGATTATAGATTATAAACTTATTTTGGATTTGTTCTATCTTCCTCCTCAACTCTCATGAGATACTACACCCCAAACCTCACAAACATATTAATATGATAAGGATGACAAGAGTCTTAAAGAGGAGTTCTTTTATTTTTAAAATCCTATATCCAAATATCTGCTCACTTAAAACAATTTTGAAGTCTATAAATGGTTTCCATCCTCCATTTATCCTTTCTCAATGTTATAATTCTAGTTAACTTTGTGATGGATATTGATTACAAGATATTTGTATGAAGGAACTTCCTCCAAGTTGTTGTTGTCATATATGAAAGTGTCACATGCTCTTTCTAGATTTAATTATCATGGCTTTCATTTTGTCAATAGTAATAGTGATACCCATATCTAAATAGAAATGTTGGAGGAATCTTAGTTGCTTCCCAAGATCATGATGATGATGATGATTATGATGATGATGGTTAACGTCCGCTAAGACCAAACATTGGTCTATCGGACCTAAAGAAACAAATTATTTATTTTGATTTAAGATTTTATTCCTATGCTCAAAAAGCTTGGAGAGAAGCCTCCCAAGCTCACTATAATTTTAACATTATAAAAGGCTAGAAAGGTCAGTATTGTAACAAAGATTGTGAAACTGAGATCTAATTTGGTTGTACGCGGGGCACTCTAAGAGGAAGTGGTTTTCATCCTCGATGTTCCTATTCTCACATATATGGCAGATCCTTTCCATCCATGGCGTTTTAGGAACTGCCCAATGACCTGTTTCACTATGGAGCTCATGAGAATTTGTTCTCATCTTTGCTATATTAATTTTCTTCTTTGAGCTAGTTAAAATAGAGAGATATTTTTGATCTTCTAGGGTGGGGTTGATGACCTTCTTATAATAACCTAATTTTCTTTTAGCCGCTAAATCTTTCTCACACCACATTTTTTCTTTGAACTTAGAAGTAACAATATCTTTAATGTTATTTATGTTTTACAATGCATCATTCTCGTTGATCTCCCAATAGTTTAACCAGGCCCTTGTGTCTTTATGCCACCCCCGATCGAGCCTTAGGTGGTTTTGGCTGGAATTTAAAGCTAGCTTAGGAAGTCTATGATCGTCTATGTTATTGAGTTTGTGCTTGTACAACAGAAACCTAATCATAGCTAGGCTCTCAATAGGGGAAATACCTGCTTCTATAAGGAGAATAGGATAGGGTGTATTACTTTTAATTTTCAGGTTATAAGCTATAAAACGCTTCTGGATTTGCTCAATCTTTCTCCATGATTCTCTGGAGATGTTGTAACCCCAAACCTCACAACCATATAAGATAATAGGAGTGACTAAAGTTTCAAAGAGGAACTTCTTTTTATCCCACATTACAAGGTTTGCTGTTTTACAATTATTTTCAAGACCAAAATAAGCTTTCCACCCCCCATTAATCCTTTTCTCAATGCTATGGTTCTAATTGAGCTTGTCAAAAGAACAATATCATTAACATAAAGAAGAAGAGTGATGACTATTCTAATAAGACCAAGGCCAACCCAACTTACTTTCTCCAAACCAAGGAAACTTTTAGGGGAAAAATTTCGCAAATGGGCTATTTTTGGACATTTTATGAAAAAATACTTTCCAATTTGGTTAAAAAATCGTCTTTTTTTTACACACACATATATAGATGATATTCGCCAAAATTTTACCAATTTTAATAGTAAATTATATGCTTTTTATTGAATATTTGCTTACATTCTATACATATAAATTTTGTAACCAGAATAGTCGTCTACAACACTATATATAGGAAAATATCTAAATCCTTAAAAAATACCATGTTCCAAACATCTTTCTAAGTTATCAATGTATATGCTAAAAGGGGTAAGGGATAAGAGACACCTTTCCTTCACTTCAATATTAATTTCTTCTAGCCAATTGCCAATGGTCCTAAACTTGGCAATAATGTTCTCATACAACTTTGGTCACAACATCCCTCACCTCAGGGCGGACATTTATATCTTTCAACCTATTCCAAAGGTTTGTCCTAGTAATGGTGTTAAACATTTTTTTAAAGTCAATGAAACAACAAAGAAGATCAATTTTATTATTGAAAAACTCCTATACAAATGATCTCGAGAGTAACTAGGTGGTCCACCATTGAATGATATCTCCCAAACTTGACTTAGCCTTTAGCTCTTTTATCATGGCTTTCTAGCAATAGGCTTATCTTTTTCTTTTCTTTTTTCTAAAATAATTTTGTACAACTTGGCTAAAATGGGGCTAATCATAATAGAGGGAATGCTTATAACTCTACTTTTAAAAATAGGTAAAATAAAACTCTACATTCAACACTTAACTTCATTACCAAACTGATGAGCTTGTGTATGAAAAGGATAAAAATAAAACTTCATATTTTAGAAATTTCACCTTGGAAACCTTCAATGTCATTAGCTTTTTTAGTTAAAAGTCACACAACCCCATCCTTGCATCTTTTATAAGAACATTTGAAATAATATGCATTGGGAGATTCATAAAGAGTGTACATTTCACAATTTTTTCATTTTCACCTTTTCAAAATTATTTAATAATCAATTATTTTGTCCAATATAAAATTACTTTTAACATAATATTTTAAAACATTTGAGTTAATATTTATACATATATATATAAAATAACAAACTATTAAAAATATATTTTAAATATTTATTTTATTTATTTATTTTAATTTTAATCCATACATGGCTTATAAATCTCGAAATTTTATAAAAATTTTATTTTTTTTCAAAATTTAACCTTTTTTCTATACTATTAATTAATTTTTTTAAACAATAATTTATAAAAAAATTACCTTTTCATTCTTTTAAATATTTAAAAAGTTAAAACTTTATAGGGATTACAAAATCTCAAAACAACTGAACATAATCCCAAAACAATCAAACATGTTAAATTGATGAGTACTGATTACCAAATCTCAACACAATCAAACATGGGAAACTGGTGTATTGAAATAACACGGGATCCAAAGCAACACAATCCCAAGCTTGGTCTGTATTGATTATTTTGTATCAATCACTTTTCCAAGAAAAAAAAAAATCAATTACTTTTTCAATTTTGCATTTCGATTGCACCATCTTTAATTTTATTTCCATGCTGTGCTAATTAATGTAAATGCTATTTTCATGTTGGTTTGGAAGTAAGGTTTTGGATTGCCATCATTAAAATTAGTTTTAATTTTTTAATTAAAATTATAATTTTTATTATAAATTTCGTTATTTTCAAAGTTAAAGTTTTAGTTATATTTCTTGTTTGTTGGTCTCCATGCATGGGTTCTAATTATTATGTAAGTTTGTTTAGTGAAAGCTATTTTTAAATATCTTGGTATATCTTTTGGAGTTGATCTTTCACTTGTTGCTATGTAGGATTTCAATTGTTGTTATTTATAGGATTTCAATGGTTGCTATTTAGGATTGGTGTTGGAATAGATTGAAATGTAAATTTCTGGTTTTATAATATAATTTTTTTTAATAGGATAATAATAATAATGATCATAATTATTTAGGTTTTATATATTATTTTTAGCATTTTTAGTAAGCTCAATTTTATCAATTAGAGTAAAGTATGTATTTTTATTTATAGGTCGAATATGGTGGATATTGGGGTTTTTCAATGTTTTTTTGGGTATCTACATCATGTCTAAGGATGTGGGAGGTCTTGATTTGATCAATGTGGCTACTCAAAACAACGTTTTGGCTATCAAACAGGCAGTCATATGCTTGGAGGGTTTATCCATTTGACAAGTGTTGATGCGACACAAATTGTTGTCAGCCCAACATGTTAGAAAAATTAGGGGTTAGTCTGGCTTATGTAGCATAATTTTCGCTCCTCATAATTTTCAAATTTCTTAGTCCATCCTTTTTCATAGTATTTGCGTAGCTTGGAGGAAGGTGGCAGACTTAGTGTGTTATCGAAAGTCATATAATAGATTGGGTTGGGATTTGGCCAAGAAACCAATATGGAGTTGGAAATAGGAAGGAAATTGTATTAACGATATCCCTCATTTTCAAGCAAAGACGTTTAGCAAAAATAACATTTTATCTTTGGAGGGATATTTGGGATTTTAGTTCCCAATCTTAGAAGAATTAGTGTTTGATGGCTCGAAAGTTTTCCTTGTCCTCTATAGCTTTGATTATCTTTATGGAGATCATTGGGTTCATTCCTCAAGAAGATCTTTTCAAGATGAATATTGATATGGATGGTCCCTTTTGGAGAGATTGGGAGTGGAGTTTTGGGTGCCTTTTGAATTAGCATGATTCTCATAATATTTTCTCTATTTTGCATCGAGGTTATGAGTTAGGACCAATTCTCAATGTTAGGTAGCTTTCAGCAAATGAAGAAGGTGGTTGGATTTGTTGATTGCACTATGTCGAGTGAATTAGAGACTCTTATAAAATTTGTGTGTTTGCTTGATTGGTGATTGATCAAGGTCTCCCCTTGAAAGCTCGGTTAGCCAAAAGTGGCTTTACTATTAGGTTGTGTTATTTTTTGCTTGCGATTAGAAATATTGAAGCATATTTTATGGGAATGCTTCTTTTCAAGATCTTGTTGAGCTTAGGTTCAACCTCAGTCGGTTAACATTCTCTAGGACTATTTACACTAGCAGACAATTTTGTTGGGAGGGACTATTTACATTAGCAAACAAATTTGTTGGGAGATTTTAGATCGGTGATCAGGGACTCCTTTTCTAGTATTTGGCATTCTTTGAGAATATTTGCTTTATATACTCTTTGGAAACTACTTTGCAAATGTCTTTTTGCTAATGAGGTTAGTTCTTTAGTGCTTTTGTAAATTATGATGTGATGAGGTACTTATACAACTTCTAGGCAAAGGAGAAATGTCTCATTAGAGATGTCAAAGTTTTAAATTTGAATTCTTATTTAGATTTTATAATTATTTTAGTTGATCTTAAGAAAGGAATATCAATTCTTTGTAAATACCCTTCTTTTCGTTTAAATATATATAAACATTTGTTTTGTTTGCTAGGTTATGTGAGTCTTGCGATGACTGACACATGTAACTTGTGGCTTAAGTAGCCATGACCTAGGGGCATCTAAGTTGTCAAAATCACCCATGGATCACATTCGGCATGGGCTACATCAGACCTTAGCATGAGTAGATTTTTGCCCATCGAATTTTGAACAGGTAACCTTTACACCATGGAATACCTTAACATAACACTAACACTTTGTCATTGTCTATTCTACCCTGTGGGTAGTATTAAAACATGTTATTTTAATATAAATGAATTAATATCTAAATGTAATTAGGTAATATTTTTAAGTATTTGCAATATAATTAGAATATACACTTTTTTTTGTTGGCTAACGCATAGAAGATTTAAACTCATAAATTTTTAATAAAAAATAACTTAATAGTAAACCCAAATTCAAAATCTCATGAATTAATTAAAATATACACTTAATATAATTAAAATATAAAATATTATTTTTTAATATTTACCATTACATTAATTTAAAAGTAATTTTATAAAATCTAAAATAAAAATATCTATTTCCTTTTTCTAACTATTTAAATAAAATCCAAACAGATGCTGAGTAGATCACATATATGGGGTCAATTTTGTGAGTGGAATAAGTTACATTGACTCCACTATCTCCTAAATCATTATAAATCTATTTATTTTTGCGTTTAGGAATGTTGGTTTATTTGTCGCCCCCAATTCAAGAATGTAGGTTTGTCTCCACATCTCTCATAAAAACAATTCCAAGTCTCCGCTTATCACGCATCTCAAGGAAGCTCCGATGATCAAAATTTAAACTCAAAAAGTGCGGAAAAAACATGAATATGATCGTTATAAAACTTTGTTGTTATTATTAATTTAATTATAACCAAATTCAAATCCAACCATTATATTCATAAAATTTCTTGAGTAGTAAAAATAAAATAAGGTGGTGATTATTTTTTAAGTAATAGAAAAATCTATTATAATTTAGTTAACTAAATTATTTTGGGATAATTATTATTGGGCCATGTAAATTAATTTTTATTGTTATTTAAGGAAATTTAAGTTACTTCAAATATTTAGTTAGTTTATGTAAGGAGTAGGTTTTTACTTATATAATACATTTTTTTGGTTTTGGATGGTTGATCTATTTTTTTAAGTTTAAATAAGACAAATTCTTCACCAAATAAAAACAATTTTATAAAGTGAAAAAACATTTTTTTTAACATAATGAGAAAATTCCCAGAGCATAACTCAGTTGTGAAAGCAGTAGCAAAGACAATCATCATTGACTACTATCACCGAATACAGATTGACTCATCACCGTTTTACAAAAAAAACTATGTCCACTGGAATTAGAGACTAATACTCTGTAAGAAGACCATAGGACAGATTTTCGCTCATGCACAATACTTTTATGTCTAAAAAAAACCCAAATAAAAACAGATTTAAAACATACTCCAAACCCAATAATTTACCAATAATTTTTCATTTTTTAATTCTCAGTGCAAAATGTCTTAATTTTGTCACTAGTGCGAAATAGATGCCTAATAGTTGTTGAACATTCTTCCCATATTTAGTAGATCGAAACTCATGCTCTTATGTCCAAAAAAAAACTTTTCCCAAATAAAAATTGATTTAAAACATACTCCAAACCCAATAATTTTAGTAGGTCTAAACTCCAATAGAACGGGCGCTCTTAAGAAACGTTTCTCTAACTTCCAATAAATTTTATTTCGTATGTTTTGTTTTATTTCTGCATTGGTCTTCGTTGTTTTATTTCTGCATTGGTCTTCGTACAGAGAAGATACAAACAGATTTTGTTACATGTTTAATGGTATTTGATGCGACATTTTTTATATATTATTTTAAATATATAAAAATGATATGCAAGTTTGTTTTTTTATAATGTGGAGTATGTTTGGAAATTGTTTTTATTGGGTTAAGTTTTAGTGAGAGTGAAGTATTGTCTTTTTTATTATTAAGTAATTATAAGTGGTGTGTTTTTTTTTGAATTATAAGTAGTGTGGTTTTTTTTGAATAATATTGATGAGTCAACTTACATTACTTTATTGTAGCTATTGATGGTCGTCCCTCAATGTTGGTTTGTTAATTGAGTTACGATAAATTTTCTCACTGTTAAAAAAAATTAGAAACAATAATGACAGTTGTTATTAAAATTTAGCAACATTAACTTTTAAGGAGTTAATTTATTTTAAAAAATATTTTTTATGATAGAAAAAGTTTTGAAATAGGTTTTTTTTTAAACATTATAATTTTGATAAGTTAAAAGATTAGGAAAATTTGTGTTGTAATTAATACTTTGAAATTGAAATGTAATGTGATGTATGACATATGTTAGAGTAGTTAGGATAAACTTGATTCTAGTCAATTTACCATTCTTAGCCATTCATGGTTTTTATAGTGGTATTTCTAAGTTATCTAGCCTAGTTAAAGGCATGATGAATCTATTGCATGATGGAACTATTGTGAGGGCACTATAAAAGAGAAATAATAGTTTATGTTTGGGTGGTTCACCTGGTTATTTCTTAGTGGATGTAGCCCATATTTGTGTGAGCTAAAAAAAAATGGTCTCCTATAAATTTGTCATGCCTTGAGTTTATTTGTGTGCCTATTATATTTTAATCTTTCTCCTCCTTCTTTATAACAATGTGCTCAAGTTATCTTAAGAGAAAGTGTTTGTCATACTCAAACCTTTTAGTGTCACAAAGATGACATAGCTCCCTATTTCAGTATGGCGCTCCTCAACTTAATTCTTATTTTAAGAATGCTGATTTTTTATTTTATTTTATTTTCTCGTCATCTAATTATTTATTGCATCAGAATTTCATTTTAAATTTAAATGTAAAATATTTTTAATATTGTTACATGTGGTACATTACTTATTCCATATTGTTTACATTATTATTGTTCATTAGGTATTTAAGCCTAATCATACTTTCAATAGGGGAAATATTTACTTCTTGAGGATGATACCATAGGGTGTATTTTATTTAATGTTAAGATTACAAGTTATGAAATGCTTTTGGATTTACCTAATCTTTTGTAATTCTCTAGATATGTTGCAACCCCAAACTTCACAACATATATGATAAGATGAAAGTTTCAAATAAGAGTTTATTTTTGTTCAAAAGTCAAAGGTCCATCACTTGGAATAGAAAACCATTACAAATTGATGAACCTTTAACTTTTGAACAAAAAGAAACTCTTATTTGAGAGTATCATCTATCATATGCAGTTGTGAAGTTTGGGGTTGCAACATCTCTAGAGAATGGTAGAAGATCAGGCAAATCCAAAAACATTTTACAACTTATAATCTTAAAATTAAAGGCAATACACCCTATCATATCATCTTCATAGAAGTAAGTATTTCCCCTATTGAAAGCATGATTATGACTAGGTACCTAATGTACAAGAACAAATCCAAAAGCATTTTACAACTTATAATCTTAAAATTAAAGGCAATGCACCCTATCATATCATCTTCATAGAAGTAAGTATTTCCCCTATTGAAAGCATGATTATGACTAGGTACCTAATGTACAAGAACAAGATCTTGCTCTAAACTCTTATTGTCAAATACAAAATTATTTTAAGTGACATCATAACCTATGTCTTGTTAGTATTAACATGTATATCTATAATAAAGTAGAAATCCTTGAGAATTTTTAGTTGCAAGTAGACATCAACATAAAAAATAAGGATGATGACTATTCTAGTTAAAGATGTGTCAACAACCTACTTTTTCCCAAAAAAAAAAAACCCTCCAACTTCTCATGTACATGCCAAAAAGAGTAGGGAATATGGGTCAACCTTACTTAACTCCAATAGTACAATTAATATCACTTGACTAACACTCATTATTTCTAAACTTAGAAATAGCATTGTCGTATAGCAACTCTCAAATGCAAAGGAACTTCTATTCCAAATGTTAATTCTAGACATTGTGTCAAACCCATTTTTAAAATTAAGAAAACAACAAGTGTGATTGGTTTCATTATTGTAACACTCTTCCTCAATAATCCTAAATAAAGTAAAGTGATCCATAATAGAATACTAAATCCAAAGTTCACTTGTTCTAACTTTTTAACCATATACACACATTATTTTCATACTAATTCTTTATATCTTAAATATGCAAATTTAAAATTAAAAGAAATATATTTTGTTTTCTTTTTCAAAACTTGATTTCTTATTTCTATAATAAAATATTTATTTTACAAATATATATGTTAATTAAAAAAAAGGTTAGAGAAATAATTTATTTATTTTACAAGTGTATTTGTTAATTAAAAAAAAAGTGCCTTTGAGAATTAATTCAGAAATTATGAATAAGGATGAAAGATTTAAAAAGGAATATAATTTTTTATAAATATTTTTTTATTATTAATCTAAATATAAATAATTTAATAATATAATTGGATAACATTTTAGAATATACATGATATAATTAGAATATACAATTAATATAATTAAAATTTACATTATTAATCTTCAATATTCAACATTTTATATGTTTAAAATAATTTTAAAATTTAAAATTAAATTAAAAATATTTATTTTCTTTTTCTTATAATTTAAAATTATGGGGTTTTTTATTTATTAAAAATGTTTAAAGTATATGGAACAAAATTTATTTTAATATTCATGCCGTAGTCTAACCAAACTTTTTTTTACCCTTGAAAATCATGAAAATTCTAACAATATTTTAATAAATTCCAGCAAAAATTCTACAAAATTTACTAAACTTTTTTTTTTCCAGATTTCAAACTTAAAAATTACAGTCCGCCTGGATAAACTTGTCCAATGTTCAGTAAAACACAGATGTGGGGTCAACCCTGTCAGGAGAACAAGTTGCAGTGTCTCCACTACACGTGACAACAAAATTCCAAGTCTCCGCTTATCACGCATCGCAAGAAAGCTTCGACGATCTTTCACTGGTAGTTTTTAAAAATTTAAACTCTTAAAGTGCGGGAAATGCGGGAAAATACATGAATATATTCGTTATAAAACTTCCTTCTTATTATTATTAATTTAATTTAAAAAAAATCCAAATCATTATATTCACAATTTTATTTCAAAGTAAAATTTTAAAAATAATTAAAAATAACATTGGAAAAAAAATAAAAAATAAAAAAATTTATAATTTAGTTATCAAAATTAGTAGGAGATAGTAATTATTGGTTGCTATCCAAATGTAAGTTGACTCATTATTGTTGTGGGAGGAAATCCATGTCACTTGAAATCAGAGTGTGGTCTCTAAGAAATATGTTTTCATTCATGCAAAAAACATCTTAGTCTTAAATTGTTAACCTAATTCCTTACATTTAAACAAGACAAAGTCTTTACTAAACAAAAACTATATTATAAAGTGAGAAACATTTGTTTATACACACTCGAAAAATCTCTCATAACTCACATGTGAAACCAATGGTGGCGACAACCATCAGTCACTCACTGCGATCCACAAATGCAAACTAATTCATATAGTTTTAAGTCACTACTATCCACAAATACAAACTGACTCATCTAATTTTAACTCTCGATTTTATTTAAAGAAACAAACTTTAACTCTTACTAAATATCTAGTAAAAAAAAAAAAAAACTAACTAAAAACTAAACTCAAACTCTTAACTAAACAAAAACATATTTTAAATATACAAATACTTAACCATTTGATTTTAATTTTTTATTCCATTTAATTCTAAGTGCAGGTGTGTTGATCTTGTTCCCAGGATATATGTACTGGTGCGGAATAAATGCCTAATATCAAGTCAAGTGGGGTTGAATTAGTTAACCATTCTTCCTCGATTTAGTAAGTCAAAACTCCAACATTAAGAAACGTTTCTCTAATAAATTTTATTTCGTATGTTTTGTTTTATTCCTGCATTGCTCTTCACTACACAGAAAGATACAAACAGACTTTGTTGGATGCTTAATGTTATTTGATGTGCCATTGCTTTATATATTATTTTAAATGCGCAAAAATATATGTATGTTTTTTGCTGGGGCATCTTAGAGTAATGATAGTTGTTATTAAGGTTTAGTGATATTATTTTTAAGGAGTTATTTTATTTATTTTAAAATTTTACTGGGGCATCTTAGGGTAATGATAGTTGTTATTAAGGTTTAGTGATATTATTTTTAAGGAGTTATTTTATTTATTTTAAAATTTTATTTGTATGATAAAAAAGTTTGGAAATAAGTATTTTTAAAACATCATAATTTTGATAAATTAATAAGTGTTTTGAAGTGTAATATGATGTATATTAGGGTAAATATGAAAAATTTGATTCGAGTCAATTTATTATTCATAGTTATCTATGGTTATTATTCATAGTCATTTACAGTTTTGCCTATGGGATTTCCAGGTTATTTAGTCCATTTAAAGGCACAGTTAATGCATGGTAAGATGGAGCTATTGTGAGAGGATAAGATGGTAAGATGGAGCTATTGTGAGAGGATAAGATAAAATATAGTATTGGATGATTCTTTTGGTCATTCTTTAGTGGATATAGTTTATATTTGGGTGAATCACATAAATTTTGTCTTTTATAAATATTTTTCTTCATCTTTTACAATAATGTATGTATGTTATTTTAAAATAAAATGTTTTTCATTTTCTTAGTGTCACAAAGATGAGTAGACCTATTGCATTTTAAGAATTGGATAAGTCCCTGTTTCACTATGGAGCGCCTCAAACATAGTTCTGATTTTTTAAACTAGAGTTAATCACCTCCTGTAATATCTTAATTTTCTCTTATGCTAGAATTATTTATTGCATTTTAATTAAGATAGAACAATATTTTTAATATTATTGATATTATCTAGAATGTTTGGCTTCTTTATGCCAACCCTATTACATGGTAGAGTTTGAGACAATTTTAGGAAGAATCATGTATTTTGTATTGTTTATCATGTTCTTGTACATTAGATATTTAGTCATAATCATGCTTAAAAAAACAAAACAAAAAACTCTTATTTGACACTCATGCTATTATATGTGCCGAAGACAAAGTACAAAGTATATTGTAATCAGTTTGGATTAATTATTTGCAAAAATTTAGAAACTATTTGCAAAGTTTATTAAAGTTTTGTTAAAATTAAATATTAAATTTATTTTTTAGAAATTAAAATTTCTAATTTTTTATTAGTGAATGATTAATTTTATGTGGTTTAAAATCAATTTGTTAGAATTAAAAATTGTTAAAAAAAAACCTCTAATCACCAAGTGTCCTCATTCATATATATATATATTCTTTCCATTCATTATCATGCTTATTTTTAACAATAAATAATTATTAACCTATAACCATTCCTTGCTTGATTTCTAATAACAATGTTTTTTCACCTTTTTCCATTAATATATTTTATTAATCATATTATTATTATGGTTTAATTATTTAATTGTTGCTAACCCTTTTTAATCAAACTATGTTATTATGTACCAATAGATTATTAGCAATTTGATTCCCCCTCCACCAAGGTTGTGGTGGTTAAATCACGCACTTAATATAACTAAGTTATATGATCACATTCACTCCATAAGGGTTCTCTACTTTTTGCATAAGAGGCCGGTACTAAGCAACAACAATGCATATTACACTTGTTATATATGGTTGTGAAGTTTGGGCTTGCAATATTTCTTGAGAATTGTAGAATTTCAGGGAAATCCAAATACATCTTATAATTTATAATCTTAAACTAAAGGAAATACACCCTATCATATCATCCCCATAGAAGTAAGTCTTTCCCTTATTGAAAATGTGATTACCACTAAGTACCTAATGTGTGATTACCACTAAGTACCTAATGTACAAGAACAAGATCTTGCTCTAAGCTCTTTTTTTCATACATAAAATTATTGTAAGTGATATCTTTACATCAGGTTATCATAACCTATGTCTTGTTAGTATTAACAATGATACCTAACATGGAAGGTCTCGCTCCTCCGCTTTGGTAGAACACGCAGAAAAGACAAGTCATCACATTTGCATCGAAGAGCCTAGGGTCATTGCAAGGATTGACCATTTTCATCATTGTAAATTTAGGGAGGCCTTGGAAATTGGAAAAAAGACCTATTAATCTGAATAGAGACGAATTTAGGGAGGCCTTGAAAATTGGAAAAAAGGCCTATTAATCTGAATAAAGACGATGGTTGGAGTATGAGCAGGTATTGGGTCCCTGCTTTATCTTCCTAAGTTCTCTCTTCTTCTTTTTTAGGTCTAGATATATTATAAAATTTTGATTAAAAAACTTTATTATTAATTTTTTATTATTAGAAGACCTTTTTTTATTTTATAATATTTTAATTTAATTTATTATTTCTTTGTTAATGATAATATTTATTATTGAACTGAGACTTCTGTGATCCATATCAATTTTTATGAAGAATTTTCAGCGAAAATCACATAGAAAAACTTATGTCGACGCATTTCGAACCTTCCAGTGCGGTTCATCATCAGGACAAGTTGAATGAGCAGATAATATTTATAATAACAAAAATATTATTTTGTTTATTGGTGCCTTTACTTTATGTTTTAGTTAGAAAACCTCCCTTTGGTTTAGTAATATTATTATTAAAATCAATTTTATTAATAATATTATTTATAATAATAAAATATATTATAATATTATTTATAATAATAAAATATATTATAATATTATTTATAATAATAAAATATATTATAATATTAATTATTTATTAATAATATTATCTATAATAAATTTATTTTGGAACAACTTAGTTTGATTTTTTCACCTTTCTTAATAAAAACAAAAGATTATTAATTATAAAAATAAAAATAATAAATTGATGGAGAGGCCAAATCGGAGTTTGAACTGTGGGAAGCATGGCGGGACGTGCAAGGGGGAGCGTTGCTCCCTCCTACAGTCAGGTAGTTACAGGCAAGAATAAGGAAGCAGGAAAGCAACACTTTAAAAAACCTCTAGAAAAGGTAGCAGAAGCAAAAGGCAAAGGAACATTGGAAAGAAATGGACTTCAGGAACAAGAAGGGGATAAACCGGAAACAAACAGAGAGGAGGAGAATGCAGGAAGCCATGGAAAACATCCTTCCATAAGGACAACGGGGGTCTGCAAACCCAAGTCAAGTACCATTCCACGGGTCATATTGAGTGATCCTGTGCTTCAAGCACATAGAGATCATATGACGGAACAAGAAATTCTAGATAAGGAAAACCTAGATCTGGAAGGATTTCTACAACAGGGAACCAGGGTGGGGATAGATTCATTACCTCAAGATGAATGCAATAGAATACAGCAGTTGTTTCTGTGGAAAAATCAGGAAAAGGGGGCAGTTAAAGGAAGAAACAGTGACGGGCAGGAATACAGAGGAGTGAAAACAATGAAATCAAATCCAGGTTTAGCAACCAGAAATGCAGGTAAGAAACGAGGAAGAAAGAAGCAGAAGGAGTTATTAATGGAGTGTGCTAATGATAGATTCAGGTAAGATGAAAGACCTGACTAGTTATTCCTTCACAAATCTTTAATTGTGAAGTTTACATCTTGGAATATAAGAGGTCTGGGTAGTAAAAGAAAGCAAAGAATGCTCAGTTTTAGAATGAAACAAGATATGCCAGATATGATATTCATACAGGAAACGAAGAGTTCCATTCAGAAAATAAAAGCAATCCATTGCAAATGGCTTCACAGATTTGAGTTTTTAGAAGTTAAAGCAGATAACACAGCGGGGGGCATTCTCACTCTCTGGAACCCTCAAAAAGTTAGAGTATTAGATGCAGAGGCATCCAGAAACTACTTATCAGTAGTCATTCAACCAGCAGGGGTTTCTGAAACCTTCCTAGTCACTAATGTTTATGGTCCTCAAAGATTAGAGGATAAACTCAGATTGCTAGAATCCCTCACTGATCTCAGGAACAGACAAAATGGCATCCCCTGGATCTTGGGAGGGGATTTTAATATGATAAAATCTCTTTCGGAAAAGAAAGGAGGAACCAGAGTGCTAAACAAAGACTCATTAGCATTTCAAGTGTTCACAAAGAACTTGAAACTGGTTGACTCAGACTCAGAAAATGGCCTTTTTACTTGGAACAACAAGAGAGGAGGGGAAGCCCAGGTAGCCTCCAAGTTAGATAGGTTCTTGGTATCAGAAGAGCTTATGCTTATAAATAATGAAATTACAGCAAAAATTCTTCCCTTTGGTGGCTCAGATCACTGGCCGATTCAATTGGAAATTAAGGGTTTGGATTCTCCAAGGAACGGAACCTTCAGATTCGAAAACATTTGGATCTCCCACCTGGATTTCTTGAGTAATATCAAAGAATGGTGGAATGAGGACTTACAGATCTGTTATGCTCTTAACCTGCAAAATGATACCCAAATACAGAATATGCGAAGAAAAAATACCCAGAACACAGAATAGCAATGACTTTATTATTCAGAGAGTAATGTTCACTTGCCTCTTCGAGGGGGCAACCTCCAATAGAGCAGAGCTCGACTACAAAAATAAGACACAATGCTCCTCGCAGGGAGTCTCTATCCTTTATATATGACTCATACATGCAATACCATGGGCCAATACCGTGGGTTTTATTAATACCATCTATCTAATACTACGGCCCATTTGCAACTAACTGTGGTCCCGTCATTAATTGCGGGTTAACCACTTACAAATATTAATATGGGCTTTATTGACTCTTGACTATGACGTGATCCCATGACATAAATAAGGGGGTTAGGGTGGGACCCTAACATGCCCTCGCCCTTAAGACTAGCCTTGTCCTCAAGGCTGAAGGTGCGGAAACTGCTGAAGAATAGTGGCTGGTTCCCAAGTTGCATCTTCCGGAGAGGTGTCTTTCCATTTGACGAGGACTTCCTTGATCATGCGGCCGCGCAGGTGCTTGTCTCATGTGTCTAGAACCTGTTCGGGTTGAAGCCAGATTGACCCTTCTTCGTCCAATTCAGGTAGACTGGTTTGAACTCGGCGATTGTTCCCAATCACTTTCTTGAGGCACGATACATGGAAAACTGGATGGATTTTTGTCGTAGGTGGCAAAGCCAACTTGTAAGCCACTTCTCCAATGCGCTGAAGTAATTGGTATGGTCCGTAGAATTTTGGAGAGAGCTTTTGACAACCCTTGTCTTTGAGTGATGTTTGCTTATATGGTTGCAGCCTCAAAAAGACCTGATCCCCTTCTTGAAATTGGCGCTCTGAGCGATGCTGGTCGACCTGTTGCTTCATGCGGTTCTGAGCTTGATGAAGATTCTCTCTAAGATGGGCGAGCATGGTTGCGTGGTGTTGTAGGAGTTGATCCACTGCTTGTACTTTGGAGCACCCCTTGAGATAAGAAGTAGGGGAAGGCGGAAGTTGACCATATACTGCTTCATAGGGAGTCATTTTGGTGGTGGCATGATATTTGGTGTTATACCACCATTCAGCCAGAGGTAACCACTGTACCCAAAGGTGTTGCTTTTCTGAAGTGAAACACCTAAGGTAGGTTTCTAGACATTTGTTGACGGCTTCGGTTTGACCATCTGTTTGCGGATGATATGAAGTACTGAGTTTGAGTTGAGTGCCTTGTATTCAGAAGAGTTCCTGCCAAAAATTACTGGTGAAGATCGGGTCGCGGTCGGACACAATAGAAGTGGGCATGCCATGCAATTTGAAGATCTAATCCATGAAAGATTGAGCAACCAAAGTTGGTGTAAACGGGTGGGGTAGGGCACAGAAATGAGCATACTTCGACAGTTGGTCCACAACCACCATGATGACTGACTTGTTCCCTGACTTTGGAAGACCTGTAATGAAATCCATAGAAACCTCCGTCCAAATTGATGCCGGAATGGGCAATGGTTGTAATGTGCCTGGTGTGTTGACGATTTACCCTTTGTGGCGTTGACAGACATCACATTCTGCTACGAAGGTAAGGATGTCCTTTTTCATGCCTGTCCAAAAAAATGATCTTCTGGTGCGAGCATACGTCTTCTGAAAGCCCGAATGTCCTGCAATGGGAGATGAGTGAAATTCTGCCAAAATGCGACTTTTGAGGGTGGATGTTGGTGAGATTACGACTCTGTCCTTGTAGCGAAGAATATCATTCTGCCACGAGTAGCCCTTGGTGGAATTAGGATCTACCTGCAATTGAGAAAGGAGTTGGGAGAGCCCGGGGTGTGAAAACCATTCCCTGCGAGCCTCTTCAATTCAGTCTGGAATGGGAAGGGAAATTGCGAGCAGAGTACTTTCCTCCTCAAATTGGCGAGATAATGCATCTGCTACACTATTGTCTTTCCCTTTCTTGTAAATGATCTCATAATCATATCCCAGCATTTTGGCTAACCATTTATTTTGTTGTGGGGAGGATAGGCGTTGCTCCAAAAAATATTTAAGACTGTGATGATCTGTGCGGATTTGGAAACGTCGCCCCAATAAGTAAGGTCGCCAGGTCTCGACTGCATGTAAGATGGCCATCATTTCCTTCTCGTAGGTAGATTGGCCCAGATTCCTCCCACTGAGTTGTTGGCTTGTGAACGCCAACGGTCGCCCTTCCTGCATTAAGACCGCCCCAATACCTGTACCCGAAGCATCACATTCAATGACAAAGGATTTGGTGAAGTCAGGTAGTGCTAAGACTGGAGTGGAACACATGGCGTTTTTGAGAGCGGTAAATGCCTGTTGTGCTTCCTCGTTCTAGAAGAAGGAATTTTTCTTTAGGAGTTGAGTGAGGGGCTTCGCTATGCGACCATAGTTGCGGACAAATTTACGATAATAACCTGTGAGGCCCAAAAATCCTCTCAAGCTCTTCAAGGTCTTAGGTTGAGGCCATTCTTGCATTGCCTGGATCTTTTTGGGGTCCACCTTGACACCTCCACGCCCCACAATGTGGCCCAAATACTCAACTTCTTCCATGCCAAACGAACACTTGGACATCTTGACAAATAATTTATGCCTGCGGAGCAGTTGCAAGAGTAGATCTACATGCTGAAGATGTGCAGCCCAAGTGCCACTATAGATGAGAATGTCATCGAAGAAGACAAGGACAAATTTTCTGAGATATGGTTTGAGAATGTGATTCATAAGGCTCTGAAAAGTAGAGGGGGCATTACAAAGACCAAATGGCATGACCAGGAACTCATAATGGCCTTCATGAGTTCTGAAAGCCGTCTTGGGAATGTCGACTTCCTTCATGCAAATTTGGTGGTAGCCTGAGCGAAGATCCAACTTAGTGAAGAATTGAGCCCCATTGAGTTCGTCCAGCAAATCGTCAACCACCGGGATGGGAAATTTATCTTTGACTATCAACTTATTGAGGGCCCTGAAGTCGGGACACATCCGCCACTCCCCATCTTTCTTGAGCACCATGACCACTGGGGATGAATAAGGACTAATGTTGGGACGAATGACACCTGCTTCCAACAGTTCCTTGATGATTTTTTCTATTTCATTCTTTTGGGTGAACGGATATCTGTATGGCCGCACATTTGGGGGTTGGGCCCCTGGAACCAAGGTGATGCTATGATCATGTTCCCCTCGCGAGGGTGGAAGCTCATGAGGCTTGTCAAAGACCGTCCGATGGTTATTTAAAATCTGTTGCATCTCATGATGAATTGGCAGAGACATGGTTTCGACTACCTGGATGGCATTAAATTGAGCTACTACTCCATGATGGCCCTTTTTTAACAATTTTTCCATCCTATGCGAGCTGATGATAGAGGGGGCTCCCGCCTGGAGTCCACGAAGCGTATGTGTGGAGTTGTTCTGCTTAAAACTCATATATAACTCCTGGAAATCCATTTTGATTGGCCCAAGAGTGCGGAGCCATTCAGCACCGAGGACAATGTCGCAACCCCCCATGTGTATGGCAAACATGTGGGTTTTCAACTGATAATCCCCCATTTGAAGTTTGACATTTTCACAGCGGCCTTCACATTTCATTGTGCCCCCATCCGCAATTTGGACTTGGAAATTAGAAACTGCTCGTACAAAACAATGCGTTGCTTCTGCGATTTTTTGATGGATGAAATTATGGGCACTTCCACTATCAATCAAGACTACTACTGGGAGATGTTTAAGAAAACCCCGGATTTTGAGAGTTTGAGGGGAAGAAATCCCTGCCAACGCATGCAGCGAAATAACTAGTTCGTCAGAGACATTCTCCTTTGGGTTGTCTTCTTCTAGCGCCTCATGTTCCTCAAGTGGTGGATCTTCCTCTGTTGAGCTGTAGTCAATGGCATCTATTTGAAAAAATTTGGGCTCCTTGCATTTATGACCTGGGGAGTATTTTTCATCACAGTAGTAACATAGTCCTTGCTTCCTTCTTTCGGCCATTTCCGCAGGTGACATCTTTTGGACCTTAAGTGTTTGAGTCGTGTTGTGAGCCTGTGGGGGACGACCTTTAGCGGGGAAATTTGGGCGACTGTATTGGGCTGCTAATGCACGTTCCACCTTACGAGCTACCTGGAAAGCCTCCGTCCACGTGGGAGGGTGGTGAAGTAGAACTTGAGCTTTGATGGCTTCTTTAAGACCACTGATAAAACATTCCGTGTAGAACTCATCTGTGAGACCCCTAGTGCGGAAGGCTAAGGCTTCAAAAGCGGTAATATATTCATCCACTATACCAGTCTGTCGGAGCTTAGTGAGACGACCCAAAAAAGAGTCTTCCTATTCAAAGCGATCTCGAAGAGCTTTGGTAAATTGGGTCCAAGTCCTAAAAGGTCCATTGCAACGCTGATGCCATTCCCACCATTGCCACCGTTCATTGTCCAAGTACATGCTCCCCAACATAAGCTTAGTCGCATCATCTGGGATATGATTCAATTTGAAATACTGCTCCATTTGTGCTAGCCATGCAGACGGGTGAGAACCGTCAAATTTATGCACATCCAACTTGGGAGGTCGCTGACTGGGTGGTGGATGGGTGTGCCAGACGTGAGGAGAGTGGCTAGACTCACCCTCATTGTATTCATGGCCATTATACGCCTCCTCATGGGCTTGCTCCTTGCCCTTCGGGAGTAATTGTTGTATCTGGAGACTTAGTCCGCGAATCTCAGTTTGGATGGAGTTCACAGTTTCTTCAAGTTTGTCCATCCTTTCATTGGCCATCGCTTGAGCTCTAGTTTCTACCATACACCAACCTGATGAAAAATTGGGACCGCCTAAAAATTTTTACTAATAAATTGAATGGTACCACCTTGCTCAGCTCGTCGTCCTGATTCTGATGGGCTAGATCACCAATAAGCGCCCCGGAAGATCTCAGACTCTTTTTTTTTTTTTTTTTTGAAAACTCCTAACGGAGTTTTACTCCTTCTTGATCAATACTGCAGTCACCAAATCCTCAAAATGTCAATGCTGCCAAAAGTCCTGCGAAAAGTATACCTCGGTATAGGAACCCTTCACAACAACTCCGATCTGGTGGGTCTGAGAGATCTGAATGGCGGAACAACTGCTGCGGCGGATCTGATGGATCTGCGGGACTGATGTCTGCTGCTGCTGCACCTCTTTGCACACGCGGATTGGGAATAGATGATGTGTGATCCCCCGATAGAAAAGGAAACTATGGTCATGAGGAGTGTCAGGTGCTACAGATCGCAATATACATAAGGGTCTGGCAGTAGTACTCGGCCCAATGTTTCAGGGCTCTAACTAAGGAGGATCGACCGTACCCTTAGTTGTACAAACCGACTTCCCTATCGTACGGGCGAGTAATCTCTCCGAGTGCTGTTCTCGGTGTACTGTAGACACAAGACAGCTGACGGTTTATCTATGGCGAGGTTTCAAGGGAGCCTAGGGGGCTTCCGATATACCCAGAGGGTACGTGGAAGACAGTCCGTGCGCGGTTCTGTCTAATGCGCTACTACTCGAAGGGGTACCCACAGGGGTTACAAGGGAGTCCAACAGACGTGACCACCTGTTGTATTTCCTGCGTGCATGCCTCCCCAAATCCGCAGGTTTATGCGCTCAACGACAAATCCCGTGGTTTAAAGACGCCGGAACACGTCTCTAGCCAAAAAAGAAAATTTGCTAAGAATTGGAGATCCCACCGGCCCTGGAAAGTGCTCTGATACCACTTGTTATGCTCTTAACCTGCAAAATGATACCCAAATACAGAATATGCGAAGAAAAGATACCCAGAACACAGAATAGCAATGATTTTATTATTCAGAGAGTAACGTTCACTTGCCTCTTCTAGGGGGCAACCTCCAATAGAGCAGAGCTTGACTACAAAAATAAGACACAATGCTCCTCGCAGGGAGTCTCTATCCTTTATATATGACTCATACATGCAATACCACGGGCCAATACCGTGGGTTTTATTAATACCATCTATCTAATACTATGGCCCATTTGCAACTAACTGTGGTCCCGTCATTAATTGCGGGTTAACCACTTACAAATATTAATATGGGCTTTATTGACTCTTGACTATGACGTGATCCCATGACATAAATAAGGGGGTTAGGGTGGGACCCTAACAAGATCCAAGGTTCTAAAATGTTTCTCTTGCATAAAAGACTAAAGCATATCAAGAGTAGACTCAAAGATTGGAATAAGAAGGATTTTGGAAACATTTTTGTGAATAAAAAATATGTGGAAAGCAAAATTCAGGAACTCAACCAGGAGCTGATCCAAGAAGGCTTTAACTATGACAAAAATGAACAGTCCGACAAACTGCACCATGAATGGGAAAACCTATGTAAACAAGAGGAAATATTCTGGAGACAAAAATCCAGAGTGCAATGGCTCAAAGAAGGAGAGCGCAATACGAGCTTTTTTCATAGATCCACCATGGCCAATAGGGCATTCAACAGAATCTTGGCAATAAAGGATAAAAAGGGAGAGTGTTAGGGTCCCACCCTAACCCCCTTATTTATGTAATGGGATCACGTCATAGTCAAGAGTCAATAAAGCCCATATTAATAATTGTAAGTGGTTAATCCGCAATTAATGACGGAACCACAGTTAGTTGCAAATGGGCCGTAGCATTAGATAGATGGTATTAATAAAACCCACGGTATTGGCTCGTGGTATTGCATGTATGAGTCATATATAAAGGATAGAGTCTCCCTACAAGGAGCATCGTGTCTTATTTTGTAGTCGAGCTCTGCTCTATTGGAGGTTGCCCCCTCGAAGAGGCAAGTGAACATTACTCTCTGAATAATAAAATCATTGCTATTCTGTGTTCTGGGTATCTTTTCTTCGCATATTTTGTATTGGGTATCATTTTGCAGGTTAAGAGCATAACAAGTGGTATCAGAGCACTTTCCAGGGCCGGTGGGATCTCCATTTCTTAGCAAAAAAAATTTTTTGGCTAGAGACATGTTCCGGCGTCTTTAAACCACAGGATCTGTCGTTGAGCGCATAAACCTGCGGATTTGGGGAGGCATGCACGCAGGAAATACAAGAGGTGGTCACGTCTGTTGGACTCCCTTGTAACCCATGTGGGTAGCCCTTCGAGTAGTAGCGCATTAGACAAAACCGCGCACGGATTGTCTTCCACGTACCCTCTGGGTATATTGGAAGCCCCCTAGGCTCCCTTGAAACCTTGCCATAGATAAACCGTCGGCCGTCTTGTGGCTACAGTACACCGAGAACAGCACTCGGGGAGATTACTCGCCCGTAGGATAGGGTAGTCGGGTTGTACGGCTAAGGGTACGGTCGATCCTCCTTAGTTAGAGCCCTGAAACATTGGGCCGAGTACTACTGCCAGACCCTTATGTATGTTGCGATCTGTAGCACCTGACACTCCTCAAGACCATAGTTCCCTTTTTCTATCAAGGGATCACACAGCATCTCTTCCAGACCCGCTTGTACAAAAGGGTGCAGCAGCAGCAGACATCAGTCCCGCAGTTCGCAGACCAGCCATTCTGATCAGATCCATCAGATCCGCAGAAGCAATCTGTTCCGCCATCAGATCTGCCATTTAGATCTCTCAGATCCACCAGATCGGAGTCGTTGTGAAGGGTTCCTATACCGGGGTATAATTTTCGCAGGACTTTTGGCCGCATTGACATTTTGAGGATTTGGCCACTGCAGTATTGATAAGGAAGGAGTAAAACTCCGTTAGGAGTTTTCGGAAAGAAAAGAAAAAAAAAAGTCTGAGATCTTCCGGGGCGCTTATTGGTGATCTAGCCCATCAGAATCAGGACGACGAGCTGAGCACGGTGGTACTTGTTAGAGTCGGTCTACTAGCCCTTCACCAGAGATCAAAGCTCTTTGCATTTCATGGTTAGGTGTCCCATCAGTGTGATCAATTGCATTCCGTTAGGCATGCCATAACTCTGGTGGAGTAGTTTTGTGTCATTTATTCCCCTCGTGTTTGGCACTGCTGGTTCAGGTCTGTTTAAGTAAATAAAGTCTTCAAGGGTCATTCATCATCTTGTTTTAAATTTCGAGGTCTTAGGTCTAGGGTTGAGTCAATTTTGTCTTAAGAAGTCATAAAGGACCAGCAGGCCAGAGGGATGTCCTTCATAGAGCATCATTTCAATAATTCTCATCATTGTACAGCTAAATTTGGACTTTGTTTTCAAAACCCTGTTTTTGAAAAACACAAGTCACCATCTCGTTTTTGTAAAAAATTGTCAAAATTTCAAGTTCTCCAAATGTTGAAGCACAGCCTTGGTTTCCTTTGCCAAAGAATTTCAGAGCTATCCCTGCAAAAATCATCAGAAGAAATCATTATTTCAACCAATTTATTTTAAAAAGTGAAACCAGAAGTCAGAGCCTATTAATTCAAAAAAGTGTCAATACTCAAACATTACAAAGTGGGTTTTGGTCAAGTAAAAATTAAAAGGGAGCCTATATAAGCACATTCCTCTTCATTAACACCTCATTCATCTCTTACAAGCAAAGTGGATCCTTGCAAAGGCGATTTCACAAATCAGTGAGCGAATCGGGCAGTTCCAAGGGCGCGCTACGCATCAGCAGAGGCGCGCTACGCACCCAGGGCGCGCTACGCATCAGCGCGATTTTCTCAGTGTAATTTTGTTCAGGCGCTACGCACCAGAGGGGCGCTACGCGTTGGGCAAGGTGCGCTACGCGTTGGGTTTTTCGCCCAGTGACTTGCCAGCAAGCTCTCAAATTCTCTCTTAACTCAAGAAAAATACAACATTTGAAAAAGTCAAACAGCAATCAATTGTGTGCACAGTCAGCATATACATTTCAGCCATCCTGTCTTCAAAACTATGTCAGAAACCGAATCAGATTATGAGCAGAGTTATGACAGTGATTCAACACCAGAGATAGAAGTGCCAAGGAGGCATCACAAGGGCGGTAAAGGTGGTCGGCATGTCAGGGAGGAGCCCACTTCTTTGGCTCATTTGCAAGCTTGTCCACTTGCAATGAACTGTTTTCAGTACCAATCATGTTTTGGATATTGTGAGCGGATCTCACAAATTCAACATCACAGAGAACTAGCTTGCTTGTTTGTCCTATATTTGCAGAATGGTCATGTGAACCTTGCAGGAGTGGACTTCACCCTATCACCCGAGATTGTTGCTCAAGCCACCGGGATACCAAATGTAGGGGAGGAATGGAATAAGCGCTAGCAGTTAGACAGATTTCACTATGAGCCATATATCAAACCCGGATGTATGAGACACTTAACTGTTGTTTTTCCTTTCAGATTCCTAAGGGATGAGTATGCACCGTTGATGAGACTCATTATTCGCTATTTCACTTGTGAGGGCAGATTTTCACGTCTCTATTCGTACCATATTCGTTTGTTGATGCATTTCACAAGGGTACGAATGATGAACATTCCTTTTTTCATGTGTCGCAATATAGAAAGGATGGTGCCCTTGGTACAAAGGAAGAGCCCAGCACAACAGCATAAGAGCATCTATCATTATGCACTGATTAAGATCATAGTGATGCATCAATTGGCACAGCAGGGTATTGCTTGGGAGGATTTCATTTCTCGCGACTTTTTCACAGTACCAAGGCCACCTCCTGAGATTGTGCATGATGAGGGAGGGCTTTCACATCAGTTTGACATTCCAGAGCCCGAGCATGTTAGCACTCCAGCATGTATTACATATCAGAGAGGCCACAGGGCCTTATTTGCATCTGCACGGCGAGTATTATCTCCACATCAGGTGGAAGGGGTCTCGCCTTCTTCATCGGCACAGCGAGTATTATCTCCACATCAGGTGGAAAGGGTCTCGCCTTCTGCAGCACAGGTACAAGACAGAGGCAAGCAATCCATGTTTGATGAGGGACCTTCAGGAGATCCGGACACGGATATTATTGACCTTGATATCAGCTCTCCTAGCTTAGAGCTAAAGGAGGTCATTCAACAACAAAAGGCTGAGAATCACTTGTTGCAATAGAAATTGGAAATGGCCAATTGGACAATCAACTACTTGGAGCAGCGCAACAAACAGCTAGAAGATGAACACACTCTTTATGAGTTGCGGTGAATCCAAGAGGACCGAAACTTGGCCCGCAAGAGACCCGGTGATTTGACACCTATTGAGCGAGAGTCTATGCTCATTCGGGTGAACACTCATTTAGAGAAATTGTTAGCCAAGGCAAACAGAGACAAAGTTATGCTCCGCCATATGAAGAATCATTACTGGGCTCGCATGCATGTTTGCAAAGCGAAACTGAAGATCCTTAAAGGGCGATTGAGCAAGGCACTAAAACGGAGAAAAAGGGCCAATCCACTCCAAATTTTGGCCGAAGCTTCTTTGAAGGAGCATGGTACTTGATGAAACACCCCCAGCTCAAATCTCAAAAAATTTGGAGAAGTTTTTGTCAATTTTGAAATTTTTGTATTAAAAACAGGTTTTTGCCCTCAACGCATAGCGCGTCGCGCGCTACCCTGAAGATGGGGAGGTCCAATTCAAGAAAGGTTTGCATTTTTGGATTTGTCATGATGAAATACATCTGCTCAGCCACTGCCAAGGCATTTCATCAAGGTTTGCGTCCCCAAAAGGTCAAAAAACATGCAAAAAATGACCTCACTGCCCCTTTTTGGACACACAGGTAGCAGTCTTGGGAGAATGCATTTTTGGAGGGGCAAATGGGCACCAAATTGAAAAATTCCACTTGGGTTGGAAATTAGACATCCAGACCTTTCCAAAAAGCCCACCTAAGCCCAATTTGGATGCCGGGAAGTGCCCCAAAAGTGAGCTGAAAGGTGCGCTACGCATCAGGGTATTTTCTAAGTTTTTCATCTTCAGCACAGGAAAACGCAGCTATTTGACCAGTTTTGACTTTTGATGGGATTTTTCACCCTCTTTGATGTAATTAATGTATTTTCATGTTGACATGACACTTATTTACCTATTCTAGAAGATTCATTCATAAAATAGCAAAAAATTAATGAATGAATTGGTTTCCTAGCTTATAGAGGCAAGTTGTTTTGATTGCCTAGATTGTAGTGCTTTGTTTAGAATTGGTTGAAACAGCTCCTAGGATGATGAGCTCGACCCCTAAAGGCAAGGAAATGTGTTAGCTTGCCTATATTATGTATCTTCTTAGTCATTTTCATGGTTGGACTCTTGAGGGATAAGCTTAGACTGTATTACACATTGTATCTCTACAATTTTGACAAAGGAAAGACCAGGGTTTTGCAGCACTATTTGGGATTCTTGTGGTTATTTGTGTTGATGGTGTTTTTCTCTCATGTACTTGTAAGTTTGTTATGTGTATCATTTTCCTACTATTCTCTTCTGCAAATTAAACAAATGAAGTGTTGAGGTAGAATTCATAATCTTGTATGCTCTGCCTTTAAGTTTGTTTAATATCTATGTTTTCATCTGTTTAAGGAGAACTCGTGAAAGTTTCTCGCTCTCCTTAGCTCCTCACCAGTCATATCTATCCATTCAATTCCTTTAAAGACATCAGGACGATTGCCTACCTTGCCCCAAAAAGACCTCTGCAAAAACTGTGTCACATCCCCGCACCCAAAATTGCCTTTCCCTGTTTTCCAACAAAACCCTAAAAATCTTAAATCAAACTATCTTTATCAATTTACTAGCCTAAAATCAGTATTCATATCGGTCATCTCAGCCCCTTTGAAGACCTTTTGCCGAGATAGACCTGGAGAGAGCCCTCTCCTGTCCTCGTAGGGCTAGCTACGAGGCTGAGCTTGGTTTGATGTTGCCTTGAGTTTCGCCTTCCTCAGCCTGAGGCAAATTCGAGCGCTAACAGTACCATTCAATTATTAGTGAAAATTTTTAGGCGGTCCCAAATTTTCATCAGGTTGGTGTATGGTAGAAACTAGAGCTCAAGCGATGGCCAATGAAAGGATCGACAAACTTGAAGAATCCATGCACTCCCTCACCCTTCAGCTTAACGGACTAAGTAGCCAAGTCGCGCAACTCATCCGAAGGACAAGGAGCAAGCCCACTGTGGAGTACTTGAAAGGTATGTTTTTGACAAACAATTTAGTGACTTTTCAGTAACAATTGTAACCTTTTCTGCATCATGAACTCAAAGAAATAAAGAATTCTAATAGAACGTGTGAGAATTAGTATGGAAAGCTTAATCGCTGATAATTGTCATTTTTCTATGCAGGGAAAGGTGGAAACGAAGAGCTGCCGTTCAAAAGGGAAAGACAAAGGAGGAATAACTGTTGTCCCTCTAGAAGGGAACCGGATGCAAACGAGATCGAAGCAGAACGACCCAGGAAAGAAAGAAGGGTTACCAATTCGGCAGAACAGGGAAATAAAAGTAAAAGATTAACGGCTTGGCGAATCCCTCAGGATCTTTGATCCTGAGGGATCGTTGTTTTACTTATTTTTGTTACCTAGATATCCCCGCCGTTACTTTTATAAAAAGGAACAACATCATTAAGCAAGGAGACTTTTTATGTAATTTTCAGTTTCAGACTAAACTTTGATCATCGACTCTCACTGAGACTTGGTTTACTGTACATTTGTTGATGCGTTAATATAAAATACTTGGTGTTTATTTCATCTTTGTGTCTGGAGTAATCTAAGGCGGTGTACCATTGGAAGCTAAGGGCCCGGCTCCGAAGGACACTTGCTTTTGTATCATTATAACTTGATTTCTGCGTGGTTTGTTTATCTTTATCGCTCGGTAATCTGACATGCTTTTCATGTGCTATTCCATGCTCTGCTACGATTAATTCATTCATGGTTTCTTCAGGGAATTCATGTAGTGACTCTGTATTGTATGAGTGAATCTTTTCAGAGTTGGTTGCATGTTATTAGTCTAAACCAGCTATTTCTGTTACAGAGCATTTGTACTGAATATTACTGTTATTGGATTCATTTGAAGTCCCAATTATTGGAATCCGAAAGTAATGTTATTCTGTTTGGAAACATAGTCATATTCTCCTTAATCGTCAGATTACTATATTAGCGTGTTGTGTGTATATATGGTTGATTCTTGCTGTTCCATAATTCATCAGTGAGTGTTGTTCCATAAAGTACATTCCATTCAATTTGCCTTAAGAGAGAAGATCGCTATTTTATTGCAGAATGTGAGTTTGGTTCAATAGAGCAAGTTTAGTTCTGACTCGCGAGACTTAGTTTATTTGATTGCTGTTCCATTTACTGTTGTTCCATTTTAGACTTGCTGTTCCATTTCCTATTTGCTATTCCATTTTACTTTCTGTCGTTCCATTTACTTGCATTTGCTGCTTTGGTGTGAGAGAAGGTCTAATGCTGTAGTGAGCCTCAGCAGTCGTTGCCCAGCTCCCAGACCTATGGTCCATGCTCTAATTTCCTTTCCATCAGTTTCTAGAGGGATGGGTTATCGCTTCCGCACCCTTGACTGATAAACTGCCCTGTGTGATTTTATTCTTTTAAAGTAATTTAGTCATAATTTAGCATCCGTTTACTCTTGTATTTTCTGAACGTTGTACTACTAAGCATTACTCTGACGAATAGCCTCGGATTGAGATACTCTTTGCAATAACAAAGCATTCCCAGATTGACTTATTAATGTGGGATAACTAGAGGTGAAAGAGACCCTTGTTACAGCTCTACACCCACGAGGAGGCGTATAATGGAAATGGATACAATGAGGGTGAGTCTAGCCACTCTCCTCACGTCTGGCACACCCACCAACCACCCAGTCAGCGACCTCCCAAGTTGGATATGCATAAATTTGATGGTTCTCACCCATCGGCATGGATAGCACAAATGGACCAGTATTTCAAACTGAATCGTATCTTAGATGATGCGACTCAGCTTATGTTGGGGAGCATGTACTTGGACAATGAGAGGTGGCAATGGTGGGAATGGCATCAACGTTGCAATGGACCTTTTAGGACTTGGACCCAATTTACAAAAGCTCTTCAAGGCCGCTTTGAACAGCAGGACTCTTTTTTGGGTCGTCTTACTAAGCTTGACAGATTGGTACATTAGATGAATATATTACAGCTTTTGAAGCCTTAGCCTTCCGCACTTGGGGTCTCTCAGATGCGTTCTACACGGAATGTTTTATCAGCGGTCTTAAAGAAGCCATCAAAGCTCAAGTCCTACTGCACCACCCTCCTACATGGACGGAGGCTTGCAAGGTAGCTCGTAACGTGGAACGTGCATTAGTAGCCCAATACAGTCACCCAAATTTCTCTGCTAAAGGTCGCCCCCCACAGGCTCACAACACGACTCAAACACTTAAGGTCCAAAAGGTGTCACCTGCGGAAATGGCCGAAAGAAGAAAGCAAGGACTATGTTACTACTGTGATGAAAAATACTCCCCAGGTCATAAATGCAAGGAGCCCAAATTTTTTCAAATAGATGTCACTGACTACAGCGCAGCAGAGGAAGATCCACCACTTGAGGACCATGAGGCGCTAGAAGAAGACAACCAACAGGACAATGTCCCTGACGAACCAGTTATTTCGCTGCATGCGTTGGCAGGGATTTCTTCCCCTCAAACTCTCAAAATCAGAGGTTTTATTAAACATCGCCCAGTAGTAGTTTTGTTTGATAGTGGAAGTACACATAATTTCATCCATCAAAAAGTCGCAGAAGCAGTGCATTGTTTTGTACGCGCAATTTCTAACTTCCAAGTTCAAATTGCGGATGGAGGCACAATGAAATGTGAAGGCCGCTGTGAAAATGTCAAACTTCAAATGGGGGATTATCAGTTGAAAACCCACATGTTTGCCATACACATGGGGGGTTGCGACATTGTCCTCGGCGCTGAATGGCTCCGCACTCTTGGGCCAATCAAAATGGATTTCCAGGAATTATATATGAGTTTTAAGCAGAACAACTACACACATACCCTCCGTGGACTCCAGGCGGGAGCCCCCTCTATCATCAGCTCGCATAGGATGGAAAAATTGTTAAAAAAGGGCAATCATGGAGTTGTAGCTCAATTTAATGCCATCCAGGCAGTCGAAACAAAGCCTCTGCCAATTCATCTTGAGATGCAACAGATTTTAAATAACCATCTGCCGGTCTTTGACAAGCCTCATGAGCTTCCACCCTCGCGAGGGGAACATGATCATAGCATCACCTTGGTTCCAGGGGCCCAACCCCCAAATGTGCGCCCATACCGATATCCGTTCACCCAAAAGAATGAAATAGAAAAAATCATCAAGGAACTTTTGGAAGCAGGTGTCATTCGTCCCAGCATTAGTCCTTATTCATCCCAAGTGGTCATGGTGCTCAAGAAAGATGGAGAGTGGCAGATGTGTCCCGACTTCAGGGCCCTCAATAAGTTGACAGTCAAAGATAAATTTCCCATCCCGGTGGTTGATGATTTGCTGGATGAACTCAATGGGGCTCAATTCTTCACTAAGCTAGATCCTCGCTCAGGCTACCACCAAATTCGCATGAAGGAAGTTGACATCCCCAAGACTACTTTCAGAACTCATGAAGGCCATTATGAATTCCTGGTCATGCCATTTGGTCTTTGTAATGCCCCCTCTACTTTTCAGAGCCTTATGAACCACATTCTCAAACCATATCTCAGGAAATTTGTCCTTGTCTTCTTTGATGACATCCTCATCTATAGTTGCACTTGGGCCGCACATCTTCAGCATGTAGATCTACTCTTGCAACTGCTCCGCAAGCATAAATTATTTGTCAAGATGTCCAAGTGTTCGTTTGGCATGGCAGAAGTAGAGTATTTGGGCCACATTGTGGGGCGTGAAGGTGTCAAGGTGGACCCCAAAAAGATCCAGGCAATGCAGGAATGGCCTCAACCTAAGACTTTGAAGAGCTTGAGAGGATTTTTGGGTCTCACAGGCTATTATCGTAAATTTGTCCGCAACTATGGTCGCATAGCGAAGCCCCTCACCCAACTCCTAAAGAAAAATTCATTCTTCTGGAATGAGGAAGCACAACAGGCCTTTACAGCTCTAAAAAATGCCATGTGTTCCACTCCAGTCTTAGCACTCCCTGACTTCACCAAATCTTTTGTCATTGAATGTGATGCTTCGAGTACAGGTATTGGGGCGGTCTTAATGCAGGAAGGGCGACCGTTGGCCTTCACAAGCCAACAACTCAGTGGGAGGAATCTAGGCCAATCTACCTACGAGAAGGAAATGATGGCCATCTTACATGCAGTCGAGACCTGGCGACCTTACTTATTGGGGCGACGTTTCCAAATCCGCACAGATCATCACAGTCTTAAATATTTTTTGGAGCAACGCCTATCCTCCCCACAACAAAATAAATGGCTAGCCAAAATGCTGGGATATGATTATGAGATCATTTACAAGAAAGGGAAAGACAATAGTGTAGCAGATGCATTATCTCGCCAATTTGAGGAGGAAAGTACTCTACTAGCAATTTCCCTCCCCGTTCTAGAATGGATTGAAGAGGCTCGCAGGGAATGGTTTTCACACCCCGGGCTCTCCCAACTCATTTCTCAATTGCAGGTAGATCCAAATTCCACCAAGGGCTACTCGTGGCAGGATGATATTCTTCGCTACAAGGACAAAGTCGTAATATCACCAACATCCACCCTCAAAAGTCGCATTTTGGCAGAATTGCACTCATCTCCCATTACAGGACATTCGGGCTTTCAGAAGACGTATGCTCGCACCAGAAGATCATTTTTTTGGACAGGCATGAAAAAGGACATCCTTACTTTCATAGCAGAATGTGATGTCTGTCAACGCCACAAAGGGGAAACCGTCAACACACCAGGCACATTACAACCATTGCCCATTCCGACCTCAATTTGGACGGAGGTTTCTATGGATTTCATTACAAGTCTTCCAAAGTCAGGGAACAAGTCAGTCATCATGGTGGTTGTGGACCAACTGTCAAAGTATGCTCATTTCTGCGCCCTACCCCACCCGTTTACACCAACTTTGGTTGCTCAATCTTTCATGGATCAAATCTTCAAATTGCATGGCATGCCCACTTCTATTGTGTCCGACCGCGACCCGATCTTCACCAGTAATTTTTGGCAAGAACTCTTCAGAATACAAGGCACTCAACTCAAACTCAGTACTTCCTATCATCTGCAAACAGATGGTCAAACCGAAGTCGTCAACAAATGTCTAGAAACCTACCTTAGGTGTTTCACTTCAGAAAAGCAACACCTTTGGGTACAGTGGTTACCTCTGCCTGAATGGTGGTATAACACCAACTATCATGCCACCACCAAAATGACTCCCTATGAAGCAGTATATGGTCAACTCCCACCTTCACCTACTTCGTATCTCAAGGGATGCTCAAAAGTACAAGCAGTGGATCAACTCCTACAACACCGCGCAACCATGCTCGCCCATCTTCGAGAGAATCTTCATCAAGCTCAGAACCGCATGAAGCAACAGGTAGACCAACATCGCTCAGAGCGCCAATTTCAAGAAGGGGATCAGGTCTTTTTACGGCTACAACCATATAAGCAAACATCACTCAAGGACAAGGGGTGTCAGAAACTCTCTCCCAAATTCTACGGACCATATCAAGTACTTCAACGCATTGGAGAAGTGGCCTACAAGTTGGCCTTGCCACCTACTGCAAAAATCCATCCAGTTTTTCATGTCTCATGCCTCAAGAAAGTGATTGGGAACAATTGTAGAATTCAGACCAGTCTACCTAAATTGGACGAAGAAGGGTCCATTTGGCTTCAACCCGAACATGTCCTAGACACACGAGACAAGCAACTGTGCGGCCGCATGATTAAGGAAGTCCTCGTCAAATGGAAAGACACCTCTCCGGAAGATGCAACTTGGGAGCCAGCTACTATTCTTCAGCAGTTTCCGCAACTTCAGCCTTGAGGACAAGGCTCGTCTTAAGGGGGAGGGCATGTTAGGGTCCCACCCTAACCCCCTTATTTATGTAATGGGATCACGTCATAGTCAAGAGTCAATAAAGCCCATATTAATAATTGTAAGTGGTTAATCTACAATTAATGACGGAACCACAGTTAGTTGCAAATGGGCCGTAGTATTAGATAGATGGTATTAATAAAACCCACGGTATTGGCCCGTGGTATTGCATGTATGAGTCATATATAAAGGATAGAGTCTCCCTGCGAGGAGCATCGTGTCTTATTTTGTAGTCGAGCTCTGCTCTATTGGAGGTTGCCCCCTCGAAGAGGCAAGTGAACATTACTCTCTGAATAATAAAATCATTGCTATTCTGTGTTCTGGGTATCTTTTCTTCGCATATTCTGTATTGGGTATCATTTTGCAGGTTAAGAGCATAACAGAGAGACTCAGAACACACATAAGGAAATTGAAAAGGTGCTTGTTCAGCATTTTCGAGACATTTCACGAGAAAACAATCCAGACAGGGAGGATTCTATAAAGGAAATCACAAGATATATCCCTAAGTTGGTGTCTAGAGAGGACAATATCAACCTAAACAGAACAGTCACTGAAGAGGAGGTTAGCGAAGTACTCAAAGAAATGCAGAATGGCAAAGCACCAGGCCCAGATGGTTTTAATGTGGATTTCTTCAAAGCTTGTTGGGATATAGTAAAACTGGATATTTTAAATGTTGTTGAGGATACCAGGGGTAGTAAAACTATCCTGAAAGCCCTCAATACCTCCTTCATCTCCCTGATTCCAAAACAGGACTCGGCTCAAACAGCAGATAAGTATAGACCTATAGCTTTATGCAATGTAGTTTACAAGATAATATCCAAAGTTGTGGCTAACAAACTCAAACCCCTCCTCCCTAAACTAGTGTCTGAGGAGCAATCTGGTTATGTGGAGGGCAGGAAAATTTTGGACAACATTATTCAAGCCCATGAGGTGGTCCACTTCCTCAAAAGTAGAAAGCAGGCTGGGATGATCATGCAACTGGATATTGCTAAAGCTTATGATAAGGTCAATTGGGGGTATATCAAAAAGATACTCACAGCCTTTGGGTTTGATCACAACTGGGTAAGATGGGTGATGGCTCTGGTAACAACTTCCAGCTTTTCAATCTTGGTTAACGGCTCTCCCTTAGATATCTTCATTCCTTCTAGAGGCCTGAGACAGGGAGACCCGCTCTCTCCCTTTCTCTTCATCCTCATGATGGAAGGACTTGGTAGGGCTATCAAGCAGGCTAAAAACATGGGCAAAATTAAGGGTCTTCAAGTAACGGAGAATGGACAGACACTTACTCACCAACAATTTGTAGATGACACCATGTTGCAAGGTATTCCCACAGTCAAAGAAGTTGCTGCCTACAAGAAAATCCTCAATGCGTTTGCAAGGGCTACAGGTATGGAAGTTAATCTCACAAAATCAAAAATTTTCTTCTTTAATACTAACATTGCTATTCAAAGAAATATCTCTAGGATCCTTGGCTTCCAAAGGGACTCCCTCCCCTCAAAATATCTGGGAGTACCTCTCACGGACAGACCAATGCTTAAAAGTATTTGGGAACCTGTGCTAAATAAGTTACAGGATAAAGTTAAAAAATGGATGTTCAGAGCCTTAAACTTGGCTGGCAGACTTGTTCTGACAAAGGCAGTTCTGCAATCCATCCCGGTATTCATGCTATCAGCCCTTCCAGCTCCCAAAGGAGTCTTAGAACAAATCAGAAATATTCAAAGAGATTTTCTGTGGGGTAAGGAGGAAACCAGGAAGAAATGGGCCCTGGTTTCCTGGGATAAAATCTGCAAACCCAAAAGCCATGGGGGTCTAGGCTTAGATGATTAGGAGATTCTTAGTAAAGTGCTAGGAGCCAAGCTTTGGTGGTGATGGGTGCAAGAGCCAAGAGCCCATTGGGCAAGGATCTGGAAAGAAAAATATGCCAGCTCTTGGCACACAAATGATCTCATTAGAATGTCGGGAGATATAAGGGGCTCTCACATCTGGAACAGGGCTTGGGAGAATAGAAACATAGTGCAACAACACAGTTTCTGGGAAATCAGAGATGGTGAGCAAGCACTCTTTTGGGAGGACAAATGGCAATAAGAACTGGTGATGTTAAAGGAGGACTTTATAAGTCTCAAACAGGAAACAGATTCCCAAGGGTTAAACAAAGTCAAAGATTTCTGGAACATCCCTCAGGGTCAGGACAAGTGGAGAAGTTGGACTAACATTGATTGTAGAAATAATAGCCTTATAACAACAAAAGCAGAGGCACTGAGAAACATATTAAAACAGAGGATGATCATGGTCACAGAGGGGCAGGATCAATTGAGATGGGGTAACAACAACAAAGGTACCTTTAATCTCAAAGAGGCAAAATATATTCTCCTTGGGCTGGAGTCCAGTGTCCCAGAAAAATCATGGAGGCAACTCTGGTCTCAACAAGGATGGATGAAGATCAAGCTTTTTATGTGGTTGGTTCACCATAAGAAAAGTTTGACTTGGGACAATATTAGAAAAAGAGGTGTCTTGGGGCCTTCTAAATGTCAGCTATGTGAAGAGCAAGAGGAGACTATGGAGCACATCCTCAACGGCTGCTCTTATACCACATGGTTGTGGAATTCTTTTTCTAACATTTTCCAACAATCAGATAGGGACAGGGGAAGCATCACAAATACCCTTAATAATTGGAGAAGGAGCTTTTCGGAGAATGAGGCGCTTAATTGGGCCTGGGCTTTCACACCAGGATTCATTATCTGGAATGTTTGGAAAGAAAGAAATAAGAGAATCTTCAAGAGAGAAAAGGCCAACCCTCAGAAGCTATATGATTTGATTCTAAAGTAGATCAGGGAAACAGTCAGTACCACAAAGCGCAATATCCCAGAGAATCCTCCCTCAAAAATGGAGATGAGAGCACTCAGACTATTGGGATTGCAAGAGATCATTCCGCAAGGGCTTGGAAAAAAGAAAACGACAAAGAATACAGAGAAAGATAGCTGGCAGCCTCCTTCGAAAAACTACCTAAAATTTAATATTGATGGAGCCTCAAAAGGTAATCCCGGAATAGTTGGGTTTGGAGGAGTTTTAAGGAATGAAGAGGGAAGAATCATCTTAATCTTCCACAGCCATTTAGGTAAAGCAACCAATAACATGGCAGAATTAATGGCTCTGGAGCAGTGCCTAGAGATTCTGATTCAAAATCGTAGTTCAAATGTCATTATAGAGGCAGACTCCGAAATCACCATCAACTCTGTAAAAAGAATTAGCTGTGGATCCAAACCGGAGAAAGTCTCAAATCATTGGAGACTAATCCAGGTTTATCAAAGGATTCAAGCTCACCTTCAAGGATTTGGTTCTGTCAGTTTCAATCATGTGCGCAGAAATGCTAACAAGCTTGCAGACATTTTGGCCAACCAAGGGGTGAACAATGAAGATTGCAGGATGGTGAAGAAGTGGCAGGATTTGCCCCAGAATCGTTTAAAGGTTCTCTGCAATAACCAAGCGGCAGAGGACATGGAGGTGGTCCGACGTAGTGGGAGAGTTTCTTGCAGGAGTGAATGGTCCCCAGTCAATGATTCCTCGGCCTCTTGATTTTCCCTTTGGGTGCCATTGATTCTCGGAAGGTTTCGAGTCAATGCTTTTTGCCTCTTCAGATCATTCTCAGGTTATGGGTCCTTGGTTAGAGTGGAAGCGGCGGGAGATTTGTTCCTTCAGTTACCGGATCAGTTTTCCTTGCCGGATTCGAGGGGAGGGCAACGCCTCGGCGGTTTTCAGTTGATCGCACGTTGCTTTAATGGTAAGCGGTTTTATTTTTATGGCAGCGATTCCATTGAACATTCAACACGTGGCGGGGGCTAGTTTTGCTTACCACCCTTCATCGCGGCTTAAAGTTCGGTGGGGTGAGGAGGAGCGATATGACTCCTGGCCGTTGGATCCAGGAGCCCGTATCAACGGCTGGGAAAGAGTCGGCAGGTTGGTGGGGTCAGGAGATCGGACTAACCCTTTGGCAGAGTTTTGAGAAGATTGGTTAACTACTCTTAAGGTGGTCCTCGCGGGTTGTGGTCCCTGCTGGTCGTGTTTTCTTGTAGTTGGTTTTGTTTGACCGTAGCCCTTGGTTTCTATCGGCTCATGTACTCTGTGTAACCATTTTTTGATTTAATGAAATTGAAGGTTTTGCTCTTGCTTCCGCAAAAAAAGATATTTAGGTTTAATATGATATTTATTGAATAATTTTTAATATAATTTTATTAATAATTTTAATTTTAATCTTTTATTTTATTAATAATTATTTTTAAGATATTTTAAATATTTATTTTTATTATATTTTTAAAAATTAAAATGTGATATACTTAATTTTCCTTATAAACTTATTTTCCAATTTAATTAAATATTTTACAAATCATACAAAATAAAACTTTTATCACACAAAAAAAAAATTAAAGATGGTAAATTTGTTAAAATTTATATCTTAAAATCTTATTAATTGAAAATTAAAGATTGTAAATTTGTTAAAATTTATATCTTAAAATATTATTGATTTTTTTAAGATAAAAAATAAAAAAAATTAAATGAGTATGATGATTAATTTAACTTGGTTTACTAGAATCTAAAAAGATAAGAGATAACTGATTTTTTTCAAATTTTATTTTTATGCTCAAAAAATATTAAGAAAAGTATTTCAAGATCTCCCAATGGTTTACTTAAGATTAGGCATCCTCATGCCATCTTTGCTTGTGTTGAAGTTGGTTTTGGCAATAGTTAGAAGCAATTTTAGGAAACCTCCTATCTCCCATTTTGTTTAACCTCTTCTTATACATAAGATACCTAGTCATAGCCATGCTTTCAATGGGGGGAAGACTTGCTTCGATGATGAGTATATGACAAGGTGTATTTCCTTTATAAAGATTATAGATTATAAACTTATTTTGGATCTATTCTATCTTCCTCCTCAACTCTCATGAGATACTACACCCCAAACCTCACAAACATATTAATATGATAAGGATGACAAGAGTCTTAAAGAGGAGTTCTTTTATTTTTAAAATCCTATATCCAAATATCTGCTCACTTAAAACAATTTTGAAGTCTATAAAAGGTTTCCATCCTCCATTTATCCTTTCTCAATGTTATAATTCTAGTTAACTTTGTGATGGATATTGATTACAAGATATTTGTATGAAGGAACTTCCTCCAAGTTGTTGTTGTCATATATGAAAGTTTCACATGCTCTTTCTAGATTTAATTATCATGGCTTTCATTTTGTCAATAGTAATAGTGATACCCATATCTAAATAGAAATGTTGGAGGAATCTTAGTTGCTTCCCAAGATCATAAGGACTTGTCAAAAGAACAATATCATTAACATAAAGAAGAAGAGTGGTGACTATTCTAATAAGACCAAGGCCAACCCAACTTACTTTTTCCAAACCAAGGAAACTTTTAGGGGCGAAATTTCGCAAATGGACTATTTTGTGAAAAAATACTTTCCAATTTGGTTAAAAAATCGTCTTTTTTTTACACACACACACACATATAGAGATGATATTCGCCAAAATTTTACCAATTTTAATAGTAAATTATATGTTTTTTATTGAATATTTGCTTACATTCTATACATATGAATTTTGTGACCAGAATAGTCGCCTACAACACTATATATAGGAAAATATCTAAATCCTTAAAAAATACCATGTTCCAAACATCTTTCTAACTTATCAATGTATATGCTAAAAGGGGTAAGGGACAAGAGACACCCTTCCTTGACTCCAATATTAATTTCTTCTGGCCAACTGCCAATGCTCCTAAACTTGGCAATATTGTTCTCATACAACTTTGGTCACAACATCCCTCACCTCAGGGCGGACAATTATATCTTTCAACCTATTCCAAAGGTTTGTCCTAGTAATGGTGTTAAACATTTTTTTAAAGTCAACGAAACACAAAGAAGATCAATTTTATTATTGAAAAACTCCTATACAAATGATCTCGAGAGTAACTAGGTGGTCCACCATTGAATGATATCTCCCAAACTTGACTTAGCCTTTAGCTCTTTTATCATGGCTTTCTAGCCATAGGCTTATCTTTTTCTTTTCTTTTTTCTAAAATAATTTTGTACAACTTGGCTATAATGGGGCTAATCATAATAAAGGGAATGCTTATATCTCTACTTTTAAAAATAGGTACAATAAAACTCTACATTCAACACTTAACTTCATTACCAAACTGATGAGCTTGTGTGTGAAAAGGATAAAAATAAAACTTCATATTTTAGAAATTTTACCTTGGAAACCTTCAATGTCATTAGCTTTTTTAGTTAAAAGTCACACAACCCCATCCTTGCATCTTTTATAAGAACATTTGAAATAATATGCATTGGGAGATTCATAAAAGTGTACATTTCACATTTTTTCATTTTCAACTTTTCAAAATTATTTAATAATCAATAATTTTGTTCATTGTAAAATTACTTTTAACATAATATTTTAAAACATTTAAAACATTTGCCTTAATATTTATATATATAATTAAAATAACAAACTATTAAAAATATATTTTAAATATTTTATTTTATTTATTTATTTTAATTTTAATCCATACATGGTTTATAAATCTCGAAAATTTATAATTATTTTTTTTTTTTCAAAATTTAACCTTTTTCTATACTATTAATTAATTTTTTTAAACAATATTTTATAAAAAATTTACCTTTTCATTCTTTTAAATAAGTTAAAACTTTATAGGGATTACAAAATCTCAAAACAACTAAACATAATCCCAAAACAATCAAACATGTTAAATTGATGAGAGTGATTACCAAATCTCAACACAATCAAACATGGGAAACTGGTGTATTGAAATAACACGGGATCCAAAGCAACACAATCACAAGCTTGGTCTGTATTGATTATTTTGTATCAATCACTTTTCCAAGCAGGAAAAAAAAATCAATTACTTTTTCAATTTTGCATTTCGATTGCACCATCTTTAATTTTATTTCCATGCTATGCTAATTAATGTAAATGCTATTTTCATGTTTGTTTGGAAGTAAGGTTTTGGATTGCCATCATTAAAATTAGTTTTAATTTTTTAATTAAAATTATAATTTTTATTATAAATTTCGTTATTTTCAAAGTTAAAGTTTTAGTTATTAAAGTTTTAGTTATATTTCTTGTTTGTTGGTCTCAATGCATGGGTTCTAGTTATTTGTAAGTTTGTTTAGTCAAAGCTATTTTTAGATATCTTGGTATATCCTTTGGAGTTGATATTTCACTTGTTGCTATTTAGGATTTCAATTGTTGCTATTTATAGGATTTCAATGGTTGCTATTTAGGATTGGTGTTTGAATAGATTGAAATGTAAATTTCTGGTTTTATAATATAGTTTTTTTTAATAAGATAATAATAATAATGATCATAATTATTTAGGTTTTATATATTTATTATATGTTATATCAATATTTTTAGCAAGACTCAATTCTATCAACTAGAGTAAAGTATGTATTTTTATTTATGGGTCAAATATGGTGGATATTGGGGTTTTTTCAATGTTTCTTGGGTATTTACATCATGTCCAAGGATGTGGGAGGTCTTGATTTGATGAATGTGGCTACTCAAGACAACGTTTTGGCTATCAAACAGGTTGACATATGCTTGGAGGGTTTATCAATTTGACAAGTGTTGATGCGACACAAATTGTTGTCAACCCAACATGTTAGAAAAATCAGCGGTTAGTCTGGCTTATGTAGCATAATTTTCGCCCCTCATAATTTTCAAATTTCTTAGTCCATCCTTTTTTAGAGTATTTGCGTAGCTTGGAGGAAGGTGGCAAACTCGGTGTGTTATCGAAAGTCATATAATAGATTGGGTTGGGATTTGGCCAAGAAACCAATATGGAGTTGGAAATAAGAAGGAACTTGTATTAACGATATCCCTCATTTTCAAGCAAAGATGTTTAGCAAAAATAACATTTTATCTTTGGAGGGATATTTGGGATTTTAGTTCCCAATCTTAGAAGAATTAGTGTTTGATGGTTCGAAAGTTTTCCTTGTCCTCTATAGCTTTGATTATCTTTATGGAAATCATTGGGCTCATGCCTCAAGAAGATCTTTTCAAGATGAATATTGATATGGATGGTCCCTTTTGGAGAGATTGGGAGTGGAGTTTTGGGTGCCTTTTGAATTGGCATGATTCTCATAAGATTTTCTCGATTTTGCATCAAGGTTGTGAGTTAGGACCAATTCTCAATGTTAGGTAGCTTTCAGCAAATGAAGAAGGTGGTTGGATTTGTTGATTGCACTATGTTGAGTCAATTAGAGACTCTTATAAAATTTGTGTGTTTGCTTGATGGGTGATTGATCAAGGTCTCCCCTTGAAAGCTCGGTTAGCCAAAAGTGGCTTTACTGTTAGGTTGTGTTATTTTTTGCTTGAGATTAGAAATATTGAAGCATTTTTTATGGGAATGCTCCTTTTCAAGATCTTGTTGGGCTTAGGTTCAACCTCAGTCGGTTAACATTCTCTAGGACTATTTACACTAGCAGACAATTTTGTTGGGAGGGACTATTTACATTAGCAGACAAATTTGTTGGGAGATTTTAGATAGGTGATCAGGGACTCCTTTTCTAGTATTTGGCATTCTTTGAGAATATTTGCTTTATATACTCTTTGGAAACTACTTTGCAAATGTCTTTTTTGCTAATGAGGTTAGTTCTTTAGTGCTTTTGTAAATTATGATGTGATGAGGTACTTATACAACTTCTAGGCAAATGAGAAATGTCTCATTAGAGATGTCAAAGTTTTAAATTTGAATTCTTATTTAGATTTTATAATTATTTTAGTTGATGTTAAGAAAGGAATATCAATTCTTTGTAAATACCCTTCTTTTCCTTTAAATATATATAAACATTTGTTTTGTTTGCTAGGTTATGTGAGTCTTGCGATCACTGACACGTAACCTGTGGCTTAAATAGCCACGACCTAGGGGCATCTAAGTCGTCAAAATCACCCATGGATCGCATTTGGCATGGGCTACATCAGACCTTAGCATGAGTAGATTTTTGCCTATGGAGTTTTGAACGAGTAACCTTTACACCATGGAATACCTTAACATAACACTTGGTGTCATTGTCTATTCTACCCTGTGGGTAGTATTAAAACATGTTATTTTAATATAAATGAATTAATATCTAAATGCAATTAGGTAATATTTTTAAGTATTTGAGATATAATTAGAATATACATTTTTTTTATTGGCTAACCATAGAAGATTTAAACTAATAAATTTTTAATAAAAAATAACTTAATAATAAACCCATTCACCATCCATTCAAAATCTCATGAATTAATTAAAATATACACTTAATATAATTAAAATATAAAATATTATTTTTTAATATTTACCATTACATTAATTTAAAAGTAATTTTATAAAATCTAAAATAAAAATATCTATTTCCTTTTTCTAATTATTTAAATAAAATCCAAACAGATGCTGAGTAGATCACATATATGGGGTCAATTTTGTGAGTGGAATAAGTTGCATTGACTCCACTATCTCCTAAATCATTATAAATCTATTTATTTTTGCGTTTAGGAATGTTGGTTTATTTGTCGCCTCCAATTCAAGAATGTAGGTTTGTCACCACATCTCTCATAAAAACAATTCCAAGTCTCCGCTTATCACGCATCTCAAGGAAGCTCCGATGATCAAAATTTAAACTCAAAAAGTGCGGAAAAAACATGAATATGATCGTTATAAAACTTTGTTGTTATTATTAATTTAATTATAACCAAATTTAAATCCAAACCATTATATTCATAAAATTTCTTGAGTAGTAAAAATAAAATAAGGTGGTGATTATTTTTTTTAAGTAATAGAAAAATCTATTATAATTTAGTTATTAAATTATTTTGGGATAATTATTATTGGGCAATGTAAATTAATTTATTATTGTTATTTAAGGAAATTTAAGTTACTTCAAATATTTAGTTACTGTATGTAAGGAGTAGGTTTTTACTTATATAATACATTTTTTTGGTTTTGGATGGTTGATCTATTTCTTTAAGTCTAAATAAGACAAATTCTTCACCAAATAAAAACAATTTTATAAAGTGAAAAAACATTTTTTTAACATAATGAGAAAATTGCCCTTAGTTGTGAAAGCAGTAGCAAAGACAATCATCATTGACTACTATCACCGAATACAGATTGACTCATCACCGTTTTTGATGCAGGAGCATCTGGTTAACAGGGCAGTGGTTTCCGAAAAGGACAGAGGACACGGTTCGTCGGATGGACAGTAGAACTATCTTTGTTTTTTTATTATTATTATTATCTATTTTAATGTACTCTTTAAATTGCCAAAAACAAGGAAAAACAATACTGTTATAGTTTTTAATTTTAATTAGGAACAGTAGTGATTAGGTAGCATTTCTGTGCTTTCCAAACAACCATATTGCGGTTGAGAAATACAAAGAAAAACAGAATGTATTAATTAACTGTAGAAAACCGCATAAGGAACAACTGTTGAGACTAACGATATAACTGACAACAGTTACCAAAAGAAAACTGTTTTGTAGACAGAATTACAAAAAGGGTGAAACGAACCATTGTCGGGGTTCGACTTCGTGTAAGCAAACGGAGCAGAGATAATAAGAAAAAACGTTTTGTGCATATATATATACTGTGTTCAGAAGCTGTGTATTCGTGCAAATAAGAGTAATATGCAAGACTGTTGAGTAAGTGTGCTACAAGTGTCGTGCTCAGAAGAGGAATAACGAACTAGAGGAAAAACTGTAACAGAATTCATACAACCAGAATCACAGGTATGTGAAAACACAACACAAGCCTTGTCGTTTTCCAAATTAACAATTCATATGAATACGCCGCACAGTCGGTCAAGCATATATATATTTAGACCCTCGATACAAGTTTTATTTACATACTGTCTGCATTAGAGAGTCAATTTAGGACCACAGACAAGTCACTAACCCTACCGTGAACAAGAACCGACTCGCACCGAGATTCAGTATTACAATCACATCCAGAAAACAACGAAGGGCCAACATATGTGAAGAACAGTCTAAAGCCAGCAAACAAGTCCAACATTTGAAGTCGAAACACCCTAAGACCAGTTACCAAACACCAAAAGGAAAGAACTACCCATGTTTGCGAATTGTCGGAAGCGTGACAACGGTAACCATGAACAGCGCCACCTGCAAGAACATGCACAGGAAAGATTAGTCAAGGCGGCACTACAGCTCGGTAAAAGAAAGACAAAGAGAACCTCTGCAAAAGAGAGAGCAGACGAGACAGAGACAGAGCTTACCTGTTCACGGAACCAAAACCTCCGGCCAACCCAAGAGGACTCCTGCTCACGAAGGAGCCATAACATTAGTAACAGGAAAAGAAGATTATAAAAGAATCCAACATAGAACTCGGAACTTACCATGTTCGCGTGCGGAGTTTCCAACTGAGGACGCCGCCATCGAGCCACCGAGGACCGTGAAGAGGAACCGAACCGGTGCCGGAAGCACACGGTAGTTTCAGGAGTAACCATTGTCAACAGAGGAAAAAAAAACCGAATCATACACAGAATACCAATAATATATGCAGAGACGGGAACCCTCTAAGGAGTTAAAACGACGAAAGCTCAAACCATAACAATATTTGACATGCAAGCCGAGAAGCAACGCCATCCAACCTTACCAGAACAAACATAAAACGCCGGAAGAACAGGGCCGTGTCGGGCACATAGCAACGACTAGAGTTGAGAGGGCAACCGGGCGTCGGAACAGTGGATTGAATAACCAAACGACAGGAAACCGCACCCAGAAGCATCGACCGTAGGTCACAGAGCTCGCAGAGCGAAGAAAGAAAAACACTAAGTGAAACAGCAAAAGTGAGGAGGGCGCGAAGGGTCGAGAACCCTAAACCCCATACAGTCTTGCGGAACTCCGAGGCGGACAGCTGTTAAACGGACGGAGGGTTAAGGTACTACCCTCATTAAAACGAATCCATACGGCACCGATCCCGAATTAAACCACACAATCAACCAACAGACCCATCACATTATTACGTTCACCGCGGATTGTTTACACCTCAGCTTACCAGAGGCGGGACCACGTGGGCTGGCCCCATCAAGTGGTATCAGAGCAGTGTTTTGAGGAAGATGGAAGCGCAAAGACGAGGATGTGGGAGAGGTGTACGCAGAGGAGCAGATGAAGGATTGAGAGAACAGATCAGAGTTCTTACAGCTCGTTTGGAAGCAGTGGAGGCGGGCAGGCGAAGAGACCCGGAACTTGGGGATGACAGTGAGGAGGAGGCAGCAACTGCTACAGACGGGTCAGACGAAGAAGCCCCGGAGTTGAGGCTGCTGCGATCAGTTTTATTAGCCAGCAGCAAACCCAAAACGGAGATTTCCAACTATGATGGCAGTCTGTCCGCAGATGTCCTGCTGGACTGGATAAGCGAATTAGATAAGTATTTTGAAAATGAGGAAGTCAGTGAGGATAAAAGAGTTAGATTCGTTGCAACTAAATTAAAAGGGCACGCCCTCTTATGGTGGGATAGCGTCCAAGCGGACAGAAAGCGAATGAACAAACTGCCAATACGAAAATGGCCAAGGATGGTGGCAAAACTGAAGGGCAGATTCCTGCCGAAAGACTACCAGGTTGAACTTTATCGGCGAGTACAAAATTTAAGGCAGAAAGGTATGACTGTCAAAGAGTACACAGAAGAGTTTTATCGAGTAAATTTACGTGTTGGTTATACGGACGATACTCCAGAAAAAACAGCGAGGTATGTGAATGGCTTGAGGATGGAAATATTGGACGAAATCAGTATTCTCTCTCCCCGAAATATTGAAGAAGCCTTCCAGAGTGCTGTAAAGGCTGAAGAGAAAATCAACAGAAAACAGAACAACAGGAGAGGGAGAGGAAATGGTAGAGGACGAGGACAGTCCTATGGCAGAGGGAGAACTGCCGCAAACAGCGAAGAAGGCAGCAGTTCCAGAGCTTCAGGGGCAGCAGAGAAGGGGGAGAGCACCAGAGGAGGTCGGTCATATCAGCGGGGACGAGGAAATGGCCGCGGAAGAGGGACTAATGTCCAGTGCTATAGGTGCCATAAGTGGGGGCACAGATCCTTCGAATGCCCGGAGGTGGAACAGACTGGCCAGAGGGGAACACTTGTTGCGCAGCCTGAGGAAGCTGAAGCACAACCCCGGGAGGTAGAAAACTTGGCAGAAACAGGGGAAGCTTTAATTCTGAACAAGGTATTGTTGAAACCAGCCAAGGAGGTGGCTAAACAGACCCAGCGAAAGGCGTTGTTTCGAACAGTTTGTAAGTCGCAGGGTAAGTGCTGTAAATTGATAATAGACAGTGGAAGTACGGATAACTTGGTTGCCACCGAAATGGTGGAAAAGCTGGGACTGAAGCAGCTTAAGCACCCCACACCTTACAAGGTGTCGTGGCTACAAAAAGGCCACCAGCTATTAGTTGATGAACAATGCGAGGTAGAATTTCACATTGGCAAGTACCACGACACGGTGGTCTGCGATATTATGCCAATGGACGTGTGCCATATACTGCTTGGAAGACCGTGGCAGTATGACCGGAAGGTGACACACGATGGGAAGACAAATTGTTATAAATTTACAAAGGATGGGATCAAACACACGCTTGTACCCATCAAAGAGGAAGACACAGCAGAACCAAGCGGAATAAGAACCTTATTGATTGGAGGAAAACAGTTTGTGAAACAGTTAAAGGAAAATGAGGTCAATTATGCAATTATAAGGAGGACAAGACCGATGTTGCTGAATGCAGAAAAATCGGAACTGCCTGTAGGAATTCAGGAGTTGTTGGAAGAATTCCAAGATATTGTAGTTGACGATTTACCGGATAAATTGCCTCCCAAGAGGAGTATCAGCCATCATATCGATTTTATACCTGGAGCGAGCTTACCAAACAAGGCAGCATATAGGATGAGCCCGAAAGACAATGAGGAAATTTGTAAACAAGTGCAGGAGCTGCTGGATAAGGGACTTATCAGGGAAAGTTTGAGCCCTTGCGCAGTACCAACAGTACTTGCACCCAAGAAGGGTGGAGAATGGCGGATGTGTACAGATTCCCGGGCTATAAACAAAATTACGATTCGATATAGATTTCCCTTACCCAGGATGGACGACATGATGGATTGTCTTAGTGGAGCAGCTTATTTTACAAAGATCGATCTGAAGAGTGGTTATCATCAGATCAGAATTAGGGAAGGAGATGAATGGAAAACAGCTTTCAAGACCAATGAAGGGCTGTATGAATGGCTGGTCATGCCATTTGGATTGAGTAATGCTCCTAGTACTTTTATGAGGTTGATGAATGAGATGTTAAAAGAATTTATTGGTAAGTTCGTGATAGTTTATCTTGACGACATTTTAATTTTCAGCAGAACGAAAAGAGAGCATCTTCAGCATGTTCGAAAGGTGTTCGAGAAGTTGCAGCAGAACAAGCTGCTAATAAATTTGAAGAAATGCACTTTCCTGCAGAAGGAGCTGGTCTATCTGGGATTTGTAGTTGCAGAAAATGAATTGAAGATGGACCCAGAAAAGATTGCAGCAATTATAAGTTGGCCGTCACCAAAGAGTTTATTTGAGGTACGTAGTTTTCACGGTCTAGCAAGTTTTTATCGAAAATTTATTAAAAATTTCAGTGAAATCTGCGCACCAATGTTAGAGACCATCAAAAAGGCCAGCCAACCTTTTTGTTGGACCAAGGCAGCAGAAAACAGTTTTCAACTTTTGAAACGGAAGATAACGGAGAGGCCGATCTTGAGGCTGCCCGATTTTAATAAACCTTTTCAGGTTCGATGTGATGCAAGTGGAACAGCTATTGGCGCTGTGCTCAGTCAAGAGGACAGACCAGTGGCATTTTTTAGTGAAAAACTAAATGAGAGTCGGCAGAAGTATTCCTCATATGACAAGGAATTTTATGCAGTGGTCCAAGCTTTAAAACATTGGAGACACTACCTACTGGGCAATGAGTTCGTCTTGTTTTCCGATAATTCAGCATTACAATATGTAATGCAGCAGCACAAGTTAAACCATAAGCATGCCAAGTGGGTAGAATACTTGCAGAGTTTTACTTTTGTGCTAAAACACATAAGTGGGCAAGCCAACAAAGTGGCGGATGCTTTAAGCCGAAGAGCCTTGCTCTTACAGGAAAGTAGCATACAGGTGATGGGATTCGAATATCTGAAGGATTTGTACCAGATGGACACGGATTTCAAGGAAGCTTTTGAAGCCTGCCAAAATCCCGTATTGAGGAACACAAGCCCATGGCTAGACTATAATTTACAGGAAGGATTATTGTTTCGAGGTGGGCAGTTATGTATTCCGGACTGTTCGATGAGGGAGAATCTAGTACGAGAAAAACATAGTGGTGGACTAGCGGGACATTTTGGCATCAACAAAACTTTGGAGCAGCTCGGGCATTTTTATTATTGGCCTAAAATGAGCAGGGATGTGCAGAGATATGTAACCAGGTGTAAAGTCTGCCAACTGTCGAAAGGACACAGTCAAAATACTGGACTTTACACACCCCTACCTGTTCCAAGCAGGCCGTGGGATTCAGTCAGCATTGACTTTGTCCTAGGACTGCCTAGAACGCAGCGAGGATATGATTCAGTGATGGTGGTGGTAGATAGATTTTCAAAGATGGCTCATTTCATTCCTTGCCGAAAAACTAGTGACGCCACGTACGTGGCACACCTGTTTTTCACAGAAGTTGTTAGATTACATGGCCTACCCAGAACTATTGTTTCAGACAGGGATGTAAAGTTCACAGGACACTTTTGGCGCACCCTGTGGAAAAAGTTGGGCACGCAATTGAATTTCAGCTCTGCGTATCATCCGCAGACTGATGGACAAACGGAAGTGGTGAACAGGAGCTTGGGAAATTTATTACGAAGTTTGACTGGCGAAAATTCACGATTATGGGATCGAGCTCTTGCCCAGGCAGAATTCGCTTATAACGATTCGCCCAATCGTAGCACCGGATTTAGCCCATTTCAGATTTTGTATGGTATGCATCCTCGGGGAATACATGAACTGCGAGATTTGGGAAAGCTAGAACGGAGAAGCGCGGATGGGGAAGATTTTGCAGAAGCAATGAGCGAGCTTCATGAAAAAGTCAAACTAAGATTGCAGGACAGCATACAGAAATACAAACAGCAAGTAGACACAAAGCGACGAGAGGTGCATTTTGATGTTGGAGACGAGGTCCTTGCGCATCTGCGCCGGGAACGGTTTCCTAAGGGCACATATAACAAGTTGAAATACAAGAAAATTGGTCCATGCAAGATCCTGCGGAAGTTTTCAGCCAACGCTTATGAGATTCAGCTGCCACCTGACATAGGCATATCACCTATATTCAACGTGGTAGACCTGTTCCCATATCATGCCCAGGCAGAGGATGATAGTGAGGTACAGCCAGAACGGGACACCCAATTTGGAGACGGTTCTTGGAAGAAACAATTGCCTTCGACTCAGTCCCATGAGATTGAAGGGATTCTCAGCACCCAGGTAGCCAAGAAGACGCGCAGGAAGGAATATTTGCGTTACCTCGTCAAGTGGAGAGGCAGTCCAATGGAAGACAGCTCATGGCTCGACGCGACGCAGATACAAAAGGCTGGCTATTCGGTGGAGGAACTCATGGAACGGAGCCATGAATTTCTTTTACCCCGGGAGCCTGATGCAGGAGCATCTGGTTAACAGGGCAGTGGTTTCCGAAAAGGACAGAGGACACGGTTCGTCGGATGGACAGTAGAACTGTCTTTGTTTTTTTATTATTATTATTATCTATTTTAATGTACTCTTTAAATTGCCAAAAACAAGGAAAAACAATACTGTTATAGTTTTTAATTTTAATTAGGAACAGTAGTGATTAGGTAGCATTTCTGTGCTTTCCAAACAACCATATTGTGGTTGAGAAATACAAAGAAAAACAGAATGTATTAATTAACTGTAGAAAACCGCATAAGGAACAACTGTTGAGACTAACGATATAACTGACAACAGTTACCAAAAGAAAACTGTTTTGTAGACAGAATTACAAAAAGGGTGAAACGAACCATTGTCGGGGTTCGACTTCGTGTAAGCAAACGGAGCAGAGATAATAAGAAAAAACGTTCTGTGCATATATATATATATATTGTGTTCAGAAGCTGTGTATTCGTGCAAATAAGAGTAATATGCAAGACTGTTGAGTAAGTGTGCTACAAGTGTCGTGCTCAGAAGAGGAATAACGAACTAGAGGAAAAACTGTAACAGAATTCATACAACCAGAATCACAGGTATGTGAAAACACAACACAGGCCTTGTCGTTTTCCAAATTAACAATTCATATGAATACGCCGCACAGTCGGTCAAGCATATATATATATAGACCCCCGATACAAGTTTTATTTACATACTGTCTGCATTAGAGAGTCAATTTAGGACCACAGACAAGTCACTAACCCTACCGTGAACAAGAACCGACTCGCACCAAGATTCAGTATTACAATCACATCCAGAAAACAACGAAGGGCCAACATATGTGAAGAACAGTCTAAAGCCAGCAAACAAGTCCAACATTTGAAGTCGAAACACCCTAAGACCAGTTACCAAACACCAAAAGGAAAGAACTACCCGTGTTTGCGAACTGTCGGAAGCGTGACAACGGTAACCATGAACAGCCCCACCTGCAAGAACATGCGCAGGAAAGATTAGTCAAGGCGGCACTACAGCTCGGTAAAAGAAAGACAAAGAGAACCTCTGCAAAAGGGAGAGCAGACGAGACAGAGACAGAGCTTACCTGTTCACGGAACCAAAACCTCCGGCCAACCCAAGAGGACTCCTGCTCACGAAGGAGCCATAACATTAGTAACAGGAAAAGAAGATTATAAAAGAATCCAGCATAGAACTCGGAACTTACCATGTTAGCGTGCGGAGTTTCCAACTGAGGACGCCGCCATCGAGCCACTGAGGACCGTGAAGAGGAACCGAACCGATGCCGGAAGCACACGGTAGTTTCAGGAGTAACCATTGTCAACAGAGGAAAAAAGAACCGAATCATACACAGAATACCAATAATATATGCAGAAACGGGAACCCTCTAAGGAGTTAAAACGACGAAATCTCAAACCATAACAATATTTGACATGCAAGCCGAGAAGCAACGCCATCCAACCTTACCAGAACAAACATAAAACGCCGGAAGAACAGGGCCGTGTCGTGCACATAGCAACGACTAGAGTTGAGAGGGAAACCAGGCGTCGGAACAGTGGATTGAATAACCAAACGACGGGAAACCGCACCCAGAAGCATCGACCGTAGGTCACAGAGCTCGCAGAGCAAAGAAAGAAAAATACTAAGTGAAACAGCAAAAGTGAGGAGGGCGCGAAGGGTCGAGAACCCTAAACCCCATACAGTCTTGCGGAACTCCGAGGCGGACAGCTGTTAAACGGACGGAGCAGTGTTGCGGGGGAGCGCCCCCCCCCCCCCCCCCCCTTCGAACCCGCTCCCAAAGCGTGCTCCGGGCGGGAGCGGCTCGGGAGCGCGCTCCCGTAAAAAAATTTGCGCTCCCTGGTCTGTGAGGGAGCGATTCAGGGAGCGATCGCTCCCGCGCTCCCGGAGCGTTTTTTAATGCCCGGGAGCGATCGGGGAGCGATCGCTCCCTGATCGCTCCCGGGCATTAAAAACGCTCCGGGAGCGATTTTAGACGGGCCGGGAGCGGTTCCGCAGAAAAAAAAATAAAATCCGCCGGACCCGAAATTTCTAAAAATTTTAGAATTTTTATTTTATTTTATAAGCCCAATGGGCCAAAAAAATTTCATTTCAACTGCATTGAGCAAGAGATTGAGAGCTGGAGCAAGAGAAAAGGAGCAAGGAGCAAGGAGCAAGTGCCAAGGAGCGAGGAGCAAGCCTGCAGAGGTAAGTAACTTAATCATTTAGTTAGTTTAGCTGGTTAGGTAGTTAATTTGGTTAGTTTAATTTACCTGTTTGAGTTTAAAGATCATGTATTTAAATTAAATCAATAAATTAAATGAATTAATCCCAATAAACTAAATTAATTTGCAGATTCAAGACTCAAACCCTACAAACATCAAACACCATGGACCTGGGGATATTTATTGGCATTTTCCTCTTCCTGGTCCCTTTTATGGTTATTATGGTGGTGGAGAGTAGGAAACGGAGGGGGCCTGAAACTGAAGAGGTGGATGAAGAAGCCGGAGGAAGTCAAATGGGTGAAAACCCCAGTGAGGAGGAGGTGGAGGAGGGTGAACATGACCCTCAAAAAACTAAACAAGACCAAACTCCATTGTGGAAATATGTTCACAGGGCTGAAACAGGGAGAGGGGGTGGAACCACTAAATTTCATTGCCCCCATTGCAACACTGATTACACAGGCTCATACACCCGTGCTAGAAGACACCTCTGCGGGAAAAGGCCATGGGATGGAGACAAACAAATAGGAATCAAAACTTGTGCAGCGGTGTCAACAGCAGATAGAGCCAAATACATAAAGGAAGAGGAGGACGCCCAATACAGAGCAAAAAGATCAAGGGGTTTCTTTGAACCAATCTCACCATCACAAAGAACTCCTTCAGCATCCTCCCAAGGCAGTGGATATGGACATGGAGGCACAGGGTCATCATCTTTAAGGCGTAGAACCATATCAGATTTCCTTGACGAGGGGTGTAGGAATGATGTGGATTCAAAAGTTTACAGGTTCCTCTATGCATGTGGGATACCATTCAATGTTCTACGATCACCTTATTGGCACGAAATGGTTTCTGCCATAAATGATGCCCCTAAAGGATACAAGAGCCCTGGGTATGACAAGGCAAGAACTGTTGGCCTTGATCATGAAAAAGCAAAAATATCACATTCTTTGAATAAAATGACAAGTTCTTGGACTGACAATGGGGTGTCCATTGTATCTGATGGATGGACAAATGTAAAAGGCAAGCCATTGATAAGTGTTCTTGCTGTGTCCCGAAGTGGTCCCATCTTTCTAGCTGCACATGATTACTCAGACAAGTTCAAGACCGCTATCAACATTGCAGAAGCATTGCTTGAAACAATTGAGCGTATTGGCCCATACAATGTCATCCAAGTCATCACTGATAATGCTCCTAATTGTAAGGCAACGGGAGCAATTATTGAGGATAAATACCCGAACATATTTTGGTCTGGATGTTTGGTTCACACATTGAACCTTCTGTTGCATGATATTGTCAAAAACAAAAATGAACAATACCAATGGATTGGTGATTTGTACAAGAAAGGAAAAAAAATGATAAAATTTATTACAAATCATAGCAATACCCATGGCCTTTTCCGCAGTCACTCGAGATTGGAGTTGCTGAAGATTGCGAGGACTAGATTTGGTAGCTATTACCTCACCTTCAGGCGCCTTTTGAAGGTAAGAGAGGCATTAGCTAGCATGGTATCAAGTCCACATTGGCAGGTGTTAAAGGAAAGGGCTACAAATGTAGCTGACATGGCAGGTTTTGAAACGGTGGAGGAGGCCGCTCTTGATGGGCAGTTTTGGACAACTGTGAGACAGGTATTGGATTTCACCAAGCCAATTTATAACATGATTCGGTTTGCAGATACAGACAAACCAGTGATTGGCGAGGTGTATGAGCAAATGGATACCATGTTGGGGGAAATAAAAGACATTGTTCATAATAAAGATCCCAACTTGTACAAACTGATTCATGATTGTGTGTGTGAACGGTGGAATAGGCTTAACCTTCCACTACATTGCTTGGCGTATATCCTTACGCCAAAATACTACTCAGAATCTTGGTTGGGCAAACCTACAGCAGGGGGTGGTGTTAGGACCAAACCCCATTTAGATCAAGAGGTAACTAGAGGATATCTGGAAGCATTAGAAAAGTTGGTGCCTGACAGGGAGGAATGTGCAGTTGTGCGCCTTGAAATAGGCAGATACTTTAGTGGCAGTGGTTTTTATGGTAACTTCCATGCAATGGACGACAAAGATAAATTTGATTCTCTCACATGGTGGGAAACATATGGCGGCCACGGACTTTTGCCAAAATTGGCAAAAAAAGTTCTTTCACAGGTTGTAAATTCTTCTTCTGCAGAGAGGTGTTGGAGCATCTACAGTTATATACATAATGTGAAAAGAAACAGGCTCAACGAAAACCGAGCAGAAAGCTTGGTTTATGTGCACTACAACTTGAGGTTGTTGAGCCATTACTGTGATCGGGCTAATGAAGATCCCACATATAAAATTTGGGACAATCACCCTGAGGACGACAATTTGGAGGATGGCATTGTACATATGGAAGAACTAGAAGAGGAGCTTGTACGGGATGAAAATGAAGCAGCTGCAGCAGCCATGCCACCTCCACCTCCACCATCCAGTAGCAGTTCTCGGGGCCCGAGTCTTGTTCCATTGCTGTCGCCACCTCCATCGACACCCTCGCGTGGAGGCTCTAGTTCTGGTTGTCGGTCTGTGCGGGAGACTCCTAGAAGACCACCACGACCTACTTATACTCCTGGAGACTCTCGTGGCAAGGGCCACTTGTAGATTTACAGTTTACTTGTCTTTTTTATTTTCTATTAGACTTTAGTTTTCATAACTGTTGAGTTTTGAGTCCTTGACTCTTGACTCTTGACTCTTTCATATCATTATGACATTATGATATTTTTTGTAAACATTATATCACTGTGACAATGAAAATTTGAAGTTTGAAGTTGGGCCTTGGCAATTATAACTCATTGGTAATGATTGTGAATTATGAATATGATGCTTTGTGAAAGACTAAAGTTGTTTCATTTCATCTCATTATTCATGTTTCATTTTATAAATTTTTAACATTTCATATCATGTTAACAGTTAGAAGTTAGGACTTAGAAATATCTTCGATATTACTTCTTGTAATGGTTAAAATTGGCTTACAAGTACAACTTGTTACTTTGGTGATCAATGATGATAAATGTTATTGAATTTTCAATTCTGAAAGCTTGAAGTTGAAACTTTAATATTGAATTTGATCAATCATGATTTATAAGACTCAATATGTTGCAGTTGTAATATGTATTTTACTTACTTGTGGACATGGTTGATGGCGATTATAATTTCTAGATGATTGATGTGATATGGTTCAATGATCAATTTATGTTTTTTTATGTTTTTTATGTCTATTTCATCATTCTACATGTTTTTGTTGACATATATGTATCAAAAATTAAAAAATATAAAAAATATATATATTTTTAAAAAATCGCTCCCCGATTCGCTCCCAAACCGGGAGCTTCTGAAAATGGTCGCTCCCGCTCCCGCTTCTGCTCCCGCTCCCCGCTCCCGCTCCCGCTCCCGCTCCCAAGTAACATTGGGACGGAGGGTTAAGGTACTACCCTCATTAAAACGAATCCATACGGCGCCGATCCCGAATTAAACCACACAATCAACCAACAGACCCATCACATTATTACGTTCACCGCGGATTGTTTACACCTCAGCTTACCAGAGGCGGGACCACGTGGGCTGGCCCCATCAGTTTTACAAAAAGAACTACGTCCATTGGAATTAGAGACTAATACGCTGTAAGAGGACCATAGGACAGATTTTCGCTCATGCACAATACTCTTATGTCTAAAAAAAATCCCAAATAAAAATAGATTTAAAACATACTCCAAACCTAATAATTTACCATTAATTTTTCATTTTTTAATTCTCAGTGCAAAATGTCTTAATTTTGTCACTAGTACGAAATAGATGCCTAATATTTGTTGAACATTCTTCCCATGTTTAGTAGATCGGAACTCATGCTCTTATGTCTAAAAAAACTTTTCCCAAATAAAAACAGATTTAAAACATACTCCAAACCCAATAATTTACCATTCATTTGTCATTTTTAATTCCAGCCCAAAAAGTCTTAAATTTATCACTAATACGAAATAGATGCCTAAACATTCTTCCCATGTTTAGTAGGTCAAAACTCTAATAGAACGGGCGCTCTTGTGAAACGTTTCTCTAACTTCCAATAAATTTTATTTCGTATCTTTTAACTTCCAATAAGTAGTGTGATTTTCTTTGAATAATATTGATGAGTCAACCTACATTACCTTATTGTAGCCAGTGATGGTTGTCCCCCAATGTTGGTTTGATAATTGAGTTATGATAAATTTTCCCATTGTTAAAAAAAAAATAGAAAGAGTAATGATAGTTGTTATTAAAATTTAGCAACATTAACTTTTAATGAGTTAATTTATTTTAAAAAATTATTTTTATGATAGAAAAGTTTTGAAATAAGTTTTTTTTTTAAACATTATAATTTTGATAAGTTAAAAGATTAGGAAAATTTGCATCTTAATTAATACTTTGAAATTGAAATGTAATGTGATGTATGACATATGTTAGAGTAGTTAGGATAAACTTGATTCTAGTCAATTTACCATTCTTAGTCATTCATGGTTTTTATAGTGGTATTTCTAAGTTATCTAGCCTAGTTAAAGGCATGATGAATCTATTGCGTGATGGAACCATTGTGAGGGCACTATAAAAGAGAAATACATAGCATATGTTTGGGTGGTTCACCTGGTCATTTCTTAGTGGATGTAGCCCATATTTGTGTGAACTAAATTTTTTTTTGTCTCCTATAAATTTGTCATGCCTTGAGTTTATTTGTGTGTCTATTATATTTTAATCTTTCTCCTCCTTCTTTATAACAATGTGCTCAGGTTATCTTAAGAGAAAGTGTTTTTCATACTCAACCTTTTAGTGTCACAAAGATGACAAGAATTGTATAGCTCCCTATTGTGTTTGTCATACTCAACCTTTTAGTGTCACAAAGATGACAAGAATTGTATAGCTCCCTATTGTGTTTGTCATACTCAACCTTTTAGTGTCACAAAGATGACAAGAATTGTATAGCTCCCTATTTCAGTATGGCGCTCCTCAACTTAATTCTTATTTTAAGAATGCCGATTTTTTATTTTATTTTATTTTCTCTTGTCATCTAATTATTTATTGCATCAGAATTTCATTTTAAATTTAAATGTAAAATATTTTTAATATTGTTACATGTGGTACATTACTTATTCCATATTGTTTACATTATTATTGTTCATTAGGTATTTAAGCCTAATCATGCTTTCAATAGGGGAAATATTTACTTCTTGAGGATGATACCATAGGGTGTATTTTATTTAATGTTAAGATTACAAGTTATGAAATGCTTTTGGATTTAGCTAATCTTTTGTAATTCTCTAGATATGTTGCAACCCCAAACTTCACAACATATATGATAAGATGAAAGTTTCAAATAAGAGTTTATTTTTGTTCAAAAGTCAAAGGTCCATCACTTGGACTAGAAAACCATTAAAAATTGATGAACCTTTAACTTTTGAACAAAAAGAAACTCTTATTTGAGAGTATCATCTATCATATGCAGTTGTGAAGTTTGGGGTTGCAACATCTCTAGAGAATGGTAGAAGATCAGGCAAATCCAAAAGCATTTTACAACTTATAATCTTAAAATTAAAGGCAATACACCCTATCATATCATCTTCATAGAAGTAAGTATTTCCCCTATTGAAAGCATGATTATGACTAGGTACCTAATGTACAAGAACAAATCCAAAAGCATTTTACAACTTATAATCTTAAAATTAAAGGCAATGCACCCTATCATATCATCTTCATAGAAGTAAGTATTTCCCCTATTGAAAGCATGATTATGACTAGGTACCTAATGTACAAGAACAAGATCTTGCTCTAAACTGTTATTGTCAAATAGAAAATTATTTTAAGTGATATCATAACCTATGTCTTGTTAGTATTAACATGTGTATCTATAATAAAGTAGAAATCCTTGAGAATTTTTAGTTGCAAATAGACATCAACATAAAAAAATAAGGATGATGACTATTCTAGTTAAAGATGTGTCAACAACTTACTTTTTCCAAAAAAAAAAAACCCTCCAACTTCTCATGTACATGCCAAAAAGAGTAGGGGATATGGGTCAACCTTACTTAACTCCAATATTACAATTAATATGACTTGACTAACACTCATTATTTCGAAACTTAGAAATAGCATTGTCGTATAGCAACTCTCAAATGCAAAGGAACTTCTATTCCAAATGTTAATTCTAGACATTGTGTCAAACCCATTTTTAAAGTTAATAAAACAACAAATGTGATTGGTTTCATTATTGTAACACTCTTCCTCAATGATCCTAAATAAAGTAAAGTGATCCATAATGGAATAGTAAATCCAAAATTCAATTGTTCTAACTTTTTAACCATATACATATATTATTTTCATACTAATTCTTTATATCTTAAATATGCAAATTTAAAATTAAGAGAAATATATATATATATATATATATATATATATATATATATATATATATATATATTATTTATTATCAAAAATTAATTTCTTATTTCCATAATAAAAGATTTATTTTACAAATATGTTAATTAAAAGAAAATGCCTTTGAAAAGTAATTCAGAAATTATGAATCAGATATAAAAAAGATGAAAGATTTAAAAAGGAATATAATTTTTTTTATAGATATTTTTTTTATTATAAATAAATTGATAATACAATTGGATAATATGTTCGAATATACATGATATAATTATAATATACGATTAATATAATTAAAAATTACATTATTTTTTTTTTTCCGAATGGCAAAACCTATCAAACTCATGTCAAACCAACATGAGGACAGCCATCTAAATTACATTATTAATCTTCAATATTGAACATTTTATTAATTTAAAATAATTTTAAAACTTAAAATTAAATTAAAATATTTTTTTCATTATTTAAAATAATGGAAATTTTTTATTTAAATAAAAATGTTTAAAGTATATGGAATAAAATTCCAATGTTTAGGCCGTAGTCTAACCAGACTGCTTTTTTTCCTGAGAATCATAAAAATTCTGGCAATATTTTGATAAATTCCAACAAAAATTCTGCAAAATTTACTAATTTTTTTGTCCAGATTTCAACTAAAAATGACTATCCTATCAATTCCTCCGCCTGGATAAACTTGTCCAATGTTCAGTAAAACACAGATGTGGGGTCAACCCTGTCAGGAGAACAAGTTGCAGTGTCTCCACTACACGTGACAACAAAATTCCAAGTCTCCGCTTATCACGCATCTCAAGAAAGCTTCGACGATCTTTCACTGGTAGTTTTTAAAAATTTAAACTCTTATCGTGCGGGAAATGCGGGAAAATACATGAATATGTGCGTTATAAAACTTCGTTATTATTATTATTAAAAAAATATATATTGAAATCATTATATTCACAAAATATATATATAATAATATTTAAATTCAAATTATTATTTTCACTATTTAAATTTAAATCATTATATTCACAATTTTATTTTAAGTAAAATTTCTAAAAATAATTGAGGATGATAGCCAAAAAAAAATATTATAATTTAGTTATCAAAATTAGTAGAAGATAGTAATTATTGGTTGCTATCTAAATGTAAGTTGACTCATTATTGTTATTGGAAGAAATCCATTTCACTTGAAATCACGAATATAGTCTATAAGAAATATGTTTTCATTCATGCAAAAAAACATCTTAGTCTTAAATTGTTAACCTAATTCCTTACATTTAAACAAGACAAAGTCTTTTTTAAACAAAAACTATATTATAAAGTGAGAAACATTTGTTTTTACATAGTGGGAAAATCTCTCATAACTCACATGTGAAACCAATGGTGGTGACAACCATCAGACGCACTGCGATCCACAAATGAAAACTAACTCATTTGGTTTTAAGTTACTGCTATCCACAAATGCAAACTAACTCATCTAGTTTTAACTCTGGGTTTTATTTAAAGAAGCCAACTTTAACTTCTACTAAAAAATCGTTAACATACTTTTTTAAATTAAAAAAAAATAATAATAAATAAATAAATTTTAAAATATACTCTTAACCCATTATAAAATAAAAAACATATTTTAAATATGCAAATACTTAACCATTTGATTTTAATTTTTTATTCCATTTAATTCTTAGTGCAGGTGTGTTGATCTTGTTCCCAAGATATATGTACTCGTACGGAATAAATGCCTAATATCAAGTCAAGTGGGGTTGAATTAGTTAACCATTCTTCCTCGATTTAGTAAGTCAAAACTCCAACAGAACACGCTATTAAGAAACGTTTCTCTAATAAATTTTATTTCGTATGTTTTGTTTTATTCCTGCATTGCTCTTCATTACACAGAAAGATAAAAACAGATTTTGTTGGATGCTTCATGTTGTTTGATGTGCCATTGCTTTTTATTTATTTTAAAATTTTATTTGTATGATAAAAAAGTTTGGAAATAAGTATTTTTAAAACATCATAATTTTGATAAGTTAATAAGTGTTTTGAAATGTAATATGATGTATATTAGGGTAGATATGAAAAATTTGATTCGAGTCCATTTATTATTTATAGTTATCTATGGTTATTATTCATAGACATCTAAGGTTTTGTCTATGGGATTTCCAGGTTATTTAGCCCATTTAAAGGCACGGTGAATCTATTGTAAGATGGAGCTATTGTGAGAGGATAAGATAAAATATAGTATTGGGTGGTTCTTTTAGCTATTTTTGGTAGATATAGTTCATATTTGAGTGACTCACATAAATTTTGTATTTTATAAATATTTTTCCTCTTTCTTTATAACAATGTATGTATGTTATTTTAAAAGAAAATGTTTTTCATTTTCTTAGTGTCACAAAGATGAGTAGACCCATTGCATTTTAGGAATTGAATAGGTCTTTCTTTCACTATGGAGCGCCTCAAACATAGTTTTGATTTTTTAAAATAGAGTTAATCACCTCCTGTAATATCTTAATTTTCTCTTATGCTAGATTTATTTATTGCATTTTAATTTAGATAGAAAAATATTTTTAATATTATTGATATTATCTAGAATGTTTGGCTTCTTTATGCCAACCCTACTACGTGATAGAGTTTGAGACAATTTTAGGAAGACTCATGTATTCCATATTGTTTATCATGTTCTTGTACATTAGTTACTTAGTCATAATCATGCTTAAAAAACAAAACAAAAAACTCTTATTTGACACTCATGTTATTATATGAGACAAAGTACAAAGTATATTGTAATCAGTTTGGGTCAATTATTTGCAAAATTTAAGAAACTATTTGCAAAGTTTATTAAAGTTTTGTTAAAATTAAATATTAACATTATTTTTTAGAAATTAAAAATTGGCTTTTGAATTTTTAAAATTTAAATTTCTAATTTTTTATTTGTGGATTACTAATTTTATGTGGTTTAAAATCAATTTGTTAGAATTAAAAATTGTTAAAAAAAACTTCTAAGTGTCCACATATATATATATATATATATATATATATATATATATATATATATATATCTTTCCATTCATTATCATGCTTATTTTTAACAATAAATATTTATTAACCTATAACCATTCCTTGCTTGATTTCTAATAACAATGTTTTTTCACATTTTTCCATTAATATATTTTATTAATCATAATATTTTTATGGTTTAATTATTTAATTGTTGCTAACCAGTTTTTCATAAAACTATGTTATTATGTACCAATAGATTATTAGCAATTTGATTCACCCTCCACCAAGGTTGTGGTGGTTAAATCACGCACTCAATATAACTAAGTTATATCATCACATTCACTCCATAAGGGTTCTCTACTTTTTGCATAAGAGACTAGTACTAAGCAACAACAATGCATATTACACTTGTTATATATGGTTGTGAAGTTTGGGCTTGCAACATTTCTTGAGAATTGTAGAAGATCAGGGAACTCCAAATACATTTTATACTTTATAATCTTAAAATTAAAGGAAATGCACCCTATCATATCATCCTCATAGAAGTAAGTCTTTCCCTTATTGAAAATGTGATTACCACTAAGTACCTAATGTACAAGAACAAGATCTTGCTCTAAGCTCTTTTTTTCATACATAAAATTATTGTAAGTGATATCTTTACATCAGGTTATCATAACCTATGTCTTGTTAGTATTAACAATGATACCTAACATGGAAGGTCTCGCTCCTCCGCTTTGGCAGAACATGCAGAAAAGACAAATCATCACATTTGCATCGAAGAGCCTAGGGTCATTGCAAGGATTGACCATTTTCATCATTGTAAATTTAGGGAGGCCTTGGAAATTGGAAGAAAGACCTATTAATATGAATAGAAACGAATTTAGGGAGGCCTTGAAAATTGGAAGAAAGGCCTATTAATCTAAATAAAGATGATGGTTGGAGTATGAGCAGGTATTGGGTCCTGCTCTATCTTCCTAAGTTCTCTCTTCTTCTTTTTTTAGGTCTGACTATATTATAAAATTTTGATTAAAATACTTTATTATTAGAAGACTTTTTTTATTTTATTTTATAATATTTTAATTTATTTTATTATTTCTTTGTTAATGATAATATTTATAATAACAAAAATATTATTTTGTTTATTGGTGCCTTTACTTTATGTTTTAGTTAGAAAACCTCCCTTTGGTTTAGTAATATTATTATTAAAATCAATTTTATTTATTATAATAAAATATATTATAATATTAATTATTTATTAATAATATTATTTATAATAAATTTATTTTGGAACAACTTAGTTTGACTTTTTCACATTTCTTAATAAAAACAAAATATTATTAATAAATAAAAATAAAAAATAAATTATTATTGATTTTTTACTATAGAATAATTTTTATATTATTAATATTAATAACAATTCTTGACTCAAACTAGTTGTTATATTCTAACGATTAGTTAGCTTTTCTCTACATCTATTTATTTCGATGCCTAGATCTGGTTGTTCATCTTGTCCAAAAGATGAACCACACTAGTTGGTTCGGTCGACGAGATTTTCTGATATGTGATTTTCACGGAAAGGTTTTTTGTCATACATATTATGGATCACAGAAGCCTGAATTCAAAAAATAGAAATCTTTGATAATCTTAGTTGTATGTAGATATCAACATAAAATCTTTGATAATTCTTAATTGTATGTAGCTATCAACATAAAAAGAAAGATAAAAACTATTCAAGGTAAAGATGTGCCAACACACTTTACATTTTCCAAAAAACCCTCCAAAATTTCCATATATATGCCAAAAAAAAATAGAAAATAAAAGTTATTCTTACTTAACTCCAATATTACAATTGATATCTTTTGACCAACACATTGTTTTTGAATTTTGAAATAACACCGCCTTAGAGTAATTCTCAACTCCAAAAGAACTTTTATCTCTTCAAATCTATTTCAAAAGATTAATTGGTCGAGCCCATTTTTAAAGTTAATAAAATAGCCCATGAGATTGATTATTGGTTTCATTATTGTAAGACATTCCCTCAATGATCCAAAATGGAATAAGGTAAATCCAAAATCCTAAGATTTTTCTTTTCTTCTAACTTTCTAACCATATACTAATCTTCTTTTCCAAATTAATTCTTTATCTTCTCACTTTCTAACCATATACTAATCTTCTTTTCCAAATTAATTCTTTATATTTTGAATATGCAAATTCAAAATTAAAAGTAATATATTTTCTTTTTGGGTTGGTCTCTTATTTTTAGAAAATTATAATAAGTTAATTAGTGTACAAATATATATTGGTACACTAATATATATATTCCATCATCTACCATTGATTTTGTTTAAGGTCATTCATGAATCTGATCACCTCATTATGGTTCTCATGCTTATCCCGGGCAAGTTGTTCAAGGAGTAGTGTAATATGTTGAAGACGTTCATCCAACAAGTTAAAAGTGGGAGGCAACTCAATTCCGCTCAGATAATTAACTTATTGCGGAAACACTTCCTCCCTTAGGTCTCGATTATCCCCTAGATGTACTGGCCCATGGCCCTATTGCCCTACTCAATTATATATATATATGTGTGTGCGTGTTTGTTTTAGATTATTTTTCCAATTAAATTGTCATATTGCTATTTCTTATTCCTTTTGATTAAAGTGTGATATTTTTATTTTTAATTTCAAACTTTTAAAATTTTCATTTATTATTTAAAAAAATATAAATAATTATTTTTATAAAAATTATAATTTTTTTTAATCAATAAAAATAATATTTTATTATTATTTTTTTTTTTAGACAAAAACGGTTAATTTTATTAAAAGGCGCCAGCGTTAAGGCAAAGAGTGAATACAACGCTTTTCTGGAAACTAACCGAGGGCCTGTTTTTCCAGCTATTACAAAACACTGCTAAACGGAGATAGAAAACATCCCACTGCTGGAGACTATCGCCAGAAATCAACGGAAACATCAGCGCTTTACCTTCAGATCTGTAGCAGTTCGCTGGATGCTGAATGGGCCCAGAGGCAAAGGATCTCTCCAGAGCAGCAGACGGATTCATCAGTCCCAGAACACCACGATATGCGCTCTTCTTATTAATCTTTTGGTTGCACTTACAGCAGAGAAAAAACTCAGGGCGATAAGTCAGCAGCAAAGGATCCAGGGAGCACTTCTTAGGGGATATTGCAGAAGCAATCGACCTGGTTAACTGACAGCGAACTTTTGCTTCGCAGAACGCCTTGGTTGGCTTCCATATCTGCTTGGGAGTTTAAATTCCTGAGGATGTGATAGAAGGAGATCTTGTGGAATTTGGGCAATATAAGTCTGATTCTCCTGAGGATGGTTGATAAGTGGAGCTGAGAAGGATTCTTTTTGGAATGCAGAGCCTGGATAATAATCCTGGAGTCCCCGAAGACTGAAATGGAACGGACGTTGCCTTTGATCGCTTGAGAGAGCCCCTGCCACAGAGCCAAAGCCTCCGCTCTGTTGTTGGATTCCTTGCCTAAACCCCAAGCAAACCTTAACACCTCAGAGCCATCCGGACACAAAAGAACTCCGCCGCCTCCTGCGAAACCGGGGTTGCCTTTGGAGGCCCCATCAAAAAACAGGCAATGCTCATTCAGAGCCGACCTCCATTTAATGAACTCTTGCTCCTCCAGCCTGATTTCCCAATTGGAGGGAACGTTGGTAGCGATGGTAATATTTTATTATTATTTTTAATCAATTAAAAAATAATATTTTAATTTTAGTGAGTAATTTTTTGCTAAAGTTATTTGAAAATATATGTGCTTTATAAAACATCTAATATTTTAAATAGACAATTCACTTATCATTAAAAATAAAAAAAAATTTTAATTTCTTTAATCGATAAAATCTTCAAAACATTTTATACATCTCTAAAAGGCTTCAACATTCTAGTTAAAAGTTATTTAAAATAATAGCCTAACCAAATTTTATTTGATAATGTTGCATATCTAGATATTGAAATTTTATTAATTGAAATCAAGCTAATAATTTTAAGTATTGCAAAACACTTTAAAAAATATAAAATATTATCAAATTTTAATAGGTGAATTGATTTTTTTTCATATCTTATTATAGCAATTAAACTAACCATCTTGAGTATTGAAAACTTTTCTACACTTTAAAAAAATATAAAAGATTATTAATTTTTAACAAGTGAAAACCTTTCTCTTCTCATAGCAACTTAAATTTTAGCTTTTTTTTTTTGCATTTTCTTTTCAAAATTATATTGCAAGTTCCCCAATGGGGGTGATAGCTAGCAGAAGTGAGGGAATGGCAGGGGCCTTGTCCTCCCCGCCCATGCGATGTTAAACTTCAAGGGGTGTGTCACACACGCTTCCACCAGATTGAAAGCGTCGAACCTTCTGGAGGCATGCAAGTTACTATAACTCCTAGAGCATTTGCGCTTTGGCATTATTGGTTGCATGTGGTTATGGGACAGTAGGTGGTAGAAGGTATTGGATGTGTGAATTTGTAGGGTGGCATTCTAGGCGTGCCCAACCCTGCTTTTCAAACTAGGTCGTGCTGAGACAAAGCTCAAGCCAACTCTGGGGAGACTATAAACCTAAGAACAGAGGTTCCATGCTAGCATGTATGGGATCCAAGCTCGTTGTGATGCCCTTGGTCTCTATGTAGCATTCACGTGGAGAGACTGGAATTGTTGTGGTTAGTCCCTAAAGGAAGTGTGTATCAATTGGGAATGAAGTTAGCTTCGGTAGTTTGGTAAGTGCCATATCCATAGTATTTCTTTGTCGGTTTGTGTACACCACTGTTTGAGTTATCGAATTACTTCAAGGTCATCCCCAGTTGACTTTGTTGAAAGGGAGCAGAGAGTGGAGGAGGTTAGTAGTAAAGTACATCTCCGCTCTCTGGAATCTAGGCTTCTGAGCTTGGCCTTTGTGTTTGAAGGGATGTTTGGTGTAGGTGTTTGACTGTGTAGGGTGGCAACCCACACAAATGAGCTTGTGTGATCCCTTGCGAGGGAGGCATTAGGGCTTTGGGGAGGGAAGTCAATTGAGTGACACTGGGTTATATTAATGTGTTGTTTATTGGGAGACTAGAGTCAAGAGTGTTGAGGGTTTTTGTGTGTCTCAATGGAGGTGTTTCTTTCTGGGTAGCGGGTGCAACCCAACTTTCTTCGACCCCATGCTTGGGGAATGGGGGTGTGCCCATTAGGGAGTAGGGCAATAGGGCCATGGGCCAGTACATCTAGGGGATAATCGAGACCTAAGGGAGGAAGTGTTTCCGCAATAAGTTAATTATCTGAGCGGAATTGAGTTGCCTCCCACTTTTAACTTGTTGGATGAACGTCTTCAGCATATTACACTACTCCTTGAACAACTTGCCCGGGATAAGCATGAGAACCATAATGAGGTGATCAGATTCATGAATGACCTTAAACAAAATCAATGGTCGATGATGGACAAGCTCGCCTCTCTTCGTTGTGACTAGAAGTGAATTCTTGAGAGAATGGAGCGATTGGAAGGTAAATAGAGCATATGTAAGGCGATGTTCATTGTGCATTCAATCCTCCTTTGTCACCAAATCATCAACAAGACAACTTGGTTCCCGCTCACCCTTTAGATTAGTGACGAAAGTTGGTTGCTTCCAAGTTCTTAGATTTTTTTGGTACTTTTGGGCTATTTGCATTAGGTTCTCTAGTTCTCAGTTTTTATTTATTATGTGGTTATGTTGTTATCTTATGACCAACAAATTCCGTAGGAATGAGGCCAAAAGTGTTTTGGCATGAAGTTCTTCAAGATATATCGATGACTTCAATTAATAGAAAAACTCAATTTACAAATAAAAATAAAATTATATTGCAAATTCACTTACAAAATTAACAATTTGGTTTTAAAAAAAATTAATTTCATTAAAAAATGGTTAAAATTTCAATATATATTTTTTAATTAAATTACTTGATAATTTATTGGGGTAAGTCATATTATACTACCACTTTCATTAAAAGTCTTCTCATAACAACTTATGCCAACGCTTTTTTTTTTCATTTATATATTTTTTCCACTTACCTTTTTTTTTTTCAAAATTATACTACAAGTTCACTTAAAAAGTTTATATTTTTTTTTTCAAAATTATACTACAAATTTACTTAAAAAGTTTATATATATAATTTCATTGTGTAATGGATACAATTTCACTATATATTAATTAAATTATTTGATAATTTATTGATAATTAATATAATATTTAATTTTTTTCAAAATTATACTACAAATTCACTTAAAAAGTTTATATACATAATTTTATTATATAATGGATACAATTTCACTATATATATTTTTAATTAAATTATTTGATAAGTTACTGTGGTTAGTAAAATTATAGACTTCCACTTTCATTAAATATCTTTAAATTTTAAATAGTTAATGACAAATTCCTTATTAATAATAAATAATTTTAAGCCTTATCACATAATTAAAAAAGATTTTAACTTATATAATATTAAAAAAAATGACTTTCCTTTTACTCCTAACTATTGTTACTTCCTCTATTATAATTTAATATTTTACAAAGGTATTTTAGTATAAAATATGGACTATCATGCTATTCTTTATTTTATTTTATAACATAAATTTAGTTCACCCAATGTCAACAAACTTTCAACCCTACAATATATTTTGTAGATTAATTACTTTATTAAATTATTTGATAAGTTACTTTGGTTAGTAAAATTATAGACTTCCACTTTCATTAAATATCTTTAAATTTTAAATAGTTAATGACAAATTCCTTATTAATAATAAATAATTTTAAGCCTTATTACATAATTAAAAAAGATTTTAACTTATATAATATTTAAAAAATGACTTTCCTTTTACTCCTAACTATGGTTACTTCCTCTATATAATTTAGTCTTTTACAAAAATATTTTAGTATAAAATATGGACTATCATGCTATTCTTTATTTTATTTTATAACATTTTAGATTAAATTTAGTTCACCCAATCTCAACAAACCTTCAACCCTACAATATATTTTGTAGATTAATTACTTTATGTTTTAAGACCTTTTACCAATTGACTAAAAAATTTCCACGATGTCTGCATGAAAAACCGATCGTATGAATTAACATAGGATTCCAGCGCAATCACAGAATTACTTGTCGCTGTCATGGTCAATTGGCGGATAGCGCGGTATGAAATCATGTTCCAATTTTCCATATTCAGATTAGTGGATAAGAACTGCCAATCCAATTTGACATTTGGTCTATAACCAGGAATTTAGCATTAGATTCCTTATATTAGAATGAATTTTCAACATGATTAATGAACAATCATTTATGTTTTTTCTTCATCATTACTAAACAGTGATTTATGTTTTTTTTTTCTCTTCTTTTCAATACGATGAAATTTTACTTTTCAAAGAGAAATGTAACCAGGTCATAATTTTACTTTTCAAAGAGAAATGTAACCAAGTCATTTAGTTTCATAGAGTAAATTATATAATCAATTTTTTGTTACACGGAGAGAAGTGGGAAATCTGTTTTAATGGTTTTCGCGCTCCAGCGAGTTTTGGAACTATATGAGAACATTATCTTTTCAGTGGGAGCTTCAATGGGAGGTTGGAAAAGTTTGGGGAGCTTTGAATACTGTTCTTTTGGGAGCTTTGGAACTATATGAGAACGCTATCTTTTCAGTGGGAGCTTGGGAAAGTTTCGGGAGCTTTGAACACTGTTTTTTTTGGAGTTCCTACATTCCCTGAGGTTGGGGAATACAAAGCCTATAGAGAAATATGTTGAACTGCCCACAAAACATGAGCCTAGGTTGGGGAATACAAAGCCTATAGAGAAATATGTTGAAGTGCCCACAAAACATGAGCCTATGTTGAAACCTTCGTAGGAAGAAATGCCAAAGACATCTTTAACACTGATATCTTTAATTGAGAAACTGGAGCAATCTCTTAATGGGTTAAGGAAGTGTGTGACACCTCGACACGAGGATGTCAGGCTGATGAGTATTCTTTTGTTGTTTATGTATATATATATATCGGAGAAGATTGTGTGTGCATATTGTATGTGACAGTGAATGCTTAAACATTAGAGTTGTTTTTTCTCGTAAGAATAACTAGAGAAACATGTCATATAACTGATAATAAGTGTGTGCATATTGTATGTGGCAGTCAATGCTTAAACATCAGATTTGTTTTTTCTGGTAAGAATAACTAGAGAAACATGTCATAGAACTCATAATGAACTTGACATTTTATATATATAAAAGAGAAAGACACAAGAGAATTTATTTATATATAAGAGAGATTATATATTATGTATTTATATATTTAAATTGATTTTAAAATTTAAATATTTTGAATCAATATTAATTTTGATTATTATATAAATTATATAATTAAAAAATTATTAAAAAATAAGTTTCAGATATTAAAAAAATATTTTTAATTTTTTATTATTATAAAATATTACTATTATGATTAGCCGTTTCCTATAAATTTTGGAGAAATTTTTAACCATATCCAAGTTCCCGATAGTCTCACGGTCCAGAAACTCATATAACATAGAACGATTTATTAAAAACATATTTATTTCAAAATTTTTCTTTATTAATACATATTAATTTTACATTATTCTCTAATTAATTATATGTCATACATATTAATTTTACATTATTCTCTAATTAATCATATATCAAGATCTGATTTTCCATTTTATAAATCTAATTCTCTAACTTCTCAACCACACTAGATAATGTGTAACAAAACATTTCTTATATAATTATTACCAAAATATTTCTCAATATAGATTTCAAAATTTAACTCACATTATTTTTCTGTTATAAAATTTTAACTCCAATGGCGATTCCGAAAATACTCCAAAATTTAATGGGCATGGATTGAATTCTCCTCCGTCCACAACAATAAAGACACGCAAATCTTAATAAGAGCACAAATTGCATGTTATATAAAACAAATGAAATCAATCCCTCTCTGACTGCACAGCAATCCCCCCCTCCACAGCAATAAGGGCGCCCAAAATAGCAAAGGAGAGCACAGCAATCCCAGGGGATTTGATGGTCCAAAATTTACTCCAAACATAGGCTGAGCAGGAGACAGATGTGGGACAACTGTGTGAGTGGAACAGGCAGTAAAAAGGGCAAACCACTCGCCATTAATAATAACACCAACCAGGTGAGATTGACCATGTTGCATTTCAGAGTGGAGGAAATCATGAATAATGATGAAAGGCTGTGTTGTGTACGTGCCTAATAAATACAATACGCTCTATTCTCTGATACTGACATGACGCATCGCACTGTCACTGTAACTCCACAGTTTGTATAATAAACACCCCTCGGGGGAGAGGCCAGCAACAATAAATTTCTCTCTTTTCTTTCCTATTTCGATTGAAATTCTTCCTGTGAAGCCTCGTTTCCATGGCTTCTCTGATAGGAATAGTACCGTTGCTGCTTCTTCTGACGCTAATTCCTGCGACTGAGAGCTTCAATGATACAGAGGCATTACTCCAATTCAGAGCCCTAACGGATTCCCACGGCATTCTTGCCAAAAACTGGAGCTCGGCCGATGCCTGCACTGGGAAATGGCAGGGCATAACCTGCAAAAACGGCAGAGTCTTCTTCATTTCGCTTTCGGGCCATGAGTTACGAGGCCCTATCGATCCTCTTTCTGCGCTCGACCAGCTCCGGGTTCTTGATCTTCAGGAAAATCGGCTCAACGGCAGCTTGGATCCATTGTCAAATTGCTACAATCTCAAATTGCTCTACTTGGCTTCCAATGACTTCTCGGGTCTGATTCCTGCTGATCTTGCTCGGCTCAGGCGCCTGGTGAGGCTCGACGCTTCCGATAACAATCTCCGCGGATCGATTCCGCCGGTGATACGGAACCTTACGCGGCTGGTAACTCTGCGCCTGCAGAACAACATTCTGTCAGGGCCTTTGCCAGATCTCAGCTTCTTGCGGGACTTAAATGTTTCCAATAATGAACTTTCTGGCCAAGTACCCCGCCAGCTTCTGGAGAAGTTCCCGGCTTCGGCCTTCGCCGGCAATGCTGGGCTCTGCGGACGGAGTCCTTTTCCGGCCTGTACCATTCCGCCACCGGTGGCTGTAGTGGTGCCGTCGAATCCGAGCTCCGACCCGGGATCGAGTACTCCCGTGGACACGAGATCCAAAACCAGGGCTCTCAGCACGGGGGCCGTCATTGCCATTGTGGTCGGGGATGCTGCCGTTCTGATTTTGATAACGCTAATTTTTCTGGTGTATTACTGGAAGAAATACGTCAGGGAGGCCGAGGTTGCTGGAAAAACGGCCTCCGAGAAGATGGATTTCTCCGGTGGCGCGCAGACGCCAGAGATGGAGAGGAGTAAACTTGTGTTCTTTGATAGGAAGAAGCAGTTTGAGTTGGAGGATCTGCTGAGGGCGTCTGCCGAGATGTTGGGGAAGGGGAGCTTTGGGACTGCTTATAAAGCCGTTCTTGATGATGGCTGTGTTGTTGCTGTCAAGAGATTAAAGGACGTTAATCCTTCTGGGAAGAAGGAATTCGATCAGCACATGGAGTTGATTGGGAAATTGAGGCATCCCCACATAGTTCGTCTCAGAGCTTATTATTATGCAAAAGAGGAGAAGCTTCTGGTTTATGATTATCTTCCCAATGGGAGCTTGTATTCTCTTCTACACGGTCAGTGGATTCTCTGCTTAGTCTCTTTGCTCTTTGTGCTTAGTTTTTGCATGCCTGTCTCTTATGTTTTGACTGTTACTTACTACCAGGATTCAACTTATTAATAAAAGCGCACAGACTCATATAAATTACGACAGATATCCAATTTGGCCATTTGTGTGTAAACTGATTTATTCATCTTCAGGCTTTATAATCCATGTGGATATCAAACCCATGATACATTGGCCGTTTATGTAGACTGAAATAAGTCATTTTCTGTACCTAGATATTAAGCTGGTCTAAAAGCAAGGTAGGCTGGTCTAAAACCAAGGTAGTTCAGAGATGCCTATCTATACCTTACAATTGATATTTTTATTTTCGTATTTAAACAATTATTCATGGATTCATCTTAATGCGAGAACTATTTAGGCTAACTAAGATAGGTTAGAGATGCCCATCTATACTTTATGATTAATTATATCATTTCTCATATTTAAAGAACCACTCATAGATCCATGTTAACCTTAGATCTATTACGGATAGAGAAAGATCCATCTTAACCTTACATTTATTACAGATATTTATTATACAGACGAATATAAACTGTAAATAGGTAAGTGAGGTGCTCCTGCAACTGGAGATAGAGCTAGATCTTTTAAAGAAGAAAAAGTTTGGATTTAATGTTGCAGTTTTACAGATATCTATATGGTATAACCATTCCATTGAAGAAAAACCCTCATTTCTCCTTTTACTTTTTAACTTCATACCACCTTCCATAGTATTTTATAACCTAAAAAATCAAGATTTGCACATCTAGCCTGTAAAGTTTCGAAATTAAAAATGTATCTATGCTAATGCCAACTAAATATAAACCAGCTGATAAATCATTTACTAAATATAAACCAGCTGATAAATCATTTACTAAATATAAACCAGCTGATAAATCATTTATATAAACTTGCTATGCATTCGGAAGCTTCACTATCTTCATGTATCCATGATAAGTTATGATAAGTTGGTCATTTACTGTGGGATATACATTCTCTGGCTTAGGAATTTCAAAATGTATATCAAACCCTTCCACATGCATGTCACAACCAAAATACATTTGCGATTTGTGTCAAGTTATGATATGTATCTTAAGCTCTGCACAGCCTTTACGCTCTGCAGCCTACACTCTAGTTATTCACCTACAAGCTTGACAACCTTTACGCTTGCATACGAAACCCATGATACATTGGCCATTGGCTGTGAACTTGAGATGCTCGTCTCAAGTTTCACAACATCCAACTGCATATTATTCAGGTTTAGATTGATTTGTGTTAACGCTTTTAGATATCAATACATCTATTACATCTTTTAGATTCAGTGTACCATCACACCAGTCAACATAATGTCGATAAATCTCCCTGCCCCCACTGAGATTGTAGATCACCTAGCTTTTGTCAATTCAATCATTTTGCATCAAGAGTTAGCATTCTACTTCCCGGATAGAAGCATCCATGAACACTTATTGTTGTGAATATAGTTCGCTGACATATTTTTATATATTCAAACTTTTTGTTTTAAGATGGCCAACCGGGTGTGGTGTTAACTAGCAGGGCTGTTTTCAGTAGACATTATATACTAGCACAGATCCATAGTGGCAGAGAATTATTAAATTTCATGCGGAAGCAATCTCATTGTTATTACACCATTAAGATTGGTATCTCCTGGATTTGGATGTTGATACCTGTTGGATCTGGATTTTGATACCTCTGTGCCCGAAATAGATTCAGGATTAAAAAGTAACTCTGCTAATTTGTTATCTTTTATTATCAATTTTATTTTATCTGTTTGTATTTGATCTGTTTGTGTACAAATCAGGGAACAGAGGTCCAGGAAGAACACCATTGGACTGGACTACAAGAATCAGTCTAGTCTTAGGAGCTGCTCGAGGTCTTGCTTACATCCATGAAGAATATGGGTCTTTGAAGATTCCACATGGGAATATCAAATCCTCCAATATTCTCTTGGACAAGAATGGTGTTGCATGCATTTCTGATTTTGGGTTGGCACTGCTCCTGAATCCCTCGCATATTCATGCTTCATCTAGATATGTAGGGTACAGAGCACCTGAGCAGGCAGAAACCAAAAAATTGTCCCAAAAGGCCGATGTGTACAGCTTTGGTGTGTTACTCCTCGAGGTCTTGACTGGAAAAGCTCCTATGCACTATCATTCGCAAGAAGAAGGTGTTGATCTTCCAAAATGGGTTCAGTCCATTGTCCGGGAAGAATGGACTGCTGAAGTGTTCGACCTTGAATTGATGAGGTACAAGAACATTGAGGAGGAGATGGTTTCCATGTTGCAGATTGCTTTGAGTTGTGTTTCACAGTCGCCTGAACAACGTCCTAAGATGGGTGAAGTTGTTAAGTTGATTGAGGACATCAGAGTTGAGCAATCTCCTTTGGGTGAATGGGATGAGTCTTACTCTGTTTCTCCTTCTGCCTCTGAAGATGTTGTAACAAGTCACTGAAGCGGATGGTTTAGCCAGATTTGGAGTGTGTCATGTTATGTTTGTTTCCCATTGTCTTGTTAGGTATCAAGAGTTATTGATAGATTTAATGTATTATATCTTGGCTTGGGTAGAGTCTGTATGTGATTGCTCGAAAGATAATTCTATGTATTGGTTATGTAGTTCCACAGCATACATTCTTTATGGTTTTAAGTAATTTCAGCATTGCGGATTATTAATGGAGTGGTGGTTCGTTGGATAATTTTTCTGCCAAGAGTTGCTCGGCATCTTTTGCTATATTGTCATAAATTACTGGTTCTAATTGCTCGCTCAAGATGTATTTTGGAAGTGCAATCAATTAATGGCAATGGAAAATGTGCTAATTTTATTGCATGCTCTTAACCGGAGAATTCTATTTCCTATGACATAATTGAAACCGGAATGACGATGTAGTTGTGGTTAATACTTGCAATTTCAAATACAGTAACAGTGTTCGGCTTTTGGGTATTCGAGATGCTCAACTATTGTCACGTCTGGAATGACTTCCTATTTTCCTTGCCCCCATTTCTAGCAATGCCCTTCATGTAGAGGCCTTTTGAGAGTTTCCTATTTGTTGTTATAGATGATAAATTTTAGAGCATAAGAGTGAATAAGCTTATATATGTTTTGGTCTACCTTTTTGCTAGCTATGTTTATGTTACTTATCTATTTTAGATTCGGAATTAATTTCTATTTTAATTTTCTTTGTGTTGAGGTGTGCTTTTAGTTATTGGTGCATACCTTGCCCTCTCTTCTAGTTATGCCTTTTATGTAGGCCGTTTGAGAATTTCCTATTTGCTGTTATAAATGATAGATTGTAGAGGACAAGAGTGAACTTTGTTCTACTTTTTGCTAGCAGCTGCTTTCCCTTTTTCTATATCTTTATTTTTATTTGGAAAGAAAAAATTGTAATTTTATTTACATATAAAAGAAAATTACATTTTGCATATGTTAAAAGGCATTTTGGTAAGCCAGAAACCTTATTAGCTAGCTATCTGCTTATATTACAAATTAATTTCTTTTTTAATTTTCTCTCTGTTGGCGTTTCCTTTTAGTTGTTGGTGCATATTGTACTCTGTACTCTCATTAGTCTCATCAACTTATTTTAGCCATTTGTTTCTGTTGGGTTTCCATGTAGTTTTTGGTGCATATTGTACTCTGAATGCCCCCACACCTATTTTAGCCACTTGTCGACATTAATAAAATTTCAAATTTCAATAAAGTTTAGTCACTGTTGGACATTAATAAAAGTCAACCAATTTCAGTCACTTGTCGATATGATTAAAGTTCCTCTCAATTTCAATTTCAAACCTCCAAGAAAACTGCATAACGCACATGTCACACACAGATGTTTCCATTATTTTCTAATGGTCCCCCCAATGCATAGGTTTCCACAATGTTGAAAGGTTGAAATTTATGATGGGAAAGTCAGTTTTGGCTACCTGTGGCTCCTGCAGATAATTTTGTCTAATGGGGTTTGAAAGCCTTGTTGGATGCTTACAAGGATATCCTGAGATCCAAAAATGTTAGCCATAAAATTCGACAGCTGACAATCAAATATAAATTTTACATATTAAAGATACACACTAGTTCTATCATCTGTAACCTGTTTATTATGCTAGGATTCGCCTCAAGGGTGGTGTGGTTGCCGCTTGCCAGTGAACTTGTGAATTGTGGTTACCACGTGCCAGTGAACTTGTGAATTGAAACTCATATTAATTATTAATAATAAGGCTCAATTTTTGCCTTGGCTGCTTAACCACCAAAGACAGTAGCAGGACTTGTTTTAAGATTCTTTTTGCCCTAGCTCTCAAGACACCGAAACAAGAATGAATTGATAAAAACTGTCTGGCTTTATGCCATGTGAATATGCTGCTTAGGGGCCATACAAATTATATGTCTAATTAATGGTCCCGTAGAGCTTCGTAGGGTTCACAGTTTTTGGGATGGATGGTTCAATGAAGGGGCATTTAGGGATTAAGGTTCAGTGATAGGCGAAAATTGAATTATGTCCTTTTAAGAGGCCCCAATAAGACAAGGTAGTTGGCTGAAGCTCTTACAACTTGTAGTTGGTATCTAATTTCTGTCAAATTGGCATGTATGTTTATGAATGTGATAGCTCCCGGCTGAGACAAAAGGGGGATTTATTGGGCCACCCGTATTATTTTTCTCGGTTCGTTTGCTTCTTTTTTAACCTAAACAACTACCACTTGCTAAAAAATGAAGTGGGCCGCATGGGACCATAATGTAGTTTATTTTGTTGGTTGTGCACCAAACAACTCCAAAGTTGAGAGGAGAAGGCGGGGGGGTCTACAATCCAGCTCATGCTTTCTGCTGAGAATTTTCAATATATGTACACAAGTGTGACTAGTACGTGTACAAGGCTGAGGTTTACAGCTATTTGCTGTCAAAGCAATAAACCTGCTCCTAGTGTACTTTTTGTCAGTTTTGATGTGGATGCAATAAAACTTAGCGAGTTCTGTTGCAGCCAGTTTGTAATATTGAATGCAGGACCTGGAGTTTACATGCAGTTGATACCATGATAAAATCTCATCCTGGAGTTTATATCCAGTGGATATCATGAAAAAATCTCATCCTAAAGTCGTGGGAGAGGAACGAAATCCTTGACGGGGATGAAATCCTCCGCAAGGGTGTGCCTTAATGCATTAAAATGTCAATAATTATCAAGAAAGACAACTAGAAACCAAACAGGAAAGTTCTGAAGTGGGGGCTGAAATGGGCCAGGCCAGGACCAAGAGGAAAAGTTCACTGGACTAGGGAAAAGTGAGAGTTCACTTGAGCAAAATACACGAAGTTTAATTAGTTTTATTTTTTTTCAAATGCTAAAGTTTTGGGAAATGTGTTTTAAAAAAAATGACACTAATCGAAAACTGAAACCAATCAAATGAAAATGACACCAGCCTGGAAAATGAAATCAATCATAACCAATAAAAATGACACCAGCCTGAAAAATGAAATCAATCATAACTAATGGTACACGCTAATAAATGCTGAAATGTGGACACAATTGTGAGGTTTGTTGGCTGTCTTCTATTTATAACCTAACCTGTTACAAAAAGAAGACTAAAGTATTTTTGGGTGGGTTTTATAAACAGACGGTCTGATCCGTCGACCTGACTCACGTTTCACATCAGAATGTGAGTAGAACCCACGAGTATCACTTCGGTCAATGCTACATTGATATGGGGTTGACAGTGGACACGGCTCAAAGTTACATAGGAATTGGAGTTGACAGTGGGCACGGCTCAACTTCTGCGGAGTTACTATTTCTAATTATGTGCATAGGCATTTTTGATTGAAAGGTGGTAGATCATTACGCGGTTATAAATCAAAGATGCTGGTATATATGTTGAACACTAATTTGTTTGTATCATTAATGAATCAATTTTTAAGGAATTTAGGCTTCTGTGATCCATAACATTGTTTAGAAAATCTTTGGCAAAATCACATAATCAATCTTTTGTCGATGCGTTTCGAACCAACTAGTGTGGTTCATTGTCAGGACAAGTTGAAAAACAGATCCAGCTTAGCCTGTTTAAATAGGTAGAGCAGAGACACCAACGGTTACCTAACTAAGGGAGCAAGGTCAAATTCAGTTATATTAGGTATAAAATGAATAAATAAATAAATTATAATATAATAATAAATAAATAAATTTATATAAATTATATATAAATATATAAAATTAGTTATATTAGGTGTAAGATAAAAAATAAAAATATGAAGAATTATAAAATAATAATAAATTATTTATTTATTAAATAAATATATAAATATATAAATGAAGAAAAATAATAATAAATTATTTAAATAAATAAATATAAATTTATAAATTATTCATTTAATAAAAATAAATGGTATTATTAGTAGGTAAAATTTAACATTTATCCATTTACAATTATAAAATTATTTTATTTATTATTAAATATATAAGTTTAGTTCATAGGTGAATTTATTTGTTAGTGGTTTGTTAATTCATCTTTTGGGATTATGTTGGTAAAACAGTAATTAGTATTTTATTTTTCATTAATAAGTTATCGAGATAAAACTGTCTCGAGACAGAATTCTGTCTCATACTTATTCTATGTTTATATAAATGAATGTATTTTCAATAAATGCAATCACTTTTCTAGTGTGGAGTTTATACATGAGTTATTTACAGTGGTATTAGAGCCACAATTTGAACTCCATGCCATGTTTTGAGAAGTTGATGCATTTGTTTGAGAGCCAAGAGAGTCTTTGGTGGCCTTAACGAGCTTTAATGGCATTTTGGGTTTCGATGGTTTGAAGGAGAAAGATATGGTTATCTGGGACTATATTGCCTATGATCAATCATTCAACAATAAAGTCCGAACAAACGTGCATAAAGAGCGAGAGTTTGAATGTGTTGCTCATTGTTTACTCCAAGTGACCCTATGATCTAGGTGGATATTAATGGCCACCCACTTATTCCACTTGGACTCCCATTGTTTTTTTTTTTTTTTTTGTTCAGTTTCCTTAATTGTAGCACAACTTACTATTTTTGGCAGTTTTTGGGGCCCTAAATTTCTAGCGTGTTTAGAGAGACTAAAAGACGTTTTTAGGAAAATGGAGAGATAAGAAAAGTCTCAAATCAATTCACTGGTTTGTTTTTGGCCTCTTCTTCGAGATTTTCGAAATGAGGTGTTATGATAAGCCAAACAAAAATAGTATGCCAAAGTTATGACCATAGGAAGTTGATGTATCAATTTACTCAAATTTGGCTCACAATTTTGACACTTCATTTTCTAGGGTTAGTTTTTTGGATGTTCACTGTTTTTTTTTGTTTCTCAATAATAAATAGGGTTTTGAGTTTCATTGTAATAAAATTTAGAGACATGAAGTCGCCACATCTCTTCTCAGAGATAAACTACCATTGCCCGAGTTAGTTTATTTCCATCTCTGTATGTAAGCATATTTTAGTTCTTTGATATTAATGAAATGAAGTTTATTTTTACTGCATCTTTGTGTTTATATGTATATCTGTGTTTTGTTGTGTCCATGCATAAGTCCAGATCAATGGTATCAAAGTGATTTGCAATTTTTCTGTTTTTTTTTGCGTGTCCCCAAGGAGGTCAGAGTATAAGGAGTTGGGGCTCGAATTGGTTGAACTTTTGCAAGACCAGCCCCACAAACTTCGATGACTTCCCATGGTGGAAGAAAAGAAAGGGGAGGGGGCAGGGGATCCTTTTAAAATATTGCTCGAAGAAGCCCTTTAGTGACAAAGGAATACGATGATGGACAACTTTGCTCAGAGCCTTCAGTGACTACCCACAGGGGACACATCTTCATCTAGCAGCCACTCTTTTTAAGATACAAGATAACTTTGACATTCCCATATTTGAAGGACAGATAGATGCAAATGTCGTATATAGATGGTTAAATCTGTTGGAAGGATATTTCTTACTTCATGACTTTTTCAATTGGGAAAAGATTACTTTGCACTCCTCAAAGCTGCCCCACATGTCAAGGATTAGTGGGAAACCCACTATGAACAAAAGGACGAGAGAGAATCCTCACTGTTTTCAGTGGCACCCACTTGGAATTCTTTTCGAGACGCTATCAAGGAACAATATTACCCTGTCGGGAGCTATGAAGATAGATACATAAAGTGGAACACGCTGCGGCATGGAAGAGACCAAAATGTACTAGAGTTCACAAATGTTTTCCATATTCTTCATATGAAATTGGGCATCAAGGATTTTGAGCGGCATTTGGTACCCAAGTACCACGACTGTCTATACAAGTACATCCAGGACGAGATGGAGTTCCTAGACATCTCCTTGCTTGACGTCGCTTATCGATATGCTATCAAAATCGAGCATAAATTTAAACAAAGGAAGCGAGACTTTGAATTTGCAAATTCGAAGCAAGGGAAATGCGTCTCCAAACCACATAACAAAGGACAATAGCCAAGGCAGAGCGACCCAAGACAACTCGCTAAATCCGCAAGCAAAGAACAACACGAAGACAAAGGACACAAAAAAATGATGAGTTCCATAAGAGCCTTACTCATAACACAAGTGAGTGTCGAGCCAAGTAGTCACTGGTGGCCGAGCTGAAGGCTTCCGAATCAGGTGCATGTTCCGACTTTGAGTCAGAAACCGACAAGGGGAATGACGAAGGGAAACAAATTATTGATGTGGAGCCTAGTGTCACTGTTGCTACCACCAAGATCCAAAAGGATGAACCTGAAGGTCCAGAGGAGGGGGAGCAACTCTTCCACTCGCAGATGTGGTAAATTATTGATGTGGAGCCTAGTGTCACTGTTGCTACCACCAAGATCCAAAAGGATGAACCTGAAGGTCCAGAGGAGGGGGAGCGACTCTTCCACTCGCAGATGTGGGTGAAGTGTTTTCCGTTGCATTCATTATCGATAGCGAGAGCCAAAATAACTTCATTTTAGCAGAGGTAGTGAAGCGGTTGGGCCTACAGATCACACCACACTCGTAGTCGTACATTATTGGGTGGCTTCACCAAGGGCGAGATCTCCACGTCAACCAACAATGTCGCCTTCCTTGCAACATCAAACCATTCACATATGAGGTATTGTGTGATGTTGCTCCTCTTGAAGTTTGTAATGTTTTATTAGGCCAAACATACTTGTGGAAGCAACACGCTGTGTATGAGTCTAGGCCTTGCACTGTTATTATTACTTTGGACAATAAGTTGTACAAGATTCGAGAGGTAGCACTGCGTACCACTGTTTTTTTAATCATTGCGAAGCAATGCAGTGAGATCATTTTCCAGACCGGAAAATTTGTTTTCCTTATGATTCGCCCTTCGGGCAAGAAGAAGATTGTGGCCATGACGTCCAGACAAGACTCCTTCACATGACAACAACAGATGGACAAGGTTGTAGAGGAGTATAGGGACATTTTCACCTCACACACAGGGGTACCTCTACACTGTCAGGTCAAACATTCAATCGATTTGACCCTGAGCACCCCGTTATCCAATGGACTGATCTATCGACGCTCTGTTATGGAGAATGATGAAATAAAGAGGCAGATTCAATAACTATTGTAGAAATGGAACATCAAGCCAAGTTCATCACCCCGTGGGAGCCTGATCGTGTTGGTATAGAAGAAAGAAAAGACCTAGAGATTCTGTATTGACTATTGAGCGCTGAACAAGATAACTGTCCAGAATAGGTATCCAATCCCACAGATTGATGACCTTTTCGACTAGCTCAAGGGGGCCAAATATTTTAGCAAGCTTGACTTGAAGTCCGGTTATCACCAAGTATTGATCAAAACTTCCGATGTGTGGAACACTGCCTTTAAATCCAAGGAGGGCTCTTCGAATGGCTGGTCATGTGTTTCGGGTTGACGAATGTCCTCGCAACCTTTATGACGCTGATGGATGACATCTTGCGACTCTTCACCAACTCATTCGTAGTGGTGTATTTAGATGGCATTCTGATCTTCAACCAGAGTTGGGAAGAACACTTCCACCATATTCGAAAGATCTTCTAAAGCCTGCGGCAACACAAGTTGTGTGCCAATTTGGAGAAATGCACCTTTGGTATGACCCAAGTTCAATGTCTGAGACACATCATTGATGAACGAGGTGTGCATGTGGACCTAGCCAAGATACAAGTCATTCGGGATTGGCCAACCTTAACCACTCTAACAGGATGATCATACAAATTATGCGTATGTACAACTCAAAGCATCCACACACATGGGATGAAAGCTTCCCCTATGTTCAACACAACTACAAGAGAGCTCTCCATAGCTCAACTGACCACAAACCCTTTCAAGTGGGGTTGGGATGTCCCATTGATGTGGCCATACAATTTGTAGCGACTCAGATAGATTCGACACATGTCCAATTCGAAGCTGACAGGTCTAACAACTTCATTGGACGCATTCAACACATCCGCCAGTGGGTCCATGACATATTGGACAGAGCCAATGCTAAGTACAAGCGACGTCATGATCAACATCGGGTGCCTCACAAGTTCTAGGTAGGTGAAAAAGTTTGGTTACATTTGCAAAAAGAGCACCTCGCTGAGCCCCACCGTAAGCTTCGCCCACTCCGATATGGGCCTTACACCATCATTAAGGCTGTAGGGGAAAATTCTTTCGAGCTCAACATTCAACAATTCCTTGGCCTACACCCAATGTTCAATTTGGACTACCTTCGACCATACTTTTCACCATTATTGGACACATCAGACATCGCAGAACAAATCACACCAATAGAGTTAAACTACAACTGCATGGAACGTGCCACAACTAATCAGATCATGGGCATGCAGATCAAGAACACTCACCAGCAAAAAATCCAACTCTATCGGGTTGTCAACACTGGCCAACTCCTGCACTAAGGCAAGTGTCTCATGAAGGACCAAGTTCAGCAGAAGTTTCCCCATCTCAGGGGACACTCAATCTAACGGGGACCATTGCTTCCTAAGGGGGGAGGATCCAGGTGGATATTGGTGGCCACCCGCCTATTCCACTTGGATCCTCACCATCGTTTCTTTTCAGTTTTCTTAATTGTAGCACAACTTACTATTTTTGGCAATTTTTCGGATCCTAAACTTCTAGAGCCGTTTTGAGGGAATAAAAGACGTTTTTAGGGAAAACGGAAAAACCAAAAAAGTCGAAAACCAATTTACTGATTTTTCTTTGGCCTGCTCTTCGAGATTTTCGAAACAAGGTATTATGATATCCAAACGAAGATCTTGTGCCAAAGTTACGACCCCGGGAAGTTGATGTACCAATTTATCCAAATGGGGCCCACAATTTTGACGCTTCATCTTCTAGGGGTAGGATTTTGGATGTTTAGGGTTTTCCTTTGTTATTCAATAATAAATAAGGCTTTGAGCCTCATTGTAATACAGTTCAGAGGCATGTAGTCACCACATCTCTTTTAAGAGATAAGCCACCATCGCCCGAGCTAGTTTATTTCCATTTTTATATGTAAGCATATTTCAGTTCTTTGATATTAATGAAATGAAGTTTTATTTCCGCTGCATCTCTATGTTTATGTGTATATCTGTATTTTGTTGCATTCCTGCATAAGTCAGGATCACCCTAGTCACTTTGAAAAAGGTCCTGCAAGCACCGAGGAGGAAAATGAAGGTTGGTGGGTTCCATTGTCACGTGATTTTAGCACTGTTGGTTGCAACTGAGGCACCGACAGATTGTTAAACTATTGTTAAGTTTGTCGCTCCCTGATTGTTGTTGGTTGCAACGAACTATTGTTGTCAGGGGATGGAACCCGGTGAACCCAATGAGTTGCAGACCCCTTGACCCTGGTGGATCGATAAGGGCATGTTAAAACCCATACAACGAACTATTATAGTTAGGGGTTGTAACCTGGTGAACCCGACGAATTGCATACCCCCCGAGCCTGGTGGATCGAATAGGGCATGTTAAAACCTGTACAATGAACTATTGTTGTTAGGGTCTGGACCCTGGTGAACCCGACAAGTCGCAGACCCCCCAAGCCCGGTGGATCAACAAGGGCATGTTAAAACCTGTGCGTGTTTGAAACTCGCAAGTTTCTTTTAATTGTAATTTTTTTAATCATCGATGAATTGTGGTGTTTGCCATTGGTGGATTGTAAAGGGAATTTAAAAAAAATATAAGAGACTTAGAACTATGACATCTTACAACACGACAAGAAATATTGTGGTAGATTATGCACAGGAGGAGCGACTGTGATTTTTTTGGAAAATTTCTTGAAATTGATATCGAATTTTAACTATATTGATATGTAATGAACGTGATGTCACTGGTAAGATTTGGATTTCAAAGATCTTAATTTTTAAGCTTGCTGAGAACACAATAAACACAAAACTTGATATTTTGGATAAAATTTGGATTTTTGACTATCAATTTATTGCAAACATGAATTCTCTCGTATCATTAGTTGATGTTGTCCTTAGTGGAAAGGAAAACTATCAAGAATGGTTCAAAAAAGTCAAAAATACACTTGTTTTTAATGTTTTGTGTGAAGGAAAATGATGTAATGCATTAGAGCAACATGAAGAGGAAAAAAAACTAGCAATTTGGCAGAGTAAGGATAAAAAGGCTTATGCATTGATTTATGCTTTAGTGACAGAAGAGGTAAGTAGATATATTATTCGAAATAAATCAACATATGAAACATTAACAAAATTAAAATAACTTTATGATTCACATTCATAATGAGAGATCATTCAATCATTATTGAAATTGTTTAATTTGGAGATGAAAGATAATGATCATTTGAAACCGGTTTCTGAAATTAAAGCTATCAATCATGAAATTGAGTCTACTAGTGTTAAAGTTGATTTACAACTTACTGCCTTTATAAAATCTCTCTACCCTGGTTATTCACACTATTTGGAATCTCTCCAAGATAGTGTACAATGGAAAGAATTAGACTTTGATAAATTAATAGGTAAAATCGCTAAAAGAGAGAAGGCATTTCGAAAGAAAGAACCCCTTCCCAATCCTAATGTTGAGACTTTGTGCCTTGCTAAAAAAACCAAAAGTCTCAAGAAGAGTTTGCTATAAATAGTAAGGGTAGTAGAGGTCATGGTAGGAGAAATTATAGAGGTAGGGGGGCAAAAATACTAAGGGAGATAGGAAACAAAATGATAGACAACAAAGAAATTTTAATGATAAACTGATTATCAAATGTTTTAGATGTGGTCAAATTGATCATACTGCTGCTAATTGTAGAATTCCCTGGGAGAAAGTCAGTGAAAGAAGAGAACAGATAGATGAAAAAAAGACCAACCACCTCTAGATAAAGGAAAATCGTTTGAGAATGCACATTAAAAGTTGTTGCACATTGTAATTTCAATATCGCTGATGTCTTTAGTACTTCATTTTTTTCATGGCACGATAGTTAGATCTTAGACACGTGCCACTTGTCGTATGGCCTTTAGGAGAGTTTTGTTTGAAAAATTCAGTGATAACATTGATGGAGTAGTTTATTTTGTTGATAAATCTCCAATTAAATCATTAGGGATCAGATTTATTCGATTAAAAATGTCAGGACTTGCAGATTATATTTTACATGATGTTCTTTATATTCCACAATTTCAAAGGAATTTATTATCTCTTATACAAATCAGACAACAGGGGCATTCAATACATATATTTGATGGGATAATAGAGATTCGAAGAACCTCTAATAATGAGATTGTTATGGCTGGTATGGAAGAAGACAAACTCTTAAAATTGAAAGGTACACCATCCATTTCATTGAATGTTACTCATTTGATTCAACAAAATGATGCTTTGTCTTCCTGTTTATTATGGCTTGCTTGTTTTGGTCATATCAATTATCACAATATAAGAATGATAAGACAACATGGAATTAAGGGGCTTTCAACAATTCCAAGGAAACTTACTCCATGTAATGCTTGTATTTTGGGGAAGCATAGTAAACAATTTTTTCAAAGTTCTACTTCTAGAGCTTCAAGAAAATTAGGTCTCATACATTCAAATTTATGTGGACCTATGCATATTGCAACTGTTAATAGTAATAAATATATGCTGACATTTATTGATGATTATTCGAGGATGTGTTGGGTCTATCTTCTGAAAGAAAAGTCACAAGTTTTTGATGTGTTTAAAAAATTTCATCTCTTGATTACAAATGAAACTCAACTTAAGATAGGCACTCTAAGAAATGATAATGGTGGCGAATATACTTCGCTTGTTTTCGAAATTTATTTGCAAGATAATGGCATCAAACACCAAACAACAATTCCTTATAATTCACAACAAAATGGGGTTGCAAAACGAATGAACAAAACATCAATTAATATGGTTAGATCAATAATGTTTTTTAAGAATGTAAAGTTGATGTTTTGGGGAGAAGCAATGCTTTGTGCAACTTATATTAGAAATCGTTGTCCTTCTTCTATCATCAACAATAAAACTCCATATGAGATGTGGTATAATCGTCTTCTTGCTGTTCAACATTTTAGAGTTTTTGGTTCTCAATGTTATGCTTTGATTCCTAAAAAACAAAGAAACAAGTTGAGTGCAAGAAGCAGAAAATGTATATTTTTGGGATATTCCAATACTTCTAAGGCATACAGGCTATATGATGAAGAAAATAAGAAGTTTATTTTACGAAGAGATGTAATTTTTCTTGAATTAGATAAAGATACATCCACTGTTGATAGACAACTCAATCATTTAGAAAAGTTTATGTCCAAGAAGTTTTATTATGAATCTGATAATAATCTTCCACATCCTGAAGGGGAGATTCCCATTCTAGATTAGTCTGTGGATTTTCCTTTGACAAATTTGCCTCTCAATGATGATAATGGTTCCCCTGAAGAAAATTAGAATGATAGAAGTGGTTTTCTAGGGAAAAAAAATGTATGTGTTCTAAAAGAATCTGCTCCACAAGATAAGCAACCACCTCCACAAGTCAAGCAACCACTACAAAGATTAACTCGTATCAGAACAATTCCAAGAAAATATGGTGATTTTGAAACATGAAGTTCTTCAGGTAACTACTCTCATGATTGTGAATATAATTTCTTTGTTGATAGTGAGCCTACTTGTTTTGAAGAATTTGTTAGTCATAATGAATGGAAAAATGCAATGCAAAGGGAATATGATGCACTCATTAAAAATGGTACTTGGAGGTTGGTGGATCCTCTTGATGGCATTAAACCCATTGGTTGCAAGTGGGTTTATAAAACTAAGTATAAAGTTGATGGTTCACTTGATAAGCACAAGGCAAGGCTTGTAGCAAAGGGATATGCACAAAAAGAGGGTGTTGACTATATAGAGACATTTGCTCCTACAACTAAATGGGGCACTATTAGAACCTTGTTTGCTATTGCAACACAGAAAGGATGGAAAATTCATCATATGGATGTAAAAACAACATTCCTAAATGGAGATTTGAAGGAAGATGTTTACATGTTTCAACCAAAGGGTTTTTTTGTCAAAGGTAAGGAACAAAAGGTATGAAAATTGGTGAAGTCCTTATATGGTTTGAAACAAGCACCTCGTGCATGGTATGAAAAACTAACCGAACATATTCTTAAGTTGAATTATAAGCATTTTGACCTAGATGATGCAACTCTTTTTGTTAAGAAGGTTGGAAGATAAGTTGTATATCTAGTTGTCTATGTTGATGATTTGATGATTACATGGAACAATGATGATTACATATTTTTTATTAAGAAGAAACTACAAAATGTTTTTGACATGCCAGATTTGGGTTTACTTCATTATTATCTCAGGATTGAATTTGATAAAAAACCTTCACATATTTTTATCTCTCAAAGGAAATATGTCAGAAGTTGATTGAATATATATGGAATGATGGATTGTAATCTTGTTGCTACTCTAATGGAACAAAATCTGAAACTTATTTCAAATGAAGGAAATCCATTCGAAGATCCAACAAAGTACAAGCAACTTGTTGTAAGTTTGATTTATCTCTCCACTACTCGTTTTGACATAAATTTTGTTGTACGGATACTTTCCAGTTTATGCATCAACCTTGTAAAGGACATTGGATAGCAACAAAAATGGTGCTCAAATATCTTAAAGGGATTTAAACATATGGCATCAAATATTCCAAAGTTTCAGACTTTCATCTCACTCACTATTCAGATTTTGATTTTGATGGTGATAAAGAGAATGGGATGTCTACTTCTAGTTATTTGGTCACATTCAGATCAACAACGATCTGTTGGATGTAAAAACCCTGGTGAAAATTCCATGTAATAAAAGTTAAAATACAATAACCATGGCCAATGGGACACTTATTCCAAGTTGAATGTTGGGCATGACATCCTAGGGGGTGTTCATTTGGTTTTTTATGGCTAAGGAAATTGGCAAAGGTAATGACTAAGGCATTAAAAGGAAAAAATGCATTTTTGGCACATTTATTTATGAAAATAATGGAAATTACGAGAAAAAGGAGGTGAAAGGTCATAGGTTGCATGTGAGGAGAAAAATGAAGAAAATAGAGGCCTCATCCATAAAAAGGCTTCTAAGGATCAGTTGGTAACCATTTTTCAGTTCAGTGTTGGAGCTCTCTCTCATTATTCTCTCTCTCTCTCATACCCTTGGATACTTAGAGTTTTCTTGGAGCACTCTTGGAGGGTGTAGCATACTTGGATTCTTGGAGAAAGCAGGAAAAGGAAGAGTAGGAAAGCGTAAGAAAACATCGTCAACAACTAAATCAGATTTTCTTGTAGGTAATCAGTTGCATGTGTGATTTCTTCACTAGTTTTGACATGCATAGCATATGCATGTGGTTTCTTGGTTGTGATTTGTCATTGGCATGGAGGATTTCTTGGATCGATAGTGGATTTCCTAGACTTTCCATTTCCTGGATAGCCATGGTGATTGTGGGTTTACTTTAATTGCTTGTTTTTGGTTGGTTCTCATGTTTCCTTAGCTTGGGTTGAGTTATTAGTCCTGGAAGCCCTGTAACAGCTTGGGTTGAATTATTAGTCCTGGAAGCCCTGTAACAGCTTGGGTTGAATTATTAGTCCTGGAAGTCTTGGTTGGACAAACGCTCTGGAAGCCCTTGGTGGGTTGAGTTACTAGTCCTGGAAGCCTTGGTTGGAGAAACGCTCTAGAAGCCCTGTATATGTTGTGGGTTGAGTTACTAGTTCTGGAAGCCCTGGATGATTTTTGGTTGATGAGTTCTATGAGATCCCACATTCATGCTTGGAATATGGCACGGGGGTGAATGACTAAAAAAATATTTGGCTCAACCATTCTACAGTCGGGTGGAATGTGGTAGTCCCATCTCTGGTTGGTTTATTGCATTCATAAATGAGAAATTCATTCCCTTGATTTTTATGTGTAAAGGTACTTATGTATATATGGATTTTGATGGTTGATATGTTTATTGTATTTTTGTTCCTACTATGTTGGTTATATGCACATTTTATGACAACAATTATGTATGGCTCTCAACACGTTTTTACTTGTATATGAATGGATAATGTGTCTATGAGCTAATAGATGAATATGCAACAAATAGAATGAGAGAACAATGACTCATAGCGATTCTAAGATAAGTATGAGATCCCTACACTTAATTATGTTGTTTACACCTGCAAGTTACATGTCGATGATATGTTTGATGGAATACTTATCATGGTTAGTAGGGGTGTGGTTAAGGTCTTGATCATCTATTTACTTTTGCATCATTGTTTCCCTATACTTCACTTGATTCTGAGCTTTCATTCCATTCTAAGCAGTGGCATGGGTTCTGGGCCTGAAAAAGTGGCTTAATTTCCGGGCTCGCCAACAAAAAATTGGCAAGTTTGGTTCACAGTCACTGGCAGGTAGGTCTATGAGAGCGAATTTGGGTTTATGACTGCTCCCTTGCCCATAAAATGACAGTGAATATGGCTTAAGAGACCTAAAACAATAGTGGGCTCCAGTGACAGGCTTCCTGAGTGAATGACTTATCTCCTAAGGGTTCTATTGATGATTTTGGATGATTGGATGTGATGTTACATTAATTCCACTTCCTCGAGGTCACATAGGAGGTCAAATATGATGATAGTAGCCTTTCATCTCATGTTTACCCGGTTGGCATGGTTACTTTAGGTAGGCCTGAGAGGAGGGTGTTACAGAGTGGTATTAGAGCATGGTTCAACTCTCAGACTAGATGGGTTGAATGTGTTATTCATGCATGCATGTTAGTTGCATGTGTGTCTCTTACACTTATATACTTGTTACATTTACTTGATGATTGATTAGGGTTGTAGTATGGTTATCATGGAGAATTTGATATTGATTTCATGAAACATATTTGTCATGAGCATGTGACTGGTTTCATATGGTTATATGTCGCTTATATGTTGATTTTGTGTCGCCTACTTACATCCTTGTATGTTAGGTTACATTCTTGAATATTTGGATTGCATGTATCAGTCTTGTAGGTTGATTGCAAGAACTAATTGATTATGTTCGACTACATGTGTTTATGCGTATTTGTAGTTGGTTAGATATTTCTTATGCATATTGTCAGTTGCATGTAGCAATGTGTATAATGGAATAATGATTGTTGTCATGCATGAGTTCATATCATGCATTGTTGATATGGCATTGCATTGATGACTAGACCCTAGCTAGAATGATGTTTATGAGTTGATACATTTACTTGCATATGTCGATATGCTGTTATGATTATGTTATACATGTATCATACTGATTTGGTGATCTTTCAGACAAGGTATCCTCCCCGAGCTATACTAAGGTATGTTGATTTATTGTGATTTGGTTTATCTGACATATTATGCCTTGTAGGAAGAAATATCAAATGGATAGCAAGATGGTTGACTACAAAGACTCTCCCTACGAATCCAAAGAGAAATATGGTGTTGGGAACTCTTCCGATTTGACAGTGACACTGAGAAGCTTAAAGGAAGAGATAAGGAGTTGTAAGAAATATAATGAAAACATCATATAGACACAGGAAAAGTTAGCAGAAGTAAATGCAGTGATACTCCAGAGCTTGTCAGATTTGCAGCGGGAAGGACCCCTTTAGATTAGTCATGAGTAGGAGGATAAAACTAATGGGGCATATGGCAATAGATCGCATGGCGGTCACCGATCAGATAAACAAGACACAATCTGGGATGGCAGCTTGTTGGACACTCCGTAGAGGAGAAGGGATAAACACAAGTATGACTCTATTTCTGATTCAGATAAGCATTATGATCGTCATTGTTATCATCCTTATAGGAGGGGTGATAGGGGATACTTTCCAGATGAGTTTAAGAAAGCAAAGCCACCTACTTTTGATGGAGATCTAAAGAGATCGTGGGATGCAGAGACTTGGTTACTCGGTATGAAGAAGTTATTCAGGTTGTATGACTACTCAGAGAACATGAAAGCTAGAGTGGCTACTTTAAGTCTTAAAGGTAAAGAAGACATCTTGTGGGAAGATGTGAAGAATGTCAGGGACATAAATGAAGAATATTTGTCTTGGAGTGAGTTTGAACGACTATTTAAAAGAAGTACTTGTCAGAAAGGTACTTTAATGACAAGGAAAAATAATTATATGAACTAAAGATTGGATCCATGACAGATGATGAGTACACCAATAAGTTCTTGGAATTGTTGAGATATGTGCCTTACCTCAAGGAGGAGAAGGCTAAGATTCAGAGATTCATCAATGGACTACCAATTGCATTCAAAGATAGGATTGAATTCGATGAGCCTAGATCATTGGAGGAGGTCATTCGAAAGCTGAAGCATTTCTATGAACAATAGAGGCGCAACACAGAGACTAAGCAAAGATGGAGAGATAATGTAAATAATAAAGTAAAATGGGATAAAAAGCGAGCAAGGCCACAGGGTACAGATAACAAGGAGAATGTTGCAGCACCTAAGAGGTTTAATGCACTAGATAGAGGACAGGGACATCAATCTGAATAAAAGAATAATGATGGAGGCTAGAAGCCTATAGAGTATTGGACTTGTGGAAAAGATCATCACAAGAGAGGTTGTCCACAAAATCAGGGTGGTAGACCTCAAATATACAACGCATAGGAGGCACAGACTATTGGAGACGTTGGTTATAGTATTTCATGTATCTATGCAACCTTGGATAACAAACAAGCAAAGCATCGGGCATCTATCATCGAGATGGACGATGAGCTTTGTGATCAAGTTATTTCTATTTTGATTGACCCAAGATCTAATTATAGCTATGTTATTCCTAACTTGGTGGATAAGTGTGGTTTGAATAAGGAGTTGCATGTAGAGTCTTGGTTAGTGCAGTTGGCTACAGGTACAAAGAAGTGAGTGCATCATTGGGTTAGAGGTTACACATTTGATTTGAATGGTATGCCTACCATAACACATTTGAATGTTTTACCATTGGGTTCATATAGTATGTTATTGGGCATGAATTTGTTGTATCTACATAGAACCAAGGTAGACTGCTATGACAAAGCTATTGAGTGTGTTGACGAAAATGGAGAACCAAGAGTCTTGCAAGGTAAGAACAAATCCACATCAGTTAGGATAGTGACAACTATGCAAGAAAAGCGTAGCCACGGGAAGGGGTGAAACTATTTGCAGTACACATTTCTAGTGATAAGGGTAAGGAGGATAAGGATGCAGATGCATTGAAAAAGTACCCAGTTTTGCAGTAGTTTCAAGACGTATTTCCTGAAGACATTACAGAGTTTCCACTTCACAGGGAGGTATATTTTTCTATTGAGTTAGTGCCAGGGGAAACTCTAGCATTTAAAGCACCTTACATGATGAGAACACCTGAGTTGGTTGAGTTAAAATTGCAGTTGAAGGAGATGTTGGACAAGGGGCACATTAGGCCAAGTGTATCACCTTGGGTGCACCAGTATTGTTTGTAAAGAAGAAAGACGGTACTCTCAGATTATGCATTGACTACAGACAGTTGAATAAAGTAACTATCAAAAACAGGTATCCATTGCTGAGGATTGATGACTTGTTCGATCAGCTGAAGGGAGAAACAATGTTCTCGAAAATTGATCTGAGATCGGGATATCATTAGGTACACATCAAAGAGGAGGACATTTACAAGACTGCGTTCAGGACCAGGTATGGGAATTATGAGTTTTTTGTTGTTCCATTTGGCTTAACTAATGCTCCAATCACATTCATGTGTTTGATGAATAGTGTGTTGCATCCATATTTGGATAAGTTTGTTATTGTGTTCATTGATGATATACTGGTATATTATAAAAATGAGGAAGAGAATGCCGAGCATTTAGAAGCAGTGTTGAGGTTGTTGAGGGAGCATCAGTTGTATTCTAAGCTTAGCAAGTCTAGTTTCTTTCAAACTGAGGTGCACTACTTGGGACACGCTGTCTCCAAGGAAGGCATTGCAACACATCTAGAGAAGATAAGAGCCATCATGGAGTGGGTAGCTCCTAAGAATGTGGATGAAGTGAGATCTTTCATGGGTTTGGCAGGCTATCAGGAGGTTCATCAGGAACTTCTCATAGGTTTCTTATCCCATTACATCCTTGCAAAAAGGAATTTTGAATGGACTGAGGAGTGTGAGGCTAGCTTTGAGAAACTTAAGTAGCTGTTGACACATGCACCCATACTATAGATTGCATATCCAGATAAGGAATTTGTGGTATGCACAGATGCTTACAAGGGAGTTCTTGGTGGATTCCTTATGCAGGACAGACATGTGGTGTGTTATGAGTCCCAAAAACTAAACGAGCATGAACAAAACTACCTGATACATGATCTTGAGTTAGCATCGATTATACATGCACTGAAGATGTGGAGGTTCACATTGATGAGTGATCACAATGGTTTGTGGTATTTATTTGACCAATCGAACTTGAATAGTAGGCAGGCTCGGTGGTTGGCCATGATCAGTAAGTTCAATTTTGAAATCAGATACATCAAAGGCAAGGAGAACAAAGTGGTAGATCCTCTTAGCAGGCAGGTATAGGTGAATCACTTAGCAACTATGAGCTCTTATGGGATAGATTTACAGGAAAGGATCTTGCAGGTAGGACAACAGGATGTCAGATATATGGAGATTGTGCACAAGTTTCAACAGAGTACATGTACAGGTACAATTGATTGTACAGGTATAGGTACATGTACATGTACAGGTAGTGGTACAGGTGCAGGTGTAGGTGCACAGGACTTGGACTATTGTCTTACAATATATGGATTGGTTAGGTTCCGAGATAGGATATATGTGTCAGATGACAACGATCTCAAGAAGGTGATCTTGAGGGAGTTTCACGCAAAACCATATTTAGGTCACCCAGGTTACCATAAGACACTGAGAATAGTGAAGAGATATTATTATTGGATGAAATTGAAGAGGGATGTAGAAGAGTTTGTGGCTAGATGCTTTGATTGTCAGTGAGTGAAGGTGGAGTGTAAACATCCAAGTGTGCTGCTACAATTGGTTATGATTCTAGAATGGAAATGGGAGGTCATTTCCATGGACTTCATCACAGGGTTTCTGAAAACAGTAAAGCAACATGACTCCATCATGGTCATTGTGGGCATGATAACAAAGGTTGCACACTTCATTCCAGCGAAGTCTATGTACTCAGCTAGTGACATTCATAAGCTATGTGGTTAGACTACATGGTGTTCCAAAGAATATTGTGTCAGATAGGGATGCGAAGTTCACTTCCAAGTTATAGAAGAAGTTATTTGTAGTTTTGGGCACAAAGTTGGCCTTCAACACAACTTATCATTTGCAGACAGATGGACAGACAGAGAGGGTCAACATGATATTAGAGGATATGTTGAGGATGTATGTGATGCATCAATAATGGAAATGGGAAGAGTATCTCCCCTTGGTAGAGTTCGCATACAACAACGATTATCAAGAGTCATTGAGGATGAGTCCTTTTGAGGCATTGTATGGGCAGAGTTGTAACACTCCCATTAGTTGGAGTGATCCGGTTAACAGAGTATTGATTGGACCAGATATGTTGGCAGACATGTAACAGGAAATGCAGGTGATCAAGAAAAATATTAAGGCAATATAGGATAGGAAGAAGAGTTATGCATATAGGAACATGTTGTTCAAGGAGTTCTAGGTTTGGGAATAGGTGTACTTGTGCATTAAACCAAAGAAGAACTCCTTGCATATTGGATCATGTGCCAAGCTGGCACCACAATTTTGTCGATCCTTCAGTATTATTGAGAGGATTGGGCCAGTAGCCTATCGACTTGCATTGCCTCCGACAATGAAAGTCCATGATGTTTTCCATGTATGATTTCTTAAGAAGTGTGTTAAAGATGTTGATCCTGTAATTGACTGGTTTGTATTGCAGGTGGAAGTAGATGGCGAATTCTAGCCAGAGCATCAGTGTATATTTCATAAAATGGTGCTCATGCTACGGAACCAAGCAATAAAGCAAGTTAAAGTGCAATGGAAGCACTTTGGGCCCGATGAACCTACATGGGAGATGACGGATCTAATGCGGGCTATGTATCCTTGTTTTTCGGTTGAGGAAAAGTATCTTGATATGGTGGTTTGGTATTTTCTTATGGTGGTTTGTTATTTTCTTTATGGTGGTTTGGTATATGCTTTATGATGGTTTGGTATTTACTTTGCAGTGGTTGATATATTTTTTATGATGATTTAGTATATGCTATATGATGTTTCGATGTATGCTTAAACATGGTGTTTAGTATATGTTTTGATATATGCTTTGGTATATGATTTGGCATATGTTTTGGTATCTATATTTTGATGATGTTTCTATATGTACACCTGTGTATGGATGTAAATACCGTAACGAGCTATGTTATAAATCTCCACTATGCGGTATGGGTGTCATGTTATTATGATATCATGTGGTTATGTTATCATGATGTTATATGAGTTGGAACTCAGAAAGATGATCATTGTAAATATCATAATGAGCTGTGTTATAAAGCTCCACTATGCGGTATGTTGTCATGTTGTCATGAGGTTTTTCTCTTCAACAGATCTTTCATTGTAAATATTGCATTGAGTTGTGTTATAAAGCTCCATGAGCAGTATGTCTTCTTTCAGTAGGTTGCTGAGGTATATGTGTGGTTGAACACCGAGGACGGTGTCCCCCAAGGGGGAGGGTTCTGTAATAGCCTTAGTGAAACTTCCATGTAATAAAAGTTAAAAAAAGAATAGCCACGGTCGTTAGGAAATTTATTCCAAGCTGAATGTTAGGTAGGACATCCTAGGGGGTGTTCATTTGGTTGTTTATGGCTAAGGAAATTTGCAAAGGCAATGACTAAGACATTAAAAGGAAAAAATGCATTTTGAAACATTTATTTATGAAAATAATGGAAATTATGAGGAAAAGGAGGTGAAAGGTCACAGGTTGCATGTGACGAGGAAAATGAAGGAAAATAATGGAAAATGAAGAAAATAGAGGCCTCATCCATAAAAAGGCTTATGAGGATCAATTGGTAACCTTTTCTCAGTTCAGTGTTGGAGCTCTCTCTCATTATTCTCTCTCTCTATCATACTCTTGGATACTTAGAGTTTTATTGGAGCACTCTTGGAGGGTGTGGCATACTTGGATTTTTGGAACAAGAAGGCAAAGGAAGAGTAGGAAAGCACAAGAAGGCATTGACATCAACAACTACATCATATTTTCTTGCAAGTATCGAGTTGCATGTATGATTTCTTCACTAGTTTTTGCATGCATGACATATGCATGTGGTTTCTTGGTTGTGATATGTCATTGACATGGAGGATTTCCTGGATCAACAGTGGATTTCCTAGCCTTGCCATGGTGATTGTGGGTTTACTTTCATTGTTTGTTTTTGGTTGGTTCTCATGTTTCCTTAGCTTGGGTTGAGTTATTAGTCCTAGAAGCCCTGTAACAACTTGGGTTGAGTTATTAGTCCTGGAAGCCTTGGTTGGACAAATGCTCTGGAGGCCCTTGGCGGGTTGAGTTACTAGTCCCGGAAGCCTTGGATAGACAAACGCTATGGAAGCCTTGTGTAAGTTGTGGGTTGAGTTACTAGTTTTGGAAGCCTTGGTTGGACAAACGCTCTAGAAGCCCTGGAAGGCTTAGATGGAGACCAATATGATGATGGTTTTGTGATGTCCGATCGTGAGGTGGAATCACTGGTTGATGGGTTGAGGTGGATGGCCTCTGGAAGCTCTGGATGAGTTTAATGAGATCCCACATTCATGCTTAGAATATGGCACAAGGGTGAATGGCTGAAGAGAGATTTGGCTTAACCATTCTATGGTCGGGTGGAACGTGGTAGTCCCATCTCCGGTTGTTTTATTGCATTCATTAATGAGAAATTCATTCCATTTATTTTCATGTGTAAAGGTACTGATGTATATATGGATTTTGATGGCTGATATGTTTATTGTATTTCTGTTTCTACTATGCTGGTTATATGCACATTTTATTACAGCAACTACGTACGGCTCTCAGCACGTTTTTACTTGTATACGAATGGATAATGTGCCTATGACCTAATAGATGAATATCCGGCAAATGGCATGAGGGAATGATGGTTCATAACAATTCTCAGATAATTATGAGATCCCTACACTTAATTCTGTTGCTTACACTTGTAAGTTACATGTCGATGATATGTTTGATGAAAATTATGCATGTCATGGTTAGTAGGGGTTTGGTTAAGGTCTTTATAAATTATTTATTTTTTCATCATTGTTTCCCTATACTTTACTTGATTCTAAGCTTTCATTCCATTCTGGGAGTGGCTTGGGCTTTGATCCTGAAAAAGTGGCTTAATTCCTAGGGTCACTAGCAAAGAACTGAAAAGTTTGGTCCACAGTCGCTCGCAGGCAGGCCTATGAGAGTGAATTTGGGTTTCTTGCTGCTCCCTTGCCCATAACATGAGAGAAAATATGGCCTAAGAGACCTAAAACAATAGTGGGACCCAGGGACAGGCTGTCTGAGTGGCTGACTTGTCTCCTGGGGGTTCTGTTGATGATGTTGGATGACTGTATGTGATGTTACGTCAATTCCACTTCCTTGAGGTCACATAGGAGGTCGAATCTAATGATAGTAGCCTCTCGTCTCATGTTTACCCGGTTGACATGGTTACTTTGGGTAGGCCTGAGAGAAGGGTGTTACATTGGAGATCACGAAAGAAATATGTTATTGTTGATTCTACCACTAATGTTGAATATGTTGTAACAACTAAAGCTATAAAAGAAATCATTTGGCTTCGGAAAATATTTGAAGACTTGTGGGAGAAACAAGAGACTTCAAAGCCTCTTTTTATTCATAATACTTCTGCAATTCAATTGGCTATGAATCCTAAATTTCATGATCGAACCAAACATATCACAAGAAAAATGAAGGAGCAGACATAGTGCACAAATTCACTCACAAATCAATTCATATTTTTCACAACAAAGCCAAATTACAAGCCACATAAATAGTGGTCATGAGATCCAACAATTTCTAAGACAAGAGAATACTGTTGAGAAAATCTCTTAACAAACTCTAACCACTAACAAACAAAATATGCCTACATTCTAATGTAAGAATTATTCCAAGTTCCCCCTTTAATTATTACATTTACATCATTACAAAGTTTAATACAAAATTGAAAAATTACAATTTGCATGTCACATCTGTCTGACTGGTCTTCCTCGACACTTATCCCCACTCTAAAGTCTCCTGAGTAATGCTCTTTTCACCACCACAATCTTAGAATATCCTATTCAACTCATTTAAGACATAATCTCCTCTGACCATCTTTGATAAACTTTGTATAACTGACGCTTCTCGATCTCCTGAAGGACAATCTCGATATTGGATTGTATCCATCAGTCAATTATGCAACTGACCTTTCGACACACATGGATCTTATAAAATTAACCTGTAATTGATGCTCTTGAAGCCCAAAGCACAACAAGACCCATAAACATGTAACAGATTCACACAATCAAATTAGCCACATGTTCTCTCGGCACAAAATAACGTCCATAACGACTAATTTAATTATATTCCTCTATTAATTAATTAATTTTGCACTTTTACTATAAATAAAAAATATCATAACAACAAAATTCATGAAACAAACTTCCTATACAATGCAACAAATTTGCGTCTAAAAATTCTAGCGCTAGCAAATTGTCGGATATTATCCTCCACATGAAAACAACACGGTTGCATGATACAACATTAATTTAATTTTTGGTTGCTTTAATCTTGGGTGAAAATCTCGCCTATCATTACTTGATATTAGCGCCCCTCCACTCTATTATTTGAAAAACTCATTTAATTTTGTTGATGCTCGTGAAATAATCTCCATCAATTCTTAACACCCATGGTCCAATGAAACTCATGGCCCATTAATAGAGAGCTTCACCTCTTGATATTCCACGACTCAAGCTTGAAATTTCGTGGCGATCCATGTAGAGTCCAAGGACTGTCTTACCTTGACATCCTTTTTGCCTATATTTCTTCCCTTTTTCCTATACCTATCACCTAAATAATGCAATAGACACAAGGTTTTGTTAAAGGTAAGCATTTACATGTCTTCTTCTTCATATTTGTCTATATACCTTATTGTTTTGTTAAAGTATGCATTTGGCTATGGAATTGGCTTGTTTCTACAGCTAATCCGGATTTTCGCAGCTGCCTCCATTGTTCACAGGGTTTAGAAGCTCCAGCTCAACGAAGAAAGATACAGATGGATAAGGAATAGTCCCCTCATGGATTCCTTCCTATTCCCTCGAACCAATTCATCAAGAAGGTCGCATGATAACACGATCAACCCCAAAGTCAACTGCAAGATTGTCGCTGGGACATTATTCGAGTTTTCACGAAATCTTATCAATTTACTTTTCCGAATAACAAATCGATTGTTTAACGATATAGTTTGATTGAAATAAAGATATTTAGGCTTGAAATGCTCATATTGTTATGCCGAGAAGTATTATAAAAACTATGGCCGCTCTGTGTTTTGGGTGCATGTTGATTTATGTAATTTTTGAGAACAGTTTGTTAAGACTCGTTTGCAAGTAATAGACTTGGTTTTATGTTTGCTATACACTGCGTTGATTGGAGATTGTCAACTGATTCGTGGAGGGCCCCTACAACCAGTACAGGTCTTTAACCGATTGCACTTAGATTTCTTTTATTACTTAATCATAGATGCTCTGTTTTGTGTGAAGAAATGTAGTATGATGAGTTCACCATTGAATCATTGTATGCATAAGCAATTTCTTTTGCTTTATACCTAGCTTAACTCTGCCATTTGATTTGCTTTTTATCTGGTACAGTGTGGCCATTTTCATTTGTTTTTTTATTTAGTGTAGTTCAATTGTTTTATTTCATAGCATAATTATTGTTCAAAATATCTTGTTTGGATGAAATTGAATAAGTAAAAGAGTGAGAGTATTCTCCTTAGCAATTAAATTCAGACATTATTCATTTACAATTTGATAGAATAGATCTCTTGCACATAGTAAATTAGATTTGGATGTAGCATAAAAATTCAAGACAAAAATCCAAAACAGTCTAACACAAGTAAAGTCTAGAATCACTCTCATATCATCCATAAATTGATTCAATAGAGAATAATTCCTAAGAAGATTAGCTAACAACTTTAGGGATCAATACATTAATATAATCAACAATCCCATCTCCACACTAATTCTAAAGTTTAGACTCTAATAGGAACATAACGACATCAAATAACTTCTAGCACATATAGTGCACCTGTGCTTCATCAGTATACCTTCCTTGGTCGATAATTTATGATTGAAAATTTAAGGACATTAAATTGGCCAAACAATCCCCAGACGAGCGAATGAAGACCTCCACAATTTTCAAATTTCGCCATGAGATTTTGCGATGCCACTCTAATATAGTGCGGAAGGGATGCTTCAATAGCCGATTTTAGTTAAATTTTTAGGAGCACTGGCATATCAATGATAGCTCGGGCATCAAAGTGCAGGGTGCATTCGTGACCACGGAAAGATGAACAAGTGAAAGGGAAGCTTCGTGAAGTCTCTTTATGCTAATCCACTTACAATGTTGAAGGAAAACTTGAATACACATAGCAGTGCCTCCTCCTTAATGGCACTGTAACAACAGAATCGATGATGTCGTTCTCAAGGAAATCACTTCCCACTCGAATGCAGGATTTGTTGGCTTGAAATATGAATTCCCGCCTCGACATCTCCTCCTAAGTGCTGCTGATGAGACCCATGTATTCTATATGTACCAAATTGCAGAACCGACAAATTGGTAGAGCCTTGACCAAGCAACGATCAAACTCTTAACAAGAAATCCCTTGCGTGTTCGTTGCACATGACTGATTTGTGAATACGGTTCCAACACACAACAAATGTTGTGAGATCTGGATACAGACTGATAATTAGATAGGACATGCATGCAATCATCATTCGAAAGGTTGCTGGCCCTCCTTGCAATCCAGATGATAAAATAAGCCTCAAATTTTTAATCTCACATTAAGACACATTAGACACACCAAAAAATTGCAAATACATGAACTATTTTATGTAAAAGGGATTAGATTTTATGCTGCTTACATCATCCTGGCCTTCCCATAAGGGAAGTTAGCCAAAACAGGTTCTGATACCAAAAAGAAAAATGAAGGAGAAAACATTGTGCACAAATTCACTTACTAATCAATTCATATTCTTCACAACAAAGCAAAATTACAAGCCACATAAATAGTGGTCATGTGATCCAAAAAATTCTAAGACATGAGAGTAGTGTTGAGAAAATCTCTCAACAAACTCTAATCGCTAACAAATAAAATATGCCTACATTCTAATGTAGGCATTATTCCAAGTATATCAACACCAAATATCATTTGATTCGACATCATGTTGAGGCCAAAACAATTCATTTGATACATTGTCCTACTTCATAGAAGATCACATATATTTTTACCAAAGCATTGGGATGCGAAAACTTTGAAAAGTTCAGAATAGGTGTCCCTTCAAATTAAGGGGGAATGTTAACTAATCCTTCAGGATTATGTTTGTAAATAATAATTAGTTGTTAGTTTTTTACTTTCCATTAATAAGTTATCGAGACATAATTGTCTCATACCTACTCTATATTTATATAAATGAATTTATTCTTAATTTATACAGGAACTTGTCTACATGATTAAGTGGTTGTGCTAATCTTTGAACATTTGTCCCTCCAATATTTATGGAGAATTCCAATTGGAAAGTAAATCATGATAAGATTATTTTACTTATTATTAAATATGTTGATAATTTTTTTTTACTTATTATTAAATATATAAGTTTAATTTATAGAAAAAATGGATTGATGATAGGTGAATTCATCTGCTTGTTATCAAGTGGTTGTGTTAATTTGTGAACATTGGTCCCTCCAATATTTATGGAGAATTCCAATTGGAAAGTAAATCATGATAAAATTATTTTACTTATTATTAAATATATTGATAAATTTATTTTAGTTATTATTAAATATATAGGTTTAATTTATAGAAAAAATGGATTGATGATAGGTGAATTCATCTGCCAGTTATCAAGTGGCTGTGCTAATATGTGAACATTGGTCTCTCCAATATTTATGCAGAATTCCAATTGGAAAGTAAATCATGCTTTAATTTTTCTGGATTCCAATGGCTTTTCTCTCGTAAACAATTTATCACTTGGGCAATTTTTACGGAAGAATTGATAGCACATTATGAGGATACAAAAAGCAACACTTTTTTTAGCCAATTGATAAGTCTCAAACAAAAGGGTTCAATAATGGAGCACACTGAGGAATTCCAAAAATTGAACATAAGGGTAAAAGATATTCCAGAGGAGCATAGGATTGATGTGTTCATAGGGTCTTTAAAGGATAATATCCAACATGATGTTTGCCTTTGGGAACTTGATTCATTAGAGAAGGCATTCAGGTTAGTAAGAAAAATGGAAAGCAAAATTATGGCAACTAGGAAGCATACCACTCACAACTATAAAGACGGAAGTGTTGTTGCCCCTAGTCTTCCAAAACCTATAAGGTTGACACCACAACAATTGGAAGAAAAAAGAGCAAAAGGGCTTTGTTATAGTTGTGATAGCAAATACACTAAAGGTCATAAGTGTGCTGAGAAGAAATTATTCTACATAAATTGTGAAGAGGAAGAAGAAAAGGAGAAAGAAAGGTCAAAAGAAGAGGATATACTCCAGGAACAAAGCCTGGATGAAGAACAAATAAATCCGACCATATCTTGTAATGCATTGGCAGGAATTACCACTCCTCAAACCATCAAGATAGAAGGACAAATCAAGAAGAAAAAGGTAATAGTGTTGATTGATTCAGGAAGCACCCACAATTTTATTCATTGTAAGGTAGCAAAAGAATTAAATTGCTTCCTATATCTAGCACCAGAGTGTCAAGTGATGATTGCAAATGGAGGAACAATAAATTGCTCTGGAAAGTGCCATAATATCAAGCTATCCATGGGAGAATATGTATTGACTAGCCCAATGCTTTCCATTCCAATGGGAGGTGCTGATGTTGTACTAGGAGTCCAATGGCCACAATCCTTGGGTACAATAGCTTTTAATTTTCAAGAAATTTTCATCAAATTTTCTACGGAAGGAAAGGAAGTTGAATTAAGGGGTATTGCAGGGAAACCAGGAAAGATAATCAGCTCTAATGGTATGACAAAGCTTCTAAAAAAGGAGCAAAGAGGTGTAATTGCACAATTATGTTCTCTATATGTTTCCACATCGGAATCATCTATTTCTCCAGATCTCCAAAAAGTCCTGGACAATCATTCCAAGGTATTTGAGACTCCCAAAGGTCTCCCACCTATGCGTGATCATGATCATGCTATTCATCTGATTTCAGGAAGTATTCCTCCAAACATCAGGCTGTACAGATATCCCTATGTCCAAGAGAGTGAAATTGAATGTATGGTTGCAAAAATGCTAGACGCTGGTATAATTCAACCGAGTCAAAGTTCTTTCTCTGCTCCAGTAGTATTGGTGCACAAGAAGGATGGATCATGGTGCATGTGTCCGGATTATAGGGAGCTCAACAAGCTCACTATTAAAGATAAGTTTCCCATTCCTGTCATTGATGAATTACTGGATGAATTGCATGGATCAATTTACTTCACCAAGTTGGATCTTCGTTCAGGATATCATCAAATCAGAATGAAGATTGAAGACATTCCGAAAACGGCATTTAGAACTCATGAGGGCCATTATAAATTTTTGGTCATGCCTTTTGGCCTTACCAATGCACCTTCAACATTTCAAGGTTTGATGAATTCAATTTTCAAACCATTCCTTAGAAAATTTGTGTTAGTATTTTTTGATGATATACTAATCTACAGCAAGTCTTGGAAGGATCATGTTGAACATGTTGACAGGGTGCTACAACTATTGGAGGAGAAACAATTATATGCAAAAAGATCCAAATGTTTCTTTGGAGTCTAGGAGGTGGAATATCTGGGTCATATTGTATCTCATGAAGGAGTTAAGGTAGACCCTAGCAAAATTAAAGCCATTAAGGAATGGAAAATCCCCACATCCATAAAGCATCTGCGAGGATTTCTCGGGTTGACAGGGTATTATCGCAAGTTTGTTAAGAATTATGGGAGAATAACAGCACCTCTAACAATATTATTGAAGAAAGATGCATTTTCATGGACTCCGGAAGCAACAAAGGCCTTTGAACATCTTAAAGAGGCAATGTGCCAAGCACCGGTCTTTGCTACACCGAACTTCACAAAAACCTTTATTGTGGAATGTGATGCTTCAGGAAATGGAATTGGTGTTGTTCTAATGCAAGATGAAAGACCCATTGCTTTTGAAAGTCGTCCAATCAAGGGAAAGTTTTTAAGCAAAGCTATTTATGAGAAGGAAATGTTGGCAATACTCCATGCACTTAAGAAATGGCGACCCTACCTAATGGGAAGACACTTCAAGGTAAAAACCGATCATGATATCCTTAAGTACTTGTTACGCAGTAATTTGTCACTTTCTCCTTGTCAGTCTCCCTACTGTATCATGGATTCAAATTAACCATGCTCATGCTCTCTAAACTGGCCAAATGATCCACTTTGCCAAAGTTTTTGCTATCAGCGCGACTTTTGGCAAAATAACCGCGCTGATGGGCGCTCTATAACAGACCAAATGCGCTGTCAGCGCGGAAGAACACGTGTTTCCTGCACTGATCAAATTTCATGAGCCAGCGCGTTTGTTATTCATATCTGATCGCGCTGACATGACCTTCTTTGTTATTCAGCTGCGATGTCAGCGCTCCAGTGTAGTTATGGACCCACGCTGATCCAGTTTGGGCGAGTTTGTTCTAACAGCCGGCCTTCCAGATGACTCCAGACCCGGTTGTTGGCCTTGTGAATGTCGCCTTACCTTCTATGGCATGTTTGTTCGTCATTTGAGCCACCTTCCTTGGAGATAAGCTCATCCTCCCACCATTCATGGAGACTCCTTCTCCTATTTAAACCTCTACCATTGCCATGAGCAGCTAGTTTTTAGTTTTGGATTGTGTGGAGTTTATAGTGCTCAGATTGCTGCTTCTATAGGTAGTTGGTGTGATAAGTGTGGAATTGCTAGATAGATTAAGGGAGGTTGTGTTGCTTGTGTGAGAGAGAGAGAGTTCTTGTCTTGGGAGATCTATCTCTAAGGGTGAATGCTTAAGAGACTTGCTGACTGGACCCTCTTGAGAAGGATATCGACGTCAGAACATTTGGTTGTACTCTTCTCTGTTATTGATTAATAATAGATGACTACTATTATGGTTCCATTCTCATTTGTCTCTGCAATGATTAATGTGAATTACATCTTTTCTGACTGATGTATAGTTGCTTTTACTAGATTTCACGCTTGTGTTTGTCTTTCTCTTCGTGTGTGCAGGTATCTATTCGCGGAGATCGCGGAGGATTGTGACCGGCCAGAGCGAAGGAGCGAGAGCGGCATCTCTTCATCAAACAATAGCATTGGAATCCAAGTAGGTGTTCTTTGCCTACCTTTTAATCGCAATTAGGAACTTGCATAGTAGCATTGACTGATTGTTGCTAGACCCATTCTGGGCTAGTAGGGATCGCCTCTATCCGTAGAGGGGATTTACCTCTCCAACAATTTGGCAACTCCGCTGGGGAGCTGGCCTCTGTCCCTTTTCATTCATTCTTGTTTTGAGCTTGCTTGATTGCTCTCTCTTTGAAGATTAGGGGTTAGTTCTTTACTTTTGGATTCCCTGGTTCAATCTGGGAAGTGCTTTAATTGTTTGAAGAACCCTTGCCTTGGTTTGGGAGCTTTTGGCTTGATTCTGCCTGTTTGTTAGCCTCAGCGCGGTTTATATCAAAACAGTCGCGCTGATAGTGCATATCTGTTTCTTTGACTTCGTGGTCATCGCGTAATTACGCCTAACAGTCGCGACGATCCTGGAAATCGGATCAGCGCGGAAAAGAATCTCCAGAGCAGTCACTTTTGATCCTTTTCGGACTCCCTAAAAGAAAAGGTTCCAGTGAGCGTCTTGTCACTTCGTGCTCATTAAACATTCGAAGGAGACTAGAGTCATCTTTTCGTCCTTTTCTCGACTCTTGAAACATGAAAAGGTCAAGTTTAGTTCCTGTGTCTTAAAAATTTATTCGGCCACGTTAACATCACCTGGTTAAATCTTGTGTTAGCTTGAATAGGTTTCTTCTTGTTTGCTATGGCAACTTTTCCAGGGTTCACCAACCCAAGTCCCCCTCCTGACGGGAGTCCTGGTCATTTCCCTCCTCTCGGGAATGTTGGTGCTCCTTATATGGCCATGTTATCCCTTCCAGGGTTAACTGTCAGGTTGCCTATTTGGTTGTTTTCAACCTCTTTGGTCCCTGCTGTGTCGGCTGTTAGTCCATCGGTCCCTCCACCTGAACAACATCATGGTGATCCTAAGGTGGACCTCTCCCCTTTGACGCCTACTTCTACGTCCTCATCTTCTACTTCGCCTGGTGCAGGCCTCGTTTTGAGTAACCAGGTGGCTAAGAAGAAGAAGAAGAAGACCAAGAAGAAGAAGTCTCCTAAGGGAGAGGCTACAAGTATAATTGTTACTCCCTCGAGTACACCTGAAGTTGGGCCCCCTTCCACTCCTCCGCGGAGGGTTAAGTTTCCTTGTCGATTATGCAAGGAGGACCATCTTCTTCGCGATTGTCCTGACATTCCCAGGGTACTAGAAACATGGTCTCGCGATCCGGCCCACTCCTTATCATCCTCTGAATCTCACGGCGATGCTACCTTATTAGTTGGGAATGGTAAGGGAAAAGGGAAGATTCGAATCCCTTGTAGACTTTGTGAAGGCAATCATCCCCTTCACCTTTGTCCACTCATGGATAAAGCCTCCAGTGTCTTGGAAAATCTTATAGCTCCCTCACCCCAACTTCCCGTTGGTTATCAACGTCTCTCTGCAGCTGCAGATCGTCCCCCTGCTGATAAAGAGATTGCTTCAGATTCTTCTCCTGTCCAGGCCCCTCTTCCCGAACCCGGCTGTCCCTAGCCTGTTCCAGACCAACCATTGGTCAGAAAGAGTGTCGACTCGAGTTCACCACCCGTCGATCACTCTGTTTCAGACGAGCATCACGCCCATGTTCTTCTCGTCTCTTCAGATTCTCCTGAGTCCCGAAAAGACTCTCCTAACCCAGCTGCTCCCCAAGGTTCTCCTTCGATTCCTTTAGCACATGGGGGCAATCATACGATTCCCCCACCAAGTAGTCTGGTCGCTTCCTTTGATTGGAATTGCCTGATTGCCGGTCGCCTTCCATCCCATATGCCTTTTCAGGTCACAGTACATGCCTGTGCTACGACAGTACCTGGCACTATTTTGGATGAAGGGGCGTCTGTCAGTCTTATGCCGTACACTACTTGGCAAGCCTTAGGTTCCCCGCAGCTTGGGCCAGTCACTCAGAATCTGTTGGCCTTCGACGGAGGAGCCTGTCCATCTCTAGGAGTTCTCCCAAAGTTCCCTATTACTTTGGGAGGCAAAACCGTCTATATAGACGTCTTGGTTACCCAAGGTGTTTTAGACTTTAGTCTTCTCCTTGGTCGCGACTATGTTTACGCCATGGGGGCCCTCGTTTCTTCGCTTTTCCGTGTGGTTTGCTTTCCACACGATGGAAGAATTGTGACTATCGATCAATTGTCGTTCGTTAGTCCCCCAATGCCTCCTGCGCAGTTGTCGTCCCCTCCTAGTTTTTATCCACCAGTTGTATCTGCCCCACCGTAGATCAACTACGTGGCCACCTACCCCGTGCCTGTATCCAGTGATGACACCGTCGTGCATAGTGTCCTGGGGGCATTAGGTCCTGACTTCCAAGATGTGGTCCTTTCACCGGGAGTAACACTCTTGGAAGCACCGACTTCCTGTTCATTATGATGAAGTTCGGTTGGAGCATAGTTCTTTTCCTGTGTCAAGCTCCTTAAAAAATGAAACTAGGTCTGGTTGGAGCATAGTTCCTGATCTTGTGTCAAGCTCGTAAAAAAATGAAACAAGGGTTATGAGGATAGTTCTTTTACTGTGTCAACCTCATTAAAAAATGAAACACCTCCCTTTCCAAATCAAGTCTTTTGATTAAGATCTCGTAAAATACAAGTCGAGTCTTTCATCGATCTCGAGAGTGAACCTTCATTCCATACACTTTGTTGAATGCAATGAAGCTCGGGGGGCATGTACCTCGTTTTGCGTCATTATGATGAGGGCATGCGAACTCATAACAAACATAGTTTTTCGTTTCAAGCTTGTGTAAACATGAAACAAAATCCAAGCAAAGTTCTCCATGGTTCAAGCTTGTGTAAAAATGAACCCATACCCGATTTACATCTCGTGATTGCCATGTTTATCCGCTGAATTCTGCTAGATGAGCCTTGGTTGTTTTCATTCCATCGCCACCATCTCTTTGGCCGATCATATGCTTTCACTTGGTTGTTTTACCTTTCCTAAGGGACCGCATTTATGAGTGGTTTTGTTAGCCAGCCTCTTGACCATTACATGTTTTGAGCAGTTCCACCATTGCCAGAACCAGTTGCTACCCTTTATACCACTCGTTCCTCTACGACGAGTCACCTTTAAGCTCTTTTCTGACTCGTAAAACGTGAAAAGATTGCCGAGTGTTTTTCCCTTTTTGACTCGTTAAAGAGAATAAAAATGGAGGTCTGCTTTCAGTTCTTTTCCGACCGTTTAAAGACGAAAAGATTGCCGAGTCCCCCTCTCGACTCGTTAAAGAAATGAGAGGCGGTCGCCTTTAAAGCTCTTTTTTCGACCGTTTAAACTAAAAAGATTGCCGGGTGTTTGTCGTTTCGCACTCGTTATTGGCTCCAAAATGACGTACTTCTGACCGCTTTTTTACTTTTTCGGGTCGAAGTCACTACTTACGAAAAGTACTTCTCGATCTTACTGGTCGGGCGGTTCTTTCGAGCATTGTTTTATACTTTTTCGGGCTCGAGAGACACAACTCTACGAAAAAGGACCCCCCTGGAGTTTTCTTTTCCGCTGTCTTTTCAGACTCTCTAAACAGGAAAAGACGCCGAGCTCTTCCTTTGTCAGGCTCGTTAAAACCTCATGACATCGGACACCGTCGAAATGACGCTTTCCAAGCATATGCTATCCCCGTCAAGCTTTTCATCCAAAAATAATCGGGGTACCTGCTAGAAATGGTGGGGAAAATGGAACTGTAATAATGGTTGTGTCGGCAGTATGTCGCTCTTGAACATGGCACTTGTCTGCATTCATGTCTGGGTGGGGATTTCCCATCTTGTTCTACACTAGCCTCCGTGGGTTTGGGTTATCCTATTTGACCTCTCATCTGCTCATTGCCTTGTCACCATGACCTCTGCTCATTTGATGTCAGATACTGCCAAATCCACTGTCGTGCCGCCGATATGTTCAAGAGAAGTTGACCTCTGCAAACTTACAACCTCCCTCTGATGCCTCACACAGAATATTTTATCCTTCTCTGTCTCGTGTCGATGATGTGGGAAACATTATGGCCCACCTTCGATCAAGGTTACTTCTTGTCGACTTCAGCTCATTATCCAGGAAAGTGACTTAGAGACTCCCTTCAGGTGCCTTAGAGCCTGCATGCCTCAATGGCAGGTTCTTCGTGTTCGACACGAGGTTTTCATCATTGGCCTCTAATCGAATGATTCTGCGGGTGTTCGACACCAGCTCATTGATTCACATGCCGCGGATTATACCTATAAGTACCTTGAGGACCATTGTCATTATTGGTGGTACCTCTCGCGTCTGTTAACAGTTTTCATTATTGGCTGGTAATTAGACGATGTTCATGCATGTTCGACTTCAGCTCATGTATTCACATGCTTGGACTTGTACTTTGTTCGGGTTGGGATGGAGCGCAAGACCCTGGTTTTTGTCTGTTGCGAACCAGGCTGCGATTTTGTGGATTGTTATTACATGACTCATTGATGGATGGCTGCGCTCATACCTGAGTCTTTGGGATGGCTGCGACCATACCTTCTTATCATCATGGTCTCTTCAGATGGGTGGCTGCGTCCATACCACAGACCTTCTTCATATGTCTTTTGGATGGCTGCGCCCATGCCTAGACTACATGTAATCGAGATATCAGTTGTACATACGTGCAGGTCCTTCCTGGTGGTGTTCCAGTTCGGCAGTTTTGTAGAGCATTTCACCCCTCCCACTCTCTCGGGCTTCATGCTTTAGGGGGCATCTGTTACGCAGTAATTTGTCACTGTCTCCTTGTCAGTCTCCCTACTGTATCATGGATTCAAATAAACCATGCTCATGCTCTCTAAACTGGCCAAATGACCCACTTTGCCAAAGTTTTTGCTATCAGCGCGACTTTTGGCAAAATAACCGCGCTGATGGGCGCTCTATAACAGACCAAATGCGCTGTCAGCGCGGAAGAACACATGTTTCCCACGCTGATCGAATTTCATGAGCCAGCGCGTTTGTTATTCATATCTGATCGCACTGACATGACCTTCTTTGTTATTCAGCTGCGATGTCAGCGCTCCAGTGCAGTTATGGACCCGTGCTGATCCAGTTTGGGCGAGTTTGTTCTAACAGCCGGCCTTCCAGATGACTCCAGACCCGGTTGTTGGCCTTGTGAATGTCGCCCTACCTTCTATGGCATGTTTGTTCGTCATTTGAGCCACCTTCCTTGGAGATAAGCTCATCCTCCCACCATTCATGGAGACTCCTTCTCCTATTTAAACCTCTACCATTGCCATGAGCAGCTAGTTTTTAGTTTTGGATTGTGTGGAGTTTATAGTGCTCAGATTGCTGCTTCTATAGGTAGTTGGTGTGATAAGTGTGGAATTGCTAGATAGCTTAAGGGAGGTTGTGTTGCTTGTGTGAGAGAGAGAGAGTTCTTGTCTTGGGAGATCTATCTCTAAGGGTGAATGCTTAAGAGACTTGCTGACTGGACCCTCTTGAGAAGGATATCGACGTCAGAACATTTGGTTGTACTCTTCTCTGTTATTGATTAATAATAGATGACTACTATTATGGTTCCATTCTCATTTGTCTCTGCAATGGTTAATGTGAATTACATCTTTTCTGACTGATGTATAGTTGCTTTTACTAGATTTCACGCTTGTGTTTGTCTTTCTCTTCGTGTGTGCAGGTATCTATTCGCGGAGATCGCGGAGGATCGTGACCGGCCAGAGCGAAGGAGCGAGAGCGGCATCTCTTCATCAAAAAATAGCGTTGGAATCCAAGTAGGTGTTCTTTGCCTACCTTTTAATCGCAATTAGGAACTTGCATAGTAGCATTGACTGATTGTTGCTAGACCCATTCTGGGCTAGTAGGGATCGCCTCTATCCATAGAGGGGATTTACCTCTCCAACAGTACTTTTTAGAACAAATATTATCCTCTGAAGAGCAACAAAAGTGGGTCACAAAGATGCTGGGTTATGACTTTGAAATCATCTACAAAAAAGGGAAGCAAAATGTGGTGGCAGATGCACTCTCAAGAAAGGATGAGGATGTGGAAGCATTGTTGTCTGCCATTTCTATTATCCAACCAGATTGGATAAATGAAACAAGGGAGGAATGGAAGAATGACGAAGAAGTGTGGGCACTTATTCGAAAGTTACAACAAGATTCCAGTACGTCTGATACATTTAGCTGGCAAAATGATTCGTTATGGTACAAAGATCGCTTATACCTCTGTAAGAATTCCCAGCTAAAACAAAATATTCTTATGGAATTGCACACTTCTCCCTTAGGAGGGCACTCAAAATTTTTAAAAACTTACCACAGGGTTAAGAAGGAATTTTTTTGGGATGGCATTAAATCAGATATTCAAAATTTTGTGGCGGAATGTTTGGTTTGCCAACAAAATAAAGTTGAAACAATTAAGACATCGGGTCTATTACAACCTTTATCCATTCCAAGCCAACGTTGGGAGGAGGTTTCAATGGATTTTATCACAGGTTTACCCAAGTCTGAGGGAAAGAGTGTCATCATGGTGGTAGTTGACAGACTTACCAAGTATGCACTCTTTTGTGCATTATCACATCCATTTAAAGCCAGTACAATTTCTACTGCATTTATGGAAACAATTCAAAAGCTACTTGGAAACCCAAAGATTATTGTAAGTGACAGAGTTCCCATTTTCACGGGAAATTTTTGGACAAAAATATTTTCTTGTCTTGGTACTTAGTTAGCTCATAGCTCATCTTATCATCCTCAATCTGATGGGCAAACTGAGATAGTAAACACATGTTTGGAAGGATATCTTTGTCGCTTTGTATCTGATAAACATACACAATGGGTCAAATGGTTGCCTCTTGTTGAATGGTGGTATAACACTTCCTTCCATACAGAAACAAAAATGACCCCATTTATGACACTTTATGGGTATCAACCACCATCCATCACATCATATTTAAGAGAAAATTCTAAGGTTCAGGCAGTGGAACATCACATTGAACATCAACAACAAGTCCTCCAACTCTTAAAGGATAACCTTGTGTTGGCACAGAATAGAATGAAACAACAGGCAGATCAACATCGTAGTGAAAGAAGTTTTGATGTAGGTGATTGGGTATTCCTACGGCTACAACCATATAAGAAAATGTCCCTCAAGCAAGCTAAGAACGATAATAAATTATCACCAAAGTATTATGGTCCGTACAAGGTGTTGGAAAAGATTGGTACTATGGCATACAAATTGGAGCTTCTTGCAGCTTCTCGATTGCACCCAGTTTTCCATGTTTCATGTTCAAATAAGGTTATAGGCGACAAGCTCCCAGTTCAAACAATATTGCCAGAACTTGATGAGGAAGGAAAAATTATATTGGAACCGGAAGCAGTCACAGAAACAAGAACTTGACAGCTACGAAATCGATCAATTTCAGAGTATCTTATCAAGTGGAAGAACTTATCCGTTGAAGATTCCACATGGGAGGATGAGAATTTTATGCAGAAGTATCCAGAACTACTCAAGCGTTGAGGACAACACTTTTTTGAAGGAGAGGGGCATGTTGGGTCCCTATAATACTAGTGATTACCCCATTACTATTGTAGTTATACCCCTTATTAATATTTTTGTGCCCCTATTGCCCCCATATTGTTATTACTGTGCCCCATAGAATCCCTCTATTGTTATTTTTGTGGCTTGATATTATTATTGTTAGGTCGGCTGGATTATATTGTGACTCCTTAGAATCCTATATATAGAAAGGAGGTTTTGTCATTTGAATCATCCAAGAATTGTTCATTTATGTAATATAAAGGAGGTTGCCCCCTCGAAGAGGCTGAATTCTAAGGCGTTGATCTATCTTTTCTATCTTTTCTTGAGCTGGTTTCATAACAGGATCCCTCTAGGGATCCAAGACAGGGACATCCAGTACACAGGTGTGGCTTCCAATAGACTCTTTATGAGAGTGAGATGTCCAGCATGAGAAAGATATTTGAGATACCAGATGTTGAGTCTTTTCTCCATATTAGCTATTAGCCAAGTCCAGTCTGCAATCTTGTAGCCCAAGGGCTTTAGCTTATACCCCAGATATTTCAATCCTTCTGCAAGACCCAACTGTGTGAACCAGAAGCGATGAAGTGCAAATTGTATTTCATGCTGAGTGCATGTTGTCGCTGTCAGCGTTGATTTATTTTCATTTAATAACATACCTGTAGCTGACATAAATAAAGAAAAAATGGTTCTGATATTGGTCAGATCACCAATGCTTCCATTCAGGAAGATCAGGACATCATCCACAAAAAGTAGATGTGTGAGCCTGCAATCATCAGTTATCTTGATGCCTTGTAGCCTGCCTCTTCTGTGCTCATCCTTTATAGTCCTGCTGAGCCCCTCCATGACAAGGAGGAATAGTAATGGTGAAAGTGGACAGCCCTGCCTTAGTCCTCTTTCCGAGAGAAAGAAGGGGGATGCACTTCCATTGACAAGGACGCTGAAAGGAATGTTAGTGATACAACTCATAATCCATTTTATGTAAGTGAAGGGAAACCCCAGATGGGTTAAAAGAATTTTGATGTATAACCAATTTACTTTGTCAAAGGCTTTAGATAAATCTACTTTCAGGATCATACCTTTGCATTTCCTGGTATGAAGAGTGTGTAACACTTCCTGAGTAGTGCCAACAGCCTCATAGATCTGTTTGTCTTGTAGGAAGGCAAATTGTTCTGAGGAGATGTGTTTTGAAAGAATGGGTCTCATCCGATTTGCTATGATTTTAGCAATAATCTTGTATATGCAGTTGCAGAGAGAGATAGGGCGATACTCATCAAAGGAGGAGGGATTATCAGCTTTAGGGATAAGCACAATAAAAGTAGAGGTGATGGATGCCTCAATACGACCACTTATTCTGGAGTCCTCAATAACATGCAGCAGATCTGTACCAATGATATCAAAAAAATCCAGGTAAAACTCAATGGTCCAGCCATCCGGCCCAAGACTTTTGTCTTTTTTGAACCATTTCAATGTGGCCTCCAATTCTTCCAGGGTAACTTCTCTTATTAGTTCTCTTTCCTCTTCTTGCTCCACAAAACATGGGAATAGTTGAGCAACTCTAATGATATCCGCCAGATTTGCTTCCCGAGGAGCACTGTACGCTCTTTTAAAATGAGAGGTAGCTAGAGAGGCTAATTGTGGAAATGTGTTTGCAGTCCGTCCTTCATCATTCTGGAGCTGCCAAATAGTGTTAATTGCCTTTCTACCATTGGCGAACTTATTATAGAATTTTGTGTTAGCATCCCCTTCTTGCATTCAAATCACCCTGCTTCTTAGCCTCCAGAATTCTTCACGGTCTTTAAGGATTTTCCCTCTTGCAGAGTATAGGAATGTAATCCTCTCCTTATGTTCAGCTGTACTGTACAATCCACCCTGATCATTTTCAAATTCAGACAGCTCAGATTCAATTTGTCTCAGAGAGATATCATCCCGAGTCCTCTTATTATGTGCCCATTGGTTGGACATTTTCTTCTGCATTTTGAGGTTTTGTATAAAGCCATTAGTGAAATTTCCCCCTGCCCCAAGTGGGTTTGCTTTCCATAATTCTATAACCATGCTGACATAAGAGGATTCCTTGAGCCAAGCTGAACAAAATTTATATGGCCCTTTGGGTTTTGCTTTACCTCCATCAATTTCCATATATATATAGGGAGGTGGTTAGGGATCCCCCCAGTTCTGGCCCATTGTCTAAAGCAAAACCCCAAGTCAAGTATATTCTATTTAACTAAGAACTGGTCCAATCTGTGAGCTAGACCATTTTCCTCAGTCTGATTATTTCTCCAGGTGGCTTGAATCTTGGCTGAGGGGATGTCTATCAGCTGGTGATGATCCAGGTTGGTAGCGAAGTAGTCTGAGAGTGAATCTCTCTGTGCACGATGGCCCCACGACTCCGAGTGACCAATGGAGAAATTTAAGTCTCCTCCAAGTATCAGATGATCAACAGAGAAAGTATCCGACCCCAGGAGATTTTCCCAAAATTCTGGTCTATTTTGGCACGACCCATATATGTTAAATATTCTAAATTTCATGCCTAGGTCCACAGAAAAAATATCAGCTCCAATATGTCCAGCCCCTCCCCAATAGTTGAGCAGTTTAATAGATCGGGCATTATATCCCAAGGCTATGCCCCCAGATCTCCCATGTGCATCTAGGCCAGTGAATTTCCACCCAGGTAACATATGCTCAAGGGACCGTGAAATGTCAGCAGTAGGGCCAAGAGTCTCTTGTAAAAAAATGATGTCAAGTGGGTCAGATTGAACTAACCAACAGAGTGCTAGTTTTTTGTCAGGCCTAGCAAGCCCTCGACAATTGAAAGAGAAAATCTTCATGGAGGGGGTTCTGAGGGGGTTTCTCTAGCTCTAAGGACCCTAGGAATAGTGGACTGTTTACCCGATGCGATATCGTCTCCCGCCTATGATTGTGCTTTAGTGATAGAGGAGGGTCGACCTCGATGGAGTTTGTGCGGGGTGGGGGATAATGTCGAGGACGACGTGATCCATACCCTGTCCCTTGGCTTTCGAACGGGTTATATACCCTAGTGTTGGAGGGGTAAAAATGGAGGATGTATGTGGAGGGTGGGGGGAATCGATAGACAGGGAGGAGTGGGAGTAATGAAAGGTTGAGAGGGGGCAATGCCACAACTGATCTGAGCAGAGGCAGCAGAGGAATATGTCGAACCCATACCCAAAGCCAAAGAAATACCAGATGACAAGATATCATGAATATATGAGCAGCAAAGAGAGGAATAAGAGAGAGGGATGCTCATACCCGAGGTGTTGGAGTCTCCGGAGGCCGACATGGCATGATCAGGTGGTGGGGGAGGAGGACGAAGGGGAGGCCTTCCTCGCTTCTTCTGGGTAGACTTTGCAGGAGCTGAAGCCAAATCCACTGGAGCTGACTGTGCTTCAGTCCTCCTTTCAAGGGATGTTGTATGCCGAGGCTGTTCCTCCAGGTTCTGAGGCTGTTCCTCCTGTTTAGGTACCTCTCGAATCAGTGGCTCCTGTCTCGGAAACTTCTTGGATGACCCTCCATTAAGGGGGAAATCTTTGTACAGGTGCCCCACTCTATGGCATCTCCTGCACCTGAATGGGATGCCCTCGTAGTCCAAAATCTGTCGCCTTGTTGTATTCCTCCATTGAATATTGATATGTTCCAGTAGTCCATCAGTAAGATCCATGTGAACCAGAATCCTGGCATAGGCCATATGCCCCGAAGTCTGAAAGGAGGCATCAAAAGTGAGATAGTTACCAATTGCATTCCCAATTTGCTTGAAGATATCCTTCGTCTAGAAGTGAAGAGGAAGCCCTAGGAGACAAACCCAAATAGGTCTTGCATCCACCCTCTCTTGTTCAGGATCCAACATCGGCGTCCACCTCTGAAGTAGAACAGGGGCTTGGTCGATGTGCCAAACAATCGATAGTACCCAGTTGGTGTGAGCCAAACAACTGAACCGTAACGCAAACCAACCTTTAACAAAGGTCTGCACTCTGGGGGGGTCCTTTAGATGATGGCCCCATACCTCCACTGTCCATTTCTGAAGCCGCTCCACACTAAAGTGTCTGCCACGAACCTGGCCAACAAGAACTTTCTCCGCAGATTCCATTGTCTCCAATAACTGTGTATCCTCTGTGAGTTTGAGGAATACTTCGCAATTTTGGAGCTTTAGGCTCTGTTTTCTCTTAGACCCCCCACTAAACCTAGTGGCCAAGACTTCAGGTACCTCAAAAGTATGTGCAGTCGCTGGTGAAGTTGAAACCCTAGCTGCAGTTGTCGGGATGGAGGCGAAGAATCTCGGGATGGAGCCAATGCCTATGTAGTTACCTTGCGGAGGAGTCACCGAGGAAAGTAAGGTAGATGTGAAGGATGACTGAGAAGCGGATGCCGAAAGGTGGTCGGTCGAGGGTTTACAGATGCCAGATGAGGAGGGATTCGAACTTGAAACCACTCCTAGGGTTTGTTCACCCTCGATTTTTAGAGGCTCAGCAAAAGCCAAGGAATTCGGTGAGAGCGGCTGAGAGATATGGTTAGGTTTGTAGGGGAATCTTCAGATAGCGAGATCGACGAGATGTGTGAGCTAGTGATGGAGGGTAGGGAACCTAGTTCTTTGGATAGCTCATTTTCGAAGGTGTAGAAACCCTCTAGAGTGGTCCTGGGTTCCGTCCAAAGGGGAACTCCTTCCAAAGGGTCTGCATAATAGTTTAGGAGGTCGTCCATAACTGTCGAAACCGCCAGCTGACAGATGCCTACAGGTTCGATGCAAAACAGGAAAATAGGTAGTCGGTGGGAAGGTCCAAGCCACCCAGGTAAATCGCCAAACCAGTAAAAATTGAGGTTAAGGTAAATGGGAAGCGTCAGGGAAGGTAACAACTTATGGGGGTAGTCGGTGGATGTGGAATGTAAAACCTATACTCTGCGGCTAAAAACTGCGAAGGAACCTTAACCCCAACCCCATCTTGCTCCCTCCTTTTGGATATTCTTATCTCAAAAAAACCCAAGGAATTATTAACTCAAGAAATAATATTAAACCCTATGGATTAATATTATAAACCCAAGGAACGTAAACCCTAAAATACACATGGTTGACAATGGTTTATTTTCATTTTGAGACAATCCTTGTCACAATGCGACGTTGGACCATGGTTAACCTTCTTTATTATAGGGTTTATAATACTTATCTTATGGTTTATATACCTTGGGTTTATAATATTAATTCCTTTGAGTTTATAATCCCTTAAGTTTAATACTAAAAATACAAGGAATTATAAACCCTAAGGAATAATATTAAACCCTAGGGATTAATATTAATTGCAAACCCTATAAATAATATTATACCCTGGGAATATTATACCATTGGGCTTTTAATATTAAACCCAAGGAACTACAAAACCAAAGGAATAAAATTAAACCCACAAAATTAATATTATAAATCTAAGGTATGTATACCCAAAGATATTAAATACCCTCGAAAAAATATGGTTGGACATGGTCAACCATGGTCCAACGTTGCATTGTGACAATGATTGTCTCAAAATGAAAATCAACCACTTTTAACCATGGTCAACCGTGTTTATTTTAGGGTTTATAATATTTATCTAAGGGTTTATATACCTTGGGTTTATGATACTAATCCATAGGGTCTAATATTATTCTCTTGTGTTTGTAATTTCTTGGATTTTTTTAATTAATCCCATGAGTTTATTATCCATTCAGTTAATATTATTCCCTTGGGGTTTTAGTATTATACCCTAGGAATATGAACCCTTATATTAATAGACCCAATGGATTGATATTATAAAGTCAAGGGAATAATAATCCCAACAGTTAATACTAAAACCATAAGGAATAATAAAACGAAGGGACTAATATTATTAAACCCAAGGGGATAATATTATAAATCTAGTGTATATAAACCCTTGGTTGATCCGAATCGGATCCACAAAAGACTGTCAAGAACCTTGACTGTATCAAGTTGAACAAATCCTTGAAAATTCCAAAACAATGATCAAAAATGCCTTGAACCAGTGGCAATGGCCGCCAACGTAGAACGACGAGGACCTCAGTCAAAGCGCGATGACCGAGGCCCATGGAGACTGTGCAGGAGGTCAAAGTAGCCCCTGGGAGCGCTGGATTGGGAAAAGGAGGCGATTTTGATGCGCGATTAGTGCTTTATGGGAAAATAGGGCCAAAATGGAAGAGCCTTAAGCACTTAGTCGCGTTGGGAGCCGGAGAACTGCAGGCAGAGAAAACAAAAAGCGCTAAAGGACAAAAGTGGGACCCGCACTCTGGAAAACTGGCGGTATTGATTGGGGTGCCCTTGAACGGTAACAGGTTTTGAAGGAGAGTGGAGCGATCCCACTCAGTGATCGACGTGTGGCAGCGGAGGTGAGAGAAAAACCACCTTTGATCGCGCATTATCGGTCGAGCAAGTAAACCAGGCTTGACGTGCGTATGACGTTGGATTTGGAGGAGTCCAGATCGAACGGCTGAGATTGCGCCCGATGGAGGAAGTGGAATTGACAGGGGATCAAGCCGAGTTCTAAAGAGATTTGGAGTCCGTTTGACGGCCAAGGCGGAGAAAGAATGCATACACGATGTAACGGAAGAAACAAACCGACGAAGCACGCTGGCACCAGTTAGATGGAGACACGTGGCCACTTCCTGAGCGATCGTGTTGACGTCGAATAGGGAATTCCAAGCACAGCTACAAAAGGTGAATCAACGCAGGCGGGAAAGGAACTGAACAGGCATAGGGATCGAATGACTAAAGCCATGAACAAAGATAGTCGGAAAAAGAGAGAGAGAGAGAGGGGAAGAGTTAATTGGAAACCCGAATTGAGAGGAGTCTAAGTAACTAAGAGAGACAGTGAACACAGAGAGCAGTAAAGCCAAGCAGAGGAGACAGAGGGCCGAGCTGACCACATGTAGCATCGAGCACCAGAGAGCTTGAAGATTCAAGCCTTCCCATAGAGGAATATGTCCAGACTGAGCATCACATTTGGCTCTTTCCACTGTGGACCAAGGGTCATAGAGCTGGTAGGAAGAAAAAGAGTTTGTGAACTTTGAGTGGCTTGGGGAATTCAAGAACCACCCTGCCAAGCAAAATTTTCTTCGGGAGAACTCATATTGAGTCCCTTTATTGTAATTTCTTTGCTGTAAGACACAATAAAACAAGGCCACCACTGAAGCTAGACCGGAGACGTAGCCCTGGAGAATAGGGTTAACTCCTTATTAAAAATTGTTTGTGTCTTTGTGTTGCTTATTGTATTTCTCTGCTGTCTTTCCACTTATTTTCTGTGTATTGGAAATCTGATCGATCTGTTGTTTCAATAACACAGAACACACACACCAGCACACGGGTCTGTAATACCTTTTTGTTTAATAAATCTTCAACTGAGGTCACTCATAGGGTGATTATCAGATCATTGGTTGACCATGATTTATATTGAACTTGAGGGATTAATATTATAAACATATGAATAATATTATACCCTAGGAATATGAACCCTTAGATTAATATGCCTAAGGGATTGATATTATAAACCCAAGGGATTAATACTAAAAACCTAAAGGAATATAAACCATAGGGTTAATAGTATTAATGCATTGGGTTTATTATCCCTTGGGTTAATATTATTCCCTTGGGTTTATAATCCCTTGGGGTTTTATTATTAACCCCTTGGGTTTATAATATCAATCCGTTGGGTTTATAATAAAAATATTATAAACCCTTGGACCATGGTTGACCATGATTGATTTCAAATCGAGAGAATCTTTGTCACAATGTGACAATGGACCATGCTTGACCATGGTTGATTCTCATATTAAGACAATATTTGTCACAATGCGACATTGGACCATGGTTGACCATGATTGAATTTATAAAACATGGTAGACAATGGTTGACCATAATTTACCGTGATTGATATTATAAACCCAAGGGAATAATAAACCCTAGGGATCAATACTAAAAACCCAAAGGACTATAAACCTAAGGGAATAAAATTAAACCCTAGGGATTGATATTATAAACCAAAAGGATAAAAATTATAAACCCTAAGATTAATATTATAAACACTACAATAAACATGGTTGAGCATGGTTAATTTCCATATTGAGACAATCCTTGTCATAATGTGACGTTGGACCATAGTTGACCATGATTGGCCAAGATTGATTTTCATATCGAGACAATCTTTGTCACAATGCGACGTTGGACCATGGTTGATTTCCATATTGAGACAATCTTTGTCGCAATGTGACATTCGATCATGGTTGACCATGGTTGGCAATGGTTAACCATGGTTGACTATGATTAATATTATAAACCAAAGGGAATAATAAATCCAAGGGATTGATATTATAAAAGCAAGGGAATAATAAACACAAGAGATTAATACTAAAACCCCAAGGGATTATGAACCCAAGGGAATAATATTAAACCCAAGGGACAAATATTATAAACCCAAGGTAATATTATAAACACTAAAATAAACATGCTTGATTTTCATATTAAGAAAATCCTTATCATAATGTGACATTTGAATATGGTTGACCTTGGTTGACATACATATCAAGACAATCTTTGTCATAATGCGACGTTGGACCATGGTTTACCATAGTTGATTTTCAAATCGAGATAATCTTTGTCACAATGCGACGTTCAACCATGGTTGACCATGATTGTCCATGGTTGTCCATGATTTTCATATGGAGACAATTTTTGTCACAATGTGACATTCGACCATGGTTGACCATGGATGGCTATGATTGACCATGATTGATATTATAAACCCAAGAGAATAATAAACCCAAGGGATCGATATTATAAACCCAAAGGATTAATACTAAAATCCAAAGGGATTATGAACCAAATGGAATAATATTAAACCCAAGGGACAAATATTAAAAATCCAAGGCATATAAACCCTAAGAAGAATATTATAAACACATGGTTGACCATGGTTGATTTTCATATTGAGACAATTCTTATCACAATGTGATATTAGACCATGATTGATTTACATATCAAGACATTCTTTGTCCTAATGCAATGTTAGGCCATGGTTGACAATGGTTGATTTTCATATCAAGAAATCTTTGTCATAATGCTACGTTCGATGATGGAAACCATGGTAGATTTTCATATCGAGAAAATTTTTGTCACAATGCAATATTTGAGACCATAATTGATTTACATATCGAGGCAATATTTGTCACAATGCGACGTTGGACCATGATTGATTTTCATATTGAGACAATCTTTGTCACAATGCGACATTCGACCATGGTTGGCCATGTTTCATTCTATAAAACATGGTTGACCATGATCAACCATGGTTGACCATGGTTGACCATGATTGTCCATGATTTTCATATGGAGACAATTTTTGACATAATGCGATATTCGACCATGGATGACCATGGTTGACTATGACTGCCTATGATTGACCATAATTGACCAAGACTGATATTATAAACCTAAAGGAATAATAAACACAAGGGATTAATATTATAAACCTAAGGGAATAATAAACCCAAGGGATTAATACTAAAACCCCAAGGGAATAATATTAAACCCAAGGTATATAAACCCTAAGATGAATATTATAAACACATGGTTTCCCATGGTTGATTTTCATATCAAGACAATCTTTGTCACAATGCAACGTTGGACCATGGTTGATTTCCATACTGAGACAATATTTGTCGCAATGTGACTTTCGATCATGGTTGACCATGGTTCACTATGGTTAACCATGTTTGACTATGATTAATATTATAAACCAAAGGGAATAATAAATCCAAGGGATTGATATTATAAAAGCAAGGGAATAATAAACACAAGAGATTAATACTAAAACCCCAAGGGATTATGAACCCAAGGAAATAATATTAAACCCAAGGGACAAATATTATAAACCCAAGGTATACAAACCCTAAGATAAATAGTATAAACACTAAAATAAACATGCTTGAACATGGTTGATTTTCATATTAAGAAAATCCTTATCACAATGTGACATTTGAATATGGTTGACCATGGTTGACCTTGGTTGACGTACATATCAAGACAATCTTTGTCACAATGTGACGTTGAACCATGGTTGACCATATTTGATTTTCATATCGAGATAATCTTTGTCACAATGCAACATTCAACTATGGTTGACCATGATTGTCCATGATTTTCATACGGAGACAATTTTTGTCACATTGCGACATTCGACCATGGTTGACCATGGCTGGCTATGATTGACCATGATTGATATTATAAACCCAACGGATCGATATTATAAACCCAAAGGACTAATACTAAAACCCAAAGGGATTATGAACCAAATGGAATAATATTAAACCCAAGGGACAAATATTAAAAATCCAAGGCCTATAAACCCTAAGATAAATATTATAAACACATGGTTGACCATAGTTGATTTTCATATTGAGACAATTCTTATCACAATGTGATATTAGACCATGATTGATTTACATATCGAGACATTCTTTGTCCTAATGCAATGTTAGACCATGGTTGAAAATGGTTGATTTTCATATCAAGAAAATCTTTGTCACAATGTGACGTTCGATGATGGAAACCTTGGTAGATTTTCATATCGAGACAATTTTTGTCACAATGCAATTTTTGAGACCATAGTTGATTTACATATCGAGGCAATATTTGTCACAATGCAGTGTTGGACCATGATTGATTCTATATTGAGACAATCTTTGTCACAATGCGACATTCGACCATGGTTAGCCATGTTTCATTCTATAAAACATGGTTGAACATGATCAACCATGGCTGACCATGGTTGACCATGATTGTCCATGATTGTCCATGATTTTCATATGGAGACAATTTTTGACATAATGCGATATTCGACCATGGATGACCATGGTTGACTATGACTGCCTATGATTGACCATAATTGACCAAGATTGATATTATAAACCTAAAGGAATAATAAACACAAGGGATTAATATTATAAAGCTAAAGGAATAATAAACCCAAGGGATTAATACTAAAACCCCAAGGGGATAATATTAAACCCAAGGTATATAAACCCTAAGATGAATATTATAAACACATGGTTTCCCATGGTTGATTTTCATATCAAGACAATCTTTGTCACAATGCGACATTGGACAATGGTTGATTTCCATACTGAGACAATATTTGTCACAATGTGACATTCGATCATGGTTGACCATGGTTGGCTATGGTTAACCATGGTTGACTATGATTAATATTATAAACCAAAGGGAATAATAAATCCAAGGGATTGATATTATAAAAGCAAGGGAATAATAAACACAAGGGATTAATACTAAAACCCCAAGGGATTATGAACCCAAGGAAATAATATTAAACCCAAGGGACAAATATTATAAACCCAAGGTATACAAACCCTAAGATAAATATTATAAACACTAAAATAAACATGCTTGAACATGGTTGATTTTCATATTAAGAAAATCCTTATCACAATGTGACATTTGAATATGGTTGACCATGGCTGACCTTGGTTGACATACATATCGAGACAATCTTTGTCACAATGTGATGTTGGACCATGGTTGACCATAGTTGATTTTCATATCGAGACAATCTTTGTCACAATGCAACATTCAACCATGGTTGACCATGATTGTCCATTGTTGTCTATGATTTTCATACGGAGACAATTTTTGGCACAATGCGACATTCGACCATGGTTGACCATGGCTGGCTATGATTGACCATGATTGATATTATAAACCCAAGGGATCGATATTATAAACCTAAAGGATTAATACTAAAACCCAAAGGGATTATGAACCAAATGGAATAATATTAAACCCAAGGGACAAATATTAAAAATCCAAGGCCTTTAAACCTTAAGATAAATATTATAAACACATGGTTGACCATGGTTGATTTTCATATTGAGACAATTCTTATCACAATGTGATATTAGACCATGATTGATTTACATATCGAGACATTCTTTGTCCTAATGCAACGTTAGACCATGGTTGAAAATGGTTGATTTTCATATCAAGAAAACCTTTGTCACAATGCGACGTTCGATGATGGAAACCCTGGTAGATTTTCATATCGAGACAATTTTTGTCACAATGCAATATTTGAGACCATCGTTGATTTACATATCAAGGCAATATTTGTCACAATGCAACGTTGGACCATGATTGATTTTCATATTGAGACAATCTTTGTCACAATGCGACGTTGGACCATGATTGATTTTCATATTGAGACAATCTTTGTCACAATGCGACATTCGACCATGGTTGGCCATGTTTCATTCTATAAAACATGGTTGACCATGGTTGACCATGATTGTCCATGATTTTCATATGGATACAATTTTTGACATAATGCGATATTTGACCATGGATGACCATGGTTGACTATGACTGGCTATGATTAACCATAATTGACTAAGATTGATATTATAAACCTAAAGGAATAATAAACACAAGGGATTAATATTATAAACCCAAGGGAATAATAAACCCAAAGGATTAATACTAAAACCCCAAGGGGATAATATTAAACCCAAGATATATAAACCCTAAGATGAATATTATAAACACATGGTTTGCCATGGTTGATTATCATATCGAGACAATCTTTGTCACAATGCGACGTTGGACCATGGTTGATTTCCATATTGAGACAATCTTTGTCGCAATGTGACATTCGATCATGGTTGACCATGGTTGACTATGGTTAACCATGGTTGGCTATGATTAATATTATAAACCAAAGGGATAATAAATCCAAGGGATTGATATTATAAAAGCAAGGGAATAATAAACACAAGAGATTAATACTAAAACCCCAAAGGATTATGAACCCAAGGGAATAATATTAAACCCAAGGGACAAATATTATAAACCCAAGGTATACAATCCCTAAGATAAATATTATAAACACTAAAATAAACATTCTTGAACATGGTTGATTTTCATATTAAGAAAATCCTTATCACAATGTGACATTTTAATATGGTTGACCTTGGTTGACGTACATATCGAGACAATCTTTGTCACAATGCGACGTTGGACCATGGTTGACCATAGTTGATTTTCATATCGAGACAATATTTTTCACAATGCGACATTCAACCATGGTTGACCATGATTTTCCATGGTTGTCCATGATTTTCATACAGAGACAATTTTGTCACAGTGTGACATTCAACCATGGTTGACCATGGCTAGCTATGATTGACCATGATTGATATTATAAACCCAAGAGAATAATAAACCCAAGGGATCAATATTATAAACCCAAAGGATTAATACTAAAACCCAAAGGGATTATGAACCAAATGGAATAATATTAAACCCAAGGGATGAATATTGAAAATCCAAGGCATATAAACCCTAAGATAAATATTATAAACACATGGTTAACCATGGTTGATTTTCATATTGAGACAATTCTTATCACAATGTGATATTAGACCATGATTTATTTACATATCGAGACATTCTTTTTCCTAATGAAGTGTTAGACCATGGTTGACAATGGTTGATTTTCATATCAAGAAAATCTTTGTCACATAGCTACGTTCGATGATGGAAACCCTGGTAAATTTTCATATCGAGACAATTTTTGTCACGATGCAACATTTGAGACCACAGTTGATTTACATAACGAGACAATATTTGTCACAATGTGACATTGGACCATGATTGATTTTCATATCAAGACAATCTTTGTTACAATGCGACATTCAACCATGGTTGGCCATGTTTCATTCTATAAAACATGGTTGACCATGATCAACCATGGAGGACCATGGTTGACCATGGTTGACCATGATTGTCCATGATTGTCATATGGAGACAATTTTTGTCATAATGCGATATTTGACCATGGATGACTAGGTTGACTATGACTGGCTATGATTGACCATAATTGACCAAGATTGATATTATAAACCTAAAGGAATAATAAACACAAGGGATTAATATTATAAACCCAAGGGAATAATAAACCCAAAGGATTAATACTAAAACCCCAAGGGGATAATATTAAACCCAAGTTATATAAACGCTAAGATGAATATTATAAAGACATGGTTTCCCATGGTTGATTTTCATATCGAGACAATTCTTATCACAATGCAGCGTTAGACCATAGATTTACATATCAAGATAATTTTTGTCACAATACGGTGTTAGACCTTAGTTGACCATTAAAGCTACAAGTCTAGAATAAAACATAACAAATTAAGATTACAATGTCCAATTTTCATGGCTTTAAAAAGAATTTTCACTCCATAAATTATATCTCCAAATAACTTCAATAAATCTCATTCTTAGTATGAGAATTTATAAATGTGGATTGACAAAGCCAATCTAACTATACAATTATAATATGGAATCTAACTATACAATTATAATACAGAAGTTATGTTATTATTTTCCATACGAAATCCGTCCATATGCACCACACCTGCTAGAGCTCTAAAACATCTTTTTCTTGATAAACACAATGGGATCGGTTCAAACCTCAAGTATTTGATGAATAGAACTTGTTTAAGTAATTGGATTTTTTATACAGGTTTTATATATAAGATTTTTCAAAAATTTAAATTTTTCAAAACTTTAAATTTATTAATAATTTAAATATGTATTTAAATAATAAAAAATAATAATCTCATCAAAAATTACGTTCGTTCATTCTTTACATATTTATTTTTTTATTAACTTTTTCATTTTTTCAAAATTTTGTTTTTCACACATAAAAGGAATGTAAAGAAAAAATAAAGGTGAAATTTTACACTAATGTATAATATTATTAGATGGTAAAATATTGTTGGATAATAATTTATTTATTTATTATTATTATTTTTTTATCACAAAGTTTATATATATATATATATATATATATTTTCCTTTAACAAAAAAACATAATTTTTTTGTATTTTTGAAACATAGCCATTAGATCATTTACATCATGACATAGTAAACATCTTCTTTGTCTACTACCATGAATATACTTAGCCTTCCAAAAATTTTGACTACCCTTAAACTCAAAGTAATATTCCTATAGGCATATATATGCCAAAATACCAATAAAATATTACAAGGTATGCAAACTAATATATCAAGTATCATACAAAGGCATGTTATCATCCAACCCTCATTCCTCTTTTTGGGGGAAACCTGCTACAATGAGGTTTGGTAAAAAAAATTCAACTGTGATATTTTCATCACTGCAAATTCAAAAATCAGAAATATTCATGGTAATTTTTCATTGTGTCTCCTAGATTTTTTATTGGAGGCTGGAGAGTTCATTCTCATTTTTTCACATTGAAGTTCTATGTTCTACAAGTAGCTCCATTATAGTAATCATACTAAACACTATTTTATTATGCCTCTCTTGAAGGATAGCTATTTCTTCTTGCCATCAGTTGATTATGTCTATCAATTTGTTGAAGTCTGCAATTGGAAGATCCGACATGGCTTTAACTGTGTCGCTTATATTGAGTTTTAGAATGGAATCGCCATTGAGAACCTCACGAGGGGAGTAGATTTGACAAATAATTGAGAATTGTTACAAATAACTGCATGCCATTTCAACCTCCAACACTTAACAAGAAGATGTAATACTTAAGATATTGAGATAGCGAACCTAGTCCCCTATCCTACGACAAGGATTGGGAATTGCCCACAATTGGAGCCCCCCATGTAGTGGCAATCCCAAATGACCGTTCGACTGAGCTTCATTTACTCTCCAGTGACCAACCAGATAAATAAAGTTGGATCAATGAAAAGTTCTATAAGACTAATCATAGGGTCCAATTCACTATAAAATAGAAAATACATAGGGTTGGTTACTTCCAGTCTCGCCTCCTTGGACACAAATTTTGAACCCAAGGAAAATACCCCAAACAAGGACAATTTACATTATCCCCACATATTTTATTCAAATTAAAACACACAATTCTTCTCTAACGCCTATAACAAGGAGTTACAAGTACAATCTTCAAAGATTCATTCCACTATCTTCATAATTCCAACTTTAGGATAAGAAAAAATGCAATTGTTTCTCTCCTACCCTTGTAGCAAGGAGCTACAATTACAACAATCAAGGATTCCAACTAGGCATCACACGACTTCTATGATTCCAAATTTAGAATAAGAATAAATCCAATTGTTTCTAAACAAACTAGAATAGCTTCGATATTCTGACCATTCGAGCTCCATTGGTTGCATAGAGCGAGATCCTGGTGTCCTCGTCAAAGTGGCCAACCAAATTTACTTGAGGCTATATGTTTAATTTCATTTTAACTATTCATCCCCCATATAAATATATAGGGCAACACCTTTCAAATCACCAATTTGAGTATGTAGAGAATTCTCCCAAGCTACTCTCTCTAGTGACCTCAAGTTGACAATTTTCACATCACCAAACCCAAGCTCCATTACCTTTTACACATGATTTCCCTTGTGCGACTTGCAATGTCGTCTTATGCCAAATCTATCTTCCTTGTCTTCTTACTGCTTTGAATGTATGGGAGGTCAAGGCCAAGCCTCTCTTTCCATTATTTTATAAATGTTCACATGCCATTAAAATATAGCTAGTGCCATTTGGCACCTTCACCATTTACCATTATTACTCTTTCACCCCATAATCAATTTCATGGAATATGTCAAAATGAGGAGCTATCACTTAACTTCAACTCACCCATTTCTAATGTGGAACCTTCATTAGCTAGGGAATAAACTAAATTATTATGATGTCTTAGAATATGATGAATTTCGTATTGTTCAAATTGTTTCAGGCAATCCATAATTTTTTTGACAATGGCTTTCAGATTTAAGTCTTTAGGAGTAGATTATGGAATTAAAATTTGGATAATTACACATGAGTTTCCAATGATAGAGATATTTTGAATTTTCTCTAACTTAGTTAACATCAAGCCCTTAAGAAGGGCATATGCTTCTGCTTGATTATCATATCTCTTCCCTAGTCCCCATGAGAAGTTTAAATCTATTTTTTCTTCTAGTAGAAAATAACCCCTCGAGCTCCACCCTTTAAACTTAGACATGATTTTAGTGAATGATAAAGATTGTATTATTATTATTAATTTTAAATTAATATTTATATTTAATTTGAGTATTTTGAGTATTGGTATTAACATTTTTAATATAATTTATAAATTAATAAGATTTATAATTGTAATTGTAATTTTAAATTAATTAATTTTTTAAATATTTTAATCTTAAATTTTAAATTTTTATTCTAATTATTTTTAAATTTTGAAATCAATATTTAATTAAAAACATATATTAAACTTATATATTTTCAAAACAATGTAGATATTCCTTAATCGGGTTGTGGAAAATAGAGCCAACGAATAGGGGGGAAAATCCACCACCCGCCCCCTCTCCTCACATTAATGAGGGGGGGATGGTGTGGCTATCCCACCCCATACACTCACACATGCCAACTGACTTCACATTCCCTTGCATGAAGATGACAACTTTAAGTTCCACTGGGCACTCCTGTATATCCTGGTGCTTCTTCGTGCTTTTTTGTTGTTAGAATGGTGTTTCCTAGTTCCAGATGGGATATTTCCACCATGGCACTCACTTTTTGGACATGCTAATTTACGGAGGTCCTGGTCCTGCTAGCTTGGAGCCTCACCCCATACCTCCTGTGATTGTGTTTTGATATTGGAGTTGGGAAGAAATCGTAGCAATGACTAGCTTTAGAATTCACAACGTACAAAGGAGAAGAGTGTATCGTCTGCAACACTCCAGAGCCCAATGGCCCACCAAAACAAGGGTAATTCCTCCTATGTCCACTCTTAGAAAATTATTCAACTTGATTCTATTTGCATGGTGGAATTTAGTTTGTGGTTTGTAGTGTCTTGGTGGTGTTGAATTTCATTGGAGTGTCTTGGATTTTGTTATCCGAAGCTATCCACTACAAACATCCTCTCCATTATTGTTAACTTGCCCTGTCCCTTGGCCAAACTTGAAGTAGGGAATGAAGATCCTTACGGTGATGCCCTAGTTGCATTTGGTCTATCTCACTAGTCTGTGCCTCTTCTGGGGCTTGTTTATCTTAGTTCCTTTCTCTCTTTTGAGCATTATTCTTTGTGAGTGTATGCGCTCTTGCCGAGGGTTTTGAGGTTGTGTCCCTTCGGGTGGACTTCGGGCTCAGATGCAAGCCTAGATAGCTGCACCTATTTTTCACTCATCCACTCAACCAAAAATCTAGGAGTATATCCATTAGTCAGAACCCTTAACCACTAATGAATGCTAGATTTAATTTGATTCTGAGATTCAAACAGAAGTAACCACCTAGATTTCAGACCCTGACTACACTAGGGGACGTCATAGCCAATGCCTCGATTCTATCACCCTCCATTGGAAAATGAAGGCACCCTTGCGTAGGGTGCTCAAACAAAAGTATGAGGATTGCAATGAAATCCAAATATTCCAATGCCACCAACAGTCCTGCTTGTTGAAGAAAGTGTAACTAGGTTCGGTCTTCATAAATGTAATTTTGATATTTGTATTTATTCAAGAAAAGAAATATTATTTTTGTTATATTTATCAATAAGTTTCTTGCTCATTGAAATAGGTCTAGCACATGTTAAATTGCTATAGGTGAGTCAAAGAGTCAAAAGAAAATGTTGAAGACCTTAAGGGAATGTTACACAATGTATATATTTGTACAAGAGTCAAAGCATATCTCTCCAAGCAAAGTCAAACTCCTCTCCGTGCAACGTCATCATTAAAGAAGAAATTTCGATGCAAAAGAAACACCAAGTTGGCCTACAGTCAACAAGTCGGCTTCAAGTCAACCTAAAGGAGGGACAATCCTCTATATATAGAAGTTGTCCACTCCTCCAACAAAAAGCCTACAATACCTCTAAAATCAACAAGAAGAAAGTCAAGTTAAGGGTGAAGGGAAAGCGAGTTTAAGGAGCTTCTAGTGCAGTGAAGAAGGAGAAGTGTAATCAAAGTTGAAGGGTCTATTTTTAGGGTGAAAAACAATCACACATGCGAGAAAAGAAGGGCAGTCTGTGGTCATAACAACAACGAGATTACAAACATACATATCTTATGGTTTGGGCTAGTAAATTAGGACTATAAGGCCTCCTACTCAAGCAAAGAATAAGGTCTCTCAAGTGAAGGAGAAAGGAACCAAAAGTATAAGGGAAACTTTGTTGGAAATAATACTGAGAGGGGGGGGGGGGGGGTGAATCAGTATTATCAGATCAATCAAACTTTTCAATTTCATACTCAGAAACATATACGCTACTTCAATTAAGTGAACCCGCGTGTACACGCTACTGTGTCTAATGAAACTCGCGTATATCCAGAGATCTTATAATTCAGTTAGCTTAATCTTCAGTAAATGCATCAGATCATTATTAAGCATATTAACAGTAAACAGGTGCAGAATAACAGAACAGAACATCACACAAGAGCCACACACATGAACACAAAGATATAAGGTGGAAACCCAATGTGGGTGAAAACCACCTGCTGCAAGTCATCTCAATCTTCTTCTTAATAAGAAAATCCTTTTACAATATTTGTACTGGTGCAGTCTTATACCAGTACGGGAGCTACAACCCCCTTTGCTCTTGTACTAGCCGATCCATTTACTAGTACGCAGGCTGCTACCTGCTACAATGCTCCAAAGATCTCCTTTAGCTTTTGTACTAGCTTAGATACTAGTACGTAGGTGCTTGCCTACAATCTTCTCACCTCCAGGTACCACGTTTCATCAATTTTCAGACTGGATACACTGAAGCACAACACATAATCTGTAAGGCCACTTTTCATCCAATTTTCATACTGGACCCATAACTATCATTGAAGCTCAAAACAATCATCAAACTCTGAATCACTGAAACCCTGTTAACAACAGTCACCAGAACACAGAGCAGACACAGAACTCTGTAATAACCATCAGATCCATCTGCAACTTCAAATATCAAGCTTTACAATGTATACGCTACTTCGATGAATCAAACCCGCGTGTATACGCGCTTTTGCCAAAGACAACCCGCGTACAGATCTAAAAATAATTTCTCATAACTTGCAGCTGTACCAGACATCAGTCATACTCATAACATTTATAGAATAATACATGCGTCAGTATATAGATCTAGAATAAGCATCATAAAGATAGTTCATTTCAAACCATTTGATCCCGATCTCTCCTTAGATCTTGCTCTCCATCAACCTATGAGATCTCTCCTTAGCTCAGATCAAGCAATGCATCATCAACCCATAACCCTGCATACTGGATCTAATGCTTCATCAGATATTCAAGACATTTCAGATGCACTTGCCTAATGATTTCCTTCTCCTTATATAGCCTTAGGCCTTGTTCAATACCAAGAGCCAAAACCATAGTAACACAATACCATCAACTTCAAAACTAGGGATCGACACGCCCGTCGAGACATAATGGTCCGAAACCATAGGCACAACTTCCAAGGACTAACCGCCATGGACCAAAGGTACTTTTCAACATACACGCGCTTTTGCTGAAGCCAACCTGCGTGTACACGCGACTTGGGCTTAACGAACCTGCGTGTATGAGCTTTCTCTTCTTCTTATAGTCTGATCATCAATTCCTTGTTGCTGACCTTCTGTACTATGATTTGTCATCAGTGAGGTTTGCCATCAAGGACAACACTTATCTCATAATGCCAACAATCTCCCCCTTTGGACTTGATGGCAAAGCTAACTTGTCACACTTAGAACTATCATCTGATTCCTTTGAGCTGTCCTCCATCAGTCACATCTGATATTTCTTCTGAAGATTCATCATCTGATTCCTTTGACTTAGAACTATCATCTGATTCCTTTGAGCTGTCCTTCATCAGTCACATCTGATATTTCTTCTGAAGATTCATCATCTGATTCCTTTGAGCTGTCCTCCATCAGTCACATCTGATATCTCTTCTGAAGATTCACCCAGTTATACATAAGTGAGATATTCTTCTATGAGAGGGTTGCCATCAAGTACAACACATGCATCATAATGCCAACAATCTCCCCCTTTGGACTTGATGGCAACAACACCAAATCACTCTCCCCCTTTGACATCAAGGGCAAAGGGTGGACCAAGATATTCTCTTCCTTTGCTGAATCATTCCACTGTCCATACTCCCCTTGAGTACCTGCTGAAATCTCTGAATAGTCTCCTCCTTTGTATATGCCAAGGTGTACCAATCTGTCCATGCTCCCCCTGAGTACATGCTGAATCTCTGTTCTTGCTGAAGTGTGCTGATCATGCTCTCCCTGACTGTAAGCAAGGTCTACAAAAGATGTTCTTCAAGAAGAACATGACTCTATACATCATAAAGGACCTTCCTATCACTTAGGACTCATACATACATCCATCTCTCAACTAAGTGAGGATATACAAAAATTGACTCATCCACCCAACCAAGTGGGAATACATCAAAATTTTACATATGACAACCAATCACATTGCATCAATCATCCCAGGCATAGTGGGGAAACCAAAATAGGCCGTTACATGACCTTGACACCATGAAAGAGATACCACAAAAGAGATATATGACATAGAGACGAAATAACTAGACCAAGACTTATGAAAGTCACCAGCAGCATCTGATAATCACCATTCAGATCAGCAACCAAGAGATCCTTCTGTTCTCCTTTCGCCTTTGTTCCTCCTGAAATCAACACCAAATGTGAACTAGAACCAAAAGCTTTAAGATAATGCCAACAATGCATCATTGGAAGATTATCTGCTCCCCCTGAACCTGTGCCAGATGATCTCTGTCAGACCTATATCAGACTTTCTGCAACCAACATCTGTCCCTGCTGATTTTCTTCAAATCTCCATATACGCGTCTGTATACACATAAACCGGCGTATATACGCAGATATCCCTTACGCAACACGCGTACACCATATACGCGACTATCCCCTTGTAAAACGGCGTATGCACGCGGATATCCTTTAAACAACATGCGTACACAAATTTCCATATCAGCAACCTGTAAATGTCCTGTAGAGAATAGGTCATCAACCTATAACAAGGTATGTCTGCATCAATTCATCCCTTTGAACAGAATTCAGAGTCATTCACATTGTATCATGTGTGAAACCACCATAGCCATTTCATCAAGCTCTACATGATCCAAGTATCATTACTTGGGAACATCTGCATCAATTAACATATGTAAGTATAAACCTATCATCAGATAGATACGAACTCATCATCATGTCTCCAACAAAGTGACTTTGAGGAGTCATCCATGAATCAGCACTATGTATCTTGAGCTCAAACTCTTTTGACAAAGCTTCTTGATATCATCATCAGCAACAATCTTTATCCACATGAGTGCCTGCATCATAACTGTATGATCTTTATGCATATGATATCAAGTGAGGAAGATGTGTATTCAAGCTTTGTACTTCTCCTTGTCCTTATGAAGATCACCATGTAAGCACCATATATGCATCATCAAGGAATCAACCATAAATCTGATCTGATCATCAACTATGTAACCCCAAGAATCATATGTGATTTTATCATAGACAACTCACAACCACATCATAGCAAGATATATCATTTAGCCATATAAGAATCATCACCAAGGACTATTAACCATAATGCCAACAATGAATTATTAAAGGCATATGCTCCCCCTCAACCTGTGCCATCTGTTAGATCTGATCATGCATATATCAGCAATAAGCATCAAGACATCATCATCATCATCAAGTTAGGATCAAAACACTTCTAGACATCTTACAAGTATCAAAACATTTTTACACATCCTCAGCAGACTGTAACTATTAACCAATAGAGCAAATAATGGACTGAATCATATCAGATCCCTTTTCTGAGCCTGTCCCCACTGCTTTTCCTCAGACTGACATATACGCGACTTTGCAGTGTCTAACTCGCGTATATACGCGACTTCCCTTTAAGGAACTTGCGTATGAGATTCAGGACACTGATGTTTTACACTTTCAGCTCCCCCTGAGTCTGATATGTCTGTGCTGTGTTGTGTCTCAGTACATTGTGCTGACTGTACTTCCTTCTTCCTCCATATCTTCAAGTGTGATGATGTTTTCTCCTTTTGGTGTGATGTCCATCCTTTGTTCCTACATTCCTTTGCTATATGTCCAAGCTTGTTACATGCATAACATATTACATGTTTCATATTCCTCCTGTAGCAATCAGCAGCTTTGTGACCAAACATATTGCAAGCAAAGCAATATCCATTAAAGTACCTTGAGTGTGATGATCTTTCTGCATGATGGTCTTGAACCCTTCTTCTTCTACATCTAGCTGCAACATGTCCAAGATTATGACATACATAACATTCAACTTTATTCATAGGAGGAGTAAAAGATTTTCTTTGAGGAGTCTCTTTCCTTGATTGTTGATGGGGTTGACCTTTCATCTCCTTGTTGATCATTTTAGATTTCTCTTTAGAGTTCCTTGCCTCACCTTGTGAACTAGATTCATCTTCAACAGATTCATGAAAACCAAGACCGGTCTTGATAGCAGGAGACCTTTGACTACTAAGAATATCATCCAAGACTTTAGAACTATCTTGAAATCGTAAAAGCTTATCCTTTTCTTCTAGTTTACCTTTCAAGATATTTACCTCAACCTGAAGCTGTTCTTCCTTTTCAAGAGATTGCTTTTTCAAATCTTCTTCATCTTTCCTTCCTTCTTCCATTTGTTCCCTTAGTTTGAGAATCTCCTTTTCTTGTTCTTCATTCAGATCCTGCTGCATTTGACGAACTCGGAAGGCACATTCTAGTTGAGATTTTAAGCTGATGACTTCATTTTCTTGTTTTTCAATTGCTTGATGTAGATCTTCATTTTGCTTCCTTGATTCTTCAAGATCTCCCTTTAGTGAGAGGATTGTAGCTTCAAGATTTTCATAGTAGCTGGATCTATCTTTGAGTTTCTTGATGGTTGTGCTTCTTTCGTTGACTTCTTTTCTTAATGATGTCACTTCATGCTGCAATTTTTGACATTGGTCTTCCTTGTCCTTGAGTAGCTTTCTTACCTTGTTTCCTTCTTCTAGTTGGGCCTTTAGTTTGGTAACTTCTTCTTTGAAAGCACATTCCCTTTTGTTCAATAGATCTTGTTGATCTTTAACTTTGTCTGTAAGCCTTCTAAATACTGCCTCTATTTGATACTTTTCTTGCTCACCCATAAAAGCATGTTCAGTAGTTTCACTATCACTTCCATCACTTTCACAAGGAAATATAGCAGGAACATCAGAGGATAACACATTCATACCTGATAATGATTCTGAATCTAATTCTGAATCTGATTCTGAATTTGAAGAACTTCTTATACCTAATCCCCAATCGACTCTCCCACTGTCATAGATCTTCTGAGATGTCTTCTTCTTCCTATGAGCTTTTTTCTTAAGCTTCTTTCCCATTGTTCCACGGATCTCCTTCAAGCGATCAAGCTTCTACCAAAGGACCTGCTCTGATACCAATTGTTGGAAATAATACTGAGAGGGGGGGGGGGGGGGGTGAATCAGTATTATCAGATCAATCAAACTTTTCAATTTCATACTCAGAAACATATACGCTACTTCAATTAAGTGAAACCTCGTGTACACGCTACTGTGTCTAATGAAACTCGCGTATATCCAGAGATCTTATAATTCAGTTAGCTTAATCTTCAGTAAATGCATCAGATCATTATTAAGCATATTAACAGTAAACAGGTGCAAAATAACAGAACAGAACATCACACAAGAGCCACACACATGAACACAAAGATATAAGGTGGAAACCCAATGTGGGTGAAAACCACCTGCTGCAAGTCATCTCAATCTTCTTCTTAATAAGAAAATCCTTTTACAATATTTGTATTGGTGCAGTCTTATACCAGTACGGGAGCTACAACCCCCTTTGCTCTTGTACTAGCCGATCCATTTACTAGTACGCAGGCTGCTACCTGCTACAATGCTCCAAAGATCTCCTTTAGCTTTTGTACTAGCTTAGATACTAGTACGTAGGTGCTTGCCTACAATCTTCTCACCTCCAGGTACCACGTTTCATCAATTTTCAGACTGGATACACTGAAGCACAACACATAATCTGTAAGGCCACTTTTCATCCAATTTTCATACTGGACCCATAACTATCATTGAAGCTCAAAACAATCATCAAACTCTGAATCACTGAAACCCTGTTAACAACAGTCACCAGAACACAGAGCAGACACAGAACTCTGTAATAACCATCAGATCCATCTGCAACTTCAAATATCAAGCTTTACAATGTATACGCTACTTCGATGAATCAAACCCGCGTGTATACGCGCTTTTGCCAAAGACAACCCGCGTACAGATCTAAAAATAATTTCTCATAACTTGCAGCTGTACCAGACATCAGTCATACTCATAACATTTATAGAATAATACATGCGTCAGTATATAGATCTAGAATAAGCATCATACAGATAGTTCATTTCAAACCATTTGATCCCGATCTCTCCTTAGATCTTGCTCTCCATCAACCTATGAGATCTTTCCTTAGCTCAGATCAAGCAATGCATCATCAACCCATAACCCTGCATACTGGATCTAATGCTTCATCAGATATTCAAGACATTTCAGATGCACTTGCCTAATGCTTTCCTTCTCCTTATATAGCCTTAGGCCTTGTTCAATACCAAGAGCCAAAACCATAGTAACACAATACCATCAACTTCAAAACTAGGGATCGACACGCCCGTCGAGACATAATGGTCCGAAACCATAGGCACAACTTCCAAGGACTAACCGCCATGGACCAAAGGTACTTTTCAACATACACGCGCTTTTGCTGATGCCAACCTGCGTGTACACGCGACTTGGGCTTAACGAACCTGCGTGTATGAGCTTTCTCTTCTTCTTATAGTCTGATCATCAATTCCTTGCTGCTGACCTTCTGTACTATGATTTGTCATCAGTGAGGTTTGCCATCAAGGACAACACTTATCTCATAATGCCAACAATCTCCCCCTTTGGACTTGATGGCAAAGCTAACTTGTCACACTTAGAACTATCATCTGATTCCTTTGAGCTGTCCTCCATCAGTCACATCTGATATTTCTTCTGAAGATTCATCATCTGATTCCTTTGACTTAGAACTATCATCTGATTCCTTTGAGCTGTCCTTCATCAGTCACATCTGATATTTCTTCTGAAGATTCATCATCTGATTCCTTTGAGCTGTCCTCCATCAGTCACATCTGATATCTCTTCTGAAGATTCACCTAGTTATACATAAGTGAGATATTCTTCTATGAGAGGGTTGCCATCAAGTACAACACATGCATCATAATGCCAACAAACTTCCCACATGTGCGAGAAACTAGGGTTGCAGTGCTGTCACATCAAGTCTGCAACTACACATCAAGAAGAAGCTCGGTTGGACAAGAGAAGGAAAGTATATTCATAGGTGGAGGATCTCACTAAGGATCAAAGATAAGTCTCTCTTCTAGAGCTCACATAGCAAGGTCTATCACCAGTGGCCGGAATAAGAAAGAGGATAAAGTGTCAAGGAACGAAGTGCCGAGAGGAGGAGGAAGAAGTGTCAGTAGAAAAAATGAAGGACAAAGGAAGGGATTGACTTGTGCTTGGAGGATATTCTTGTCAAGGTTCTAGGGTTTGGCATTGATCAATAAGAAGCTTTAATAAGAGAAATTTACAAAAGGGTTTTCCTCTCTAAGAGAGAGAGGTTTTGCCCTGGCAGAGAGCCAACATCTTGTGTTCTTGTTCTTATGTTTTTTGTAGAAGTTTGATGAAGTAAACACACATGCATTAATAATAAGAATAATAAGATTGAGCTAATAAGATAAATTGCAAAAGAGCTTCACAAATTTTTATCAAGTCAAAAAGAACCCTACTATACCTAATTGCCCTAGATTCTTCAACACTACTTGGTCAGCCTCAACACTTGTCTAACATATATGGAAGGTCACTTGCAATATGGTCTCAAATCTCCAGCACCAACAGGCGCAAGTTCCTAGGATCTAGCCCGAGTAACATCCTTTGACAATTGATGCTCGTTAAGTCATTTTGGCTTATGTTTTGGTTTTAGTAAAATTATTAGTTTCTTTTTAGTAAATGTATGACCAATTGTAATTGACAAATGATATATTGTAATTCTGTTATGGTCTCTATTAGTGACTTAGAAGTAGACTTGTTAGAGAATCTTGATGGTTTTGGATAAGAGACAACAACCCTCATCGTCGTTGGTCTGGTTTCCTTTGTAGCGAGTCATGATTGAGAATAGGCCAAGCAATGAACTTTAATATTTGTATAACAATAATTCCGAGGCAATAGAAATATTTAACCAATAAAACAAATGTAAATATTAATAAATGAAAATTTTAAATGATAAATATAGATTTGACAATAATGAATAATGATTTTTGTAAATGTAGATTTAATATTAGAGAATAATGGTTTTTGTAAATGTAGATTTGATATTAGTGAATAATGATTTTTGTGATCTAAATAATGAAAATTTATTATTATTATAGGTGTCGCAGACATGGTATTATGCATTTATTTTTGCTTTGAGTGCTTATTAGTTTGTCTTTGACCCAAAATTTCTGCCACTTATCCATAATTTAACATTGAGAATTCAATTTTTGTTATTTTTTAATTATTATTTAAATTTATTTATTTGTAAGGTGATTGGTTGAGGTCTTATTATGGATTCTTTAGTAACTTCGATATCTGTTAGTTACTATTTTTTAATTTTTAGTTTTATTTCCCTTTTATTTAATTATTTGATTTGATTTTTTTTTTAATCTTTTTCTGTTCTTTTCATTTTCATGAATTATAGTTTTTTAACGAATTTCCAATTAAAAATGACACACACACACACATATATAATAAAACACAAATATATATAAAATAAAATAAAACACAAATATATATAAAAAATAAACATATATATTAAAGTGTATATATGTTAATATAAACAATATTAATTGATCATATTTCTTAGTAATGTCGTTCAACCATACAACATTTTATTAGTTGTTTTATTTTTATGAAGAAATATTTGTTTTTATTATTATTTGTTTAATTTAATTAAACTATATTTAAGCTAAGCAATAAGTACTAGCTACTCTATACTCCTTGTTTCTATTAACTTAACTTTTTATAGCAATTTTATATCAATCAATGTTGTATATTAATATTGCCATATAATTTATAGATTAATAATTATTTTTCCTTCTATTTAATTTTAATTAATTTTATTATCGTTTTAATTTTATATATACAAATATCTTTTATTTTTAAAATTTTCACTTATATTTAATTTTTTTAATCATAAATATTTTGATTTTGATATTAATTTTTTCATATTTTATTAAAATAAACATTTTTATTATTTAAAGGCAACTTATTTGTTTATTTTTAAATATGAAAGTAGCTAATTTTTAATCTATTTGCTTTTCAATTTTGCATGTGAAATCATGCACTTTGAATTCTAAATTTTTCATGTCATCAGATCAGCGATATCAACTCGTGATTTTAATATTTAAAGTACACACTTTAGTCTTGTCAATGTCCAACATCTTAATTTGAAGTAGACTCTTACATTTTTAAATTAAAATTAGATTTGTTTTTCGAGAGCTTGAAATGATTTTTATTTATTTATTCCCTATCTTAATTTGTTTTTCAAAAAACGTTGCTTCAACTTTAAAATTCCCTTCCCTTCCTTTGAATTTTCAATTTTCAAATTTAAATACGACATTTCCCGTCATTTCAATGATATTTATTTTCAATTTTATTTGAAGTGAGATCAATACGACATTACCCGTCATTTCAATGATATTTAATTTCAATTTTATTTATTTGCCCAGGTTTTAAGTGAGATATTTATTTAGTGTAATTAATTTAAAGTTTTTTTTAAAGCAAGTATTATTAGTCCCTGGCATCTGGCAATGGCCAGGGACTATAGGAATCGGAATTGTCGTTTTTAGCATTAAATTGAGCTGCTTATCATCCCGAATAAGTAGCTACTATGACGAATAACCAAACTTTTGAACAACAATCCATTTGCAATCCATTTGATCGTCTTATTTAGCCTCTTCCCGAGGCGGGGAGGCTAAAACATACGGTTATATCATATTTGCGCTTCACATTTAGAAATTTAAAAATTTAACTTGCAAGTAATGCTAGCATTAAATCAAAAAATCAAATGTCAATCATGTATATTTCTTTAGTATATACTGAGAACAAGCATCTCGCTGTCTCTGCATGTACAGCTGCCACGGCTTCGTCGACAACTGCTATGGCTTTTTCCAAGTGTCTTGATCCATTGAAGTTATGACCTTCAGAAAACTGGATAAATTCATTCTAAAAACCTCCGCGAAGCATGCAATTGCGGTGGTGGGGGAAACGGAGGAGTGGCAGAAATGGAGAGAGCGCTGGTTCCTATACCAGGTTTGGAGAATGAAGTTGTGCGGCTCCTTTCATCTGCACCACAGAAGACAAGGTATAAAACGTATAAAACTTATTGGTGTCGTTGACTTTTACCAGGTTCATAGAATTAATTTTTCCGCATAGAAAATATGGGATGATGACATTTATTTCTAGGATTATCCTCCCTTCTGTATTCTATTTACAATAATGGCTTCACCCACAACAATATTTACTCTGTAAGTCTGCAGTCTTAGGGTACAGTTCTACTTTTAAGTGCAAACAGTAATCCTCTGTTACTTAACCAGATAAATTGTATTTCCTCACATGCCTAATAAGTTCACCTATTAAACTTAAAACAATATTCCTATATTCATGATTTAAAAGGATAACGAATTTCCCATAATCTGATTTTCACTCAATAACTTAATAATCAATTAATAAATTCAACTATTAAATTCAACTATTCAGAATATCATATTCTCTATATCTTTTGTAGTACAAGAAGTTTCTACAATTTATTCCTCTGTAGTATTCTAATGGAAGAGTTCAACTAGAAAAGTCTAGATAAGCCAAACTGTAGTGACATAACAGATCGATTATAGTTCATATCTCCAGCCGTAAGTATATTCATCCAAAGCACTAGATTATGACCTTAACATACACAATTCCCATACGAACAAATCGTTATTGCTATGACGACTTCTCTTTCTTATTAATCTCAGGCCAACATACGAGGCATTATCGCATCAGAACTCTAGTTTATTGTAATAATGGAATTCTATACTTCCTCACTCTATATTTTTCCTTCTTATATCCAGATACAAACATTTCGGTAATAATATTATTCTGACATATGATGCTCATCACGTATTTCCTTAATCTCAATTAACTGTATCCCTTCCATGAAATGCATTATCCTAATGAATTTTGCTTTCAACTACATATTAGTTTGCACATATTAGGAGAAAACTGTACCTTTTGCACCTTTCTCTTCGAATTGGATTTGGAATTGCACCTTCTTGTTTTCATCTGTAATCGCTCGTCAATGTTAAGGTGGCCTTCAGCAACTGTGTGTAGGGCTTCAGCATACACTCATCTCTTCTGCCCCATCGAAGCTCTGCCCCATCGAAGCTCAGCAGACTTCACGGAAGTGCACCAGACCTTTGGGGAACACGAACACGTCTCCCTTCTCAAGCGTTTTGCTGAACAATTTATGGGCAGTGGTGATAAAGCCGACTGAGAGAGTACCCTCCATGACGACCAAGATTTCTGTGGCCCGCGGATGAGTGTGAGGGGGATTAAGGCAGAGAGGAGCAGCGAAATCAATCCGAGCCATGGAGATTCCCAAGGTGTTTAAGCCTGGTATCTGCATTACATTGGCTGGAGTGACGTTGGATCCCATCATGTTACCTGTATCCCCTGCAATATCTAGGCCCCTAAACATGAAGTCATCTGCAGTAACCATGCTTGCATCCGTACACGGGAACCCGTTCACATTAACTGCAATTACAGTCAAATAAACGTATATATATATATATATATATATATATATATATATATATATATATATATATATATATATGATCAGATTCACATCGCATGAAACGAATCGAAACCCTCCATCATGAGCTTGAGCTCATCCAAGCACCAACTCGATTGGGCATGAAAGAAAATAGCATCAACTTTAAACAGACAACATTCACTAATCTCAACAACTGAAACTGTGCTATCAGAGCAAGAGTCCAGTTAAACAGACTCACTTGGATGTATATCGAGAACATTACCGTCACCTGACTGTTCTTGACTGTTCAGATCATGCACGAAGGACGAACTGGAAGGACTCAATTCAGCAGCTGTAAGCGATTCCCTCTGAACTGAGCTATTCGACCGCAATAACACGTAATTGCGGTTACTCTGGCCTAGTGGTAAATGCATGCACTGCTACTGACACGTGAAATGCATGCAAAAGGCAATATTTGTGTGTTGGAGCAGTCGAATCTTGACGCGCGCTTGCCTCGATGCCCGTAACGCTTTGGTATCATAGCTTTAAAAAAAAGACGTATGGTCTTCCCTCTTAGCTTAAAAAATAAGACCTTTAATAATCTTTTGATCAACCTGTATCAAACTTTTGAATAAATGTTTCAAACACTTCAAACTTAAAACCTCCAGCGGCGGCTACAAGTACGACTCTTCTAAAGACTTTTCAAACCTCTACGCTGGCTCTCAACGGTTGCGCTCTGTCACTACTTACGATGGTGTGGAAGCGGCTGTAGATGCTACTCACACCGGCTAGGGCTGCGGCCTTCTGCTTCTTATTTGGACGACTCCTAGGTCAGCGACAGTGGCAACGGTTGGGGTTTCTCATAGTGGCATTAACTACCCCGTTCTTCTAGCTCTGGCATGTTGGGATTCTGCACAACTGACAGGTTTAAAAACGCTCAGCGAACTCTCCTTACGCTGTTTTTGGGCCAAATGAGCTCGGTTACTGCGACTTCTTCCTCGGACCAAACATCAACCAGCTTATCGCTGGGCTTCAATAAAATAAAAAATACGCTGTAGCGATATAGGCTCTTAGCAGTCTTTATCAACGAACAAGGGAATTACGTCACTCTTACAGGTGTCTGGCGGCTATGCCTGATGGATAGCGGCTCCCTGGAAGTTAATAAAAAATCATTCTTGCAGATAGCGACAAATAAGATGAGAGATGATGCGACTGTCTTTAAAATGGTGCTTGATTTAACTCTTCAAATTTTCTCGGCTGAACTGTTAAGAATTTTACGAGGGGGAAGGGGAGAAGCTCCCTCAACAAATTAGAGTTGCCGCAAGCAAATTGCAACGGGACATAAACTTAAAAAACACAGAAAATGACTCAGGGTAAAACAAAGTGGTTGCGGTAAAACCAGAGAAAATGACTCAGGGTAAAACAAAGTGGTTGCGGTAAAACCAGAGAAAATGGCTCAGGTTAAAACAAAGTGGTTGCGGTAAAACTAGAGGTGAAAGTTTAAAGCCATATTGCAACAAACCAAATTTGAGTTTATGATAAAAATTCTTATTGCTATTTATCCTTTACCACGGGTTGCCGAGTAACACAGGGTTCCCGAGTAACACACATAAACTGAGCAAGCACTCCCAATATTTGCTTCTCTGCTTTTCTCTGCTGTCCTCCATAGCCTTCTTTATGCAGGGACTTGCTGCCTCGCAGCTTCTCTTGTTTATACATAATTTTTGCCTATTAAAATTTTAAGATTGTTCCGTGAGAGATGTTCTACGGTTACAAGATGTGACAATATATTATTAGATTTAAAATTAAATTAATTATTACTTTAATTTATATGCTAAAATGTGTTTATATATATATTTTGGGATATATAATATAATTTTAATTTTAATTTAATTAATATTATGATTTTAATTTAATTTAATTTTATATATAATGATATAATGTGAACATCTTTTCATACTAGTAATGTTTTTGCTTAACTAAAAAATAAAAAAAATCAATAAAAAATACAAAATAATCGAAGAATCTATAAAAGGGAGAATACCCTAAAGAATGTAAAAAAATAGATACTTGCAAATACTAAACCAAATTATTAGTCCCTTGTGAGGGGCTATAGAATTTGCCTCATGGTCAAAGTGCATTGACTCTCCATTATTTTGTTGTGTTTTTGTAATTTTAACTAAAGTTTCGGGAAAATGTTGAATATTTCTATTTTCCATAAATTCAAAAGTATTTTTCTAATTTTATGGAAATCTTATTTCTAATTTTCGATTGGCTTAGCAACCTACGATGAGACATAATTCCTCTTGTTGAGAGCGTTGTATTTTTGGTATTTGTTAGTGCTTGACAACTCACTTAAAAACTAAAAAAAACTAATTTTCTGAGTGACCATTCCATCGGTGAGTGCTCTCACATTGAGGACAGAGTATATGCGAGAGAATGAGAATGTAGAGGGAACTTTAATTAATTTAAGTATGAACAATTTTCGTATTAATATTATTATGTTTCATTGTGCAGAGCTTTTAGTGTGCGTAGAATGAGGTTTGTGCGAGAGAAACAACAAGGATAAAATTAATGTTACTATGCTAAGCGCGCAATATTAGTTTTGATTTTGATATTAATTTTTTCATATTTTATTAAGATAAACATTTTTATTATTTAAAGGCAACTTATTTGTTTATTTTTAAATATGAAAGTAGCTAATTTTTAATCTATTTGCTTTTCAATTTTGCATGTGAAATCATGCACTTTGAATTCTAAATTTTTCATGTCATCAGATCAGCGATATCAACTCGTGATTTTAATATTTAAAGTACACACTTTAGTCTTGTCAATGTCCAGTCTCTTAATCTTGTCCATTTGCAGAATACTTTTTTGAAGTAGACTCTTACATTTTAAAATTAAAATTAGATTTGTTTTTCAAGATCTTGAAACAATTATTTATCTATTTATTCCCCATCTTAATTTGCTTTTCGAAATACGTAGCTTAGAATTCCCTTCGCTTTGAATTTTAAATTTTCAAATTTAAATACCACATTACCCGTCATTTCAATGATATCTATTTGGCAAGGTTTTAAGTGAGATATTTATTTAGTGTAATTAATTTAAAGATTATTTTTTAAGCAAGTTTTATTTATACATAATTGTTTGCTTATTAAAATTTTAAGATTGTAATTGGGTAGAGAGATGTTCTACAATTTTGTAAAAGATGTGACTTACATTATTAGATTTAAAACCAGTCTCGATCTATCTTAATCCTGGATCTATCAAGTGTCGAGAGGGATCAAATCTCTCGAGGAGCAAATTTCTTTTTTGAGTGCAAAACTTGAGGAAAGGTTCGCACCTTGAGGGATTTGATCCCTCTTGGTGCTTGATAGATCCGGGGTTAAGATGGATCTAGACTGGTTTCAGTCGTGTGTAGTCATACAAAATTTGTTTAACATATAATTATTTTGATCATTTTAAATATGCCAAACATGTCTAATATTAATTTGGTCAATTTAACTTTAACTTTGCTTAGTTACCTTAGTGTTTTGAGATGAGAGAGATTGTTAGTAACTTGACCGATGAAAAATGATGAAATAAAATTTTTAAGTGCAAAGTGACAATGTAACAATGTTGAAAGATAGAAAATGTGAATAATAAGAATATAGTGAATTACAAATAATCTTCATCGCGATAATTTGAAACTATTTTCTTCTACTATTCTTTTTGTCACACTTATTAGTTATTTTCTATTACCATGTTCGAATGCAAAGTGTTTAACAATGTTGAATGATGGAAAATGAGAATAATAAGAATGTAGGCAAATACAAATAGTTTATAGTTTTAAGAAGAAGGCATTTTGTGTAAGTGAACATTTTATTTACGATGAAAATTCAAATATTGTATTTATGGTTGAATTACTATGACAAATAAGTCAATTCAAGTCATGAATAATTTTTATGTGCACACACTGAGAGAGAGTTTGTATGTTTTGGGGGTGAGATAGAGATATATATGGAGGGGGGGAGAGAGGGAAGAAGAGAGAGGCAAAGACATGGAGGGAGGAAGAGATATAGATATGGAGAGAGAAGTGTTAGAGAGAGAGAGAGAAGGGGAAGAGAAAGAGAGGGAGTGGAAAAGGGAGGGAGGGAGAGAGAGACAAAGATAGATAGATATGGTGAGAGAGTGTTTGGGGGGTGAGATAGAGAGATAAAAGAGAGACAATGGGAGATAGAGATATAGATGGAGAAGGAATAGATGTGCTTACACTAAAATCAATGCACACTATTAATCTAATTATTTTGAAATTAATGTACATCATAGATCTAATTGCATCAAATCAGAAATCAACATCTACACTGAAATCAATGCATCTAGTGCAAACAATCAAATAGGATTAGAAATCAACACTACACTAAAATCAAGGCATCTAGTGCAAACAATCAAATAGGATTATAAATCAACATCTACACTAAAATAATGCATCTAGTGCAAGCAATCAAAAAGGATTAGAAATCAATATCTACACTGAAACCAATGCATCCAATGCAAGCAATCAAATGAGAGTAAAAATCAACATCTACATTGAAATCAATGCATCTAGTGTAAGGCATTAAATAGGATTAGAAATCGACATCTATACTGAAATCAATACATCTAGTGTAAGCGTATAGGATTATAAATCAATATCTACACTAAAACCAATGCATCTAGTGAAAACAATCCAACAGGAGTAGAAATCAACATCCACACTAAAATCAATGCATCTAGTATAAGGTATTAAATAGGATTAGAAATCGACATCTACACTAAAATCAATGCATCTAGTGCAAGCGATCAAATATGATTAGAAATCAATATCTACATTGAAACCAATGCATCTAGTGCAAGCAATCAAATAGGAGTAGAAATCAACATCTACACTAAAATCAATGCATCTAGTGCAAGGTATTAAATAGTATTAGAAATCGACATCTACACTGAAATCAATGCATCTAGTGCAAGCGATCAAATAGGATTAGAAATCAACAACTACACTAAAATCAATACATCTATTTTAGTGAAAAACAAAAATATTCATGACTTTCTAGATCTAACTTCTATGTTTGTATTTGTCTTTGTGTGTCTCTTTCTTCTTCCTCTCTCTCCACCTTCCATTTTGTGTATATCTCCCTCCCTCTCTCCTCTCTCTGCCTCTCCCTCTCTCCTCTCTCTCCCTCTCCCTCTCTCCCCCATCTCTCTCTCTCCACCTCTCCCTCCCTTTCTCTATCTTTCACTTCTTCCCTGCCCCGCCCACCATCGATATCTATACCTCCCTCCATCTCTCCTTATTTGTCTCTCTATATTATCCCCCTAAACACATCTCTCTCTCTCTCTCTCTCTCTCTCTCTCTCTCTCTCTCTCTCTCTCTCTCTCTCTATATATATATATATATATATATATATATATATATATATATATATATCTATATCTATATCTATATCTATATCTATATCTATATCTGATTCCAGTCAATTCATGGATGCAGGGGCATCAGGCTCGGCCACCTTGCCAGCCTTTGGCTCCACCATCTTCAATTTTACCAGCTCAACAAATAACCCAAGGATCAACGCGCATGTTTCTATACTGTTTATTGAGAACGCTCCGGACGATGACGACCCATGGTTGAACAAGGGCAACCGATGCAAGGCGACCCAGGGAAAGAAGTGCAGGCACCGGAAGCTGTTATGGGACCGGAAGCAGAGGTACCGGCTACAGACCCGGAAAAAGCTAAGCACACTCCGAATGTTCAAAAGGCGGAAACTGGGGAAGAGGCAGCGACTTTTCCAACTGAAGATGAAGGAGAAACCTATGGGTGGTGCCAAATTGTGGAAGAGCCATTGGACGAATGAGGGCGCCCGCGCTCAAGGTGCTATTGGCTTTTCACCTGGTCTACTAGTCTTATCGGCAATTTGTCTTTGGTTCAGTTATAGTCTTTGGCGTTTTCTGTTTTGTCATCTCTGTTTTGTAATTTTTGCTAATGTTTTGGGCAAGAACAGTCTATGGTGGTCAGTCTCCTTTTTATCTGATGCCCCTGCGTGGGCCTGTATCTACGTTCAGCCTTGGTTTTTAGTATGTTGCCCCTGCGCGGGCCTGCAGCGACGGTCAGTCTCGGTCTTAGTCTGGTGCCCCTGCGTGGGCGAGAGCTTGATTTTGTGTCTGGTGCATTATTGGCTCTTGGGTGTGATGCCTAGAACCTGTCTCACACTGGTTCCGCCATGATGTATTTTCGACCTTTGTACATATTTTAATAGATTAGTTTTTTACCAAGAAAAAAAAAATCTATATCTATATGTATATCTATATATATATATATATATATATATATATATATATATATATATATATATATATATATATATATATATCTTCCTCCCTCCTTTTATTTGTCTCTCTTCTTCCCTCTTTCCCCCTCCATCTATATCTCTATCTCCCTCTGTCTCTCCTTCTTTATCTCTCTATATCAACCCGCATACACACTCTCTCTCCATATCTATCTATCTATCTATATATCCCTCTTCCTATCCCTCTCTATCTCTTCCCCTTCTCTCTCTCTCTCTCTTCCCTTTCTCTCTCCATATCTATCTCTCTTCCTCCCTCCCTCTCTTTGCCTCTCTCTTTTGCCCTCTCTCCCCCCTCCATCTATATCTCTATCTCCCCTTGTCTCTCCTTCTCACCCCCAAAACATACACTCTCTCTCCATATGTATCTATCTCTCTCTCCCTCCCTCTTCCTCTCTGTTTATCTCTCCCCCTCCCCTCTCTCTCTCTCTTCCCCTTGTCTCGCTCCCTTCCCCCCTCTCTCTTCCCTCTTTCTCTACTCTCTCCCTCATCATCTCACCATCTCTCCCTTGTCACTCCCTCCCCCTCTCCACCTTTCTCTCTCTATGTCTTTCTTCCCTTTCCAACTCCATCTCTCCCTCCCTTTATTTGTCTCTCTATCTCAACCCCTCCTCATCTATCCCTTATCAATCCCTCTCTCTCCACCTCTATCTCTCAATGTCTTTGTTCTTCCCTCCCTCTCTTTCCCCCTCCAAACCCATCTCTTTATCCCTCCCTCTCTCCTCCTCTCTCTCCCTATCTCTCCCACCGATATGTCTCTCTCCCCCACTCTATTCCCCCTCCATATCACTCTCTCTCTTAAATATGATCCATCGTATTGTATTTAAGAAAGTATCTAAATTAAAAAATATATAATTGGTTGTAAAATATTAAACCTATATTTTGGGTTAATCATGTCAAAGAAAATACAATAATAAAAAACTTAAAAGAATCGTGCACTATCTTTCCTCTATCATTGTCACTTTGTTTTCTCTCTTTGCTTGGAACTTTTCATTGTTAGTCACTTTGTTTTCTCTCTTTGCTTGGATCCTTGGTTAAAATGCATCTATCATCGATTTAATCTCTATGGGAATATTTGTAATACTCGTTAGAATGGAGGGTTATATATACCTCAAAAGTAATTATAACCTTTTTCTTTTAGATTTATTTAAAAAATATTATAAAATTAAATTAAAATAAATTATTTGTAAAATATTTTGATTTTGAAATTAGTTATGGTTTTTAGGCATGTGGTATTGATAAGCCGTGGTATTGGCACATGGTATTGTAACATAATAATTAAAAGCCTAGATCTATAACACAATAATCAAAAGCATAGATGACCCATTGTATTCATAAACCATGGTATTACGATTTTCTTCCCTCCTCACCCTCTCTCTGGTATTGTAAAAAAACCTATTTAAAAGTTAATAATATCCATAGTAAATATTCATGATTAAAAATCTTGTTATATTTTAAATATTAATTTTTTTATCCACTTATTAATTAAATTTAAAGATGGTTATGCAATCATTATTTTAATTTATATGGTAAAATGGATGTTAATTTATAAGTATTATTTATATATTTTAATGTGATATGTATATTATACTTTCTTTTATCCAAAAAATGTTTGTAATTTTATTAATAAAAAACAAAGTTTTTTCCAGGGGAGAAATATCTTAATTTCCATTAATTTTTTGAAAATTACATGCTGTAAATGCCATAGACATATGCAAATACTGTGACTGTAGTCAACTACTTGGAGTTATGAACTGTAAGTTCTACAAAAATACCCTATTGGGTGTGCTAGTGTTTGTTGTACATATATAAATAATACATATTCAAAAATTCACCATTGGTGATCGTTGTTCTGCCAAAATTTTATAATTACATATTAGAAAAACTGTGAAAAAATAGATAAAGACTGCTGATATTAGGGCTTGTCTGCCCTTTGAAATTCCTGATCCATATATGGTCTGTAGAAGAACTGATAGGTCCACTCATGTGTGTGCTCTATGATCATCCATTCTCCTCTAGGACGATGCGTTGCCTCTTTTGATAGCTTGTCCGCACCTTCATTATGTTCCCTGTAAATATGAGTGCATGAAATGTGATCAAAATGTGTTTTGAGAAAAACAATATCATCTAAAATAGTTCTAAGAATATATGCATGGAAAGTTGTTGTGTTGTTGAACCAGTTTATGACTATTTTGGAATCTCCAAAAATCTGTATGTGTCTGCACCGTTTGAGGATGGTAAAATGTAAAAGATGTCGGAGAGTAATTAGCTATGCATAATTATCTATACCCTCTTCCAGCCCCATGCAAATGTGAAAGTAATGAGTGTGTGATAGATAAAGTATAATGCCTCCTCCACATCCCTGTACTTGTGTAGCCCCATCAAATTATGCCCAGGGGCGTGCTTTGTCAATCTGTTCCTGTGTGAAGTTTCGAGTTCTAATGACTTGTTCCTCTATCGAGAGATCCCCATAGCTAGAACATATTTTTGGCAGAATCAGGGACCAGATTATATTCCAGCCCCTAAAAATGATGTTATTGCTGCACATCCATATGTGCCAATTGACTAGAAGTGGCAGATTTCTAGATTTTGGCTCAGTTGTAGCTTCCCACCATCTTTCCTAGGCATTTGGGATATCGACTCCACTCTAGGAATGCTTGATACTTAGTGTGTGCTAGACTTGATACCAGAGTAGTTGGGAGGTGTGGCAAGTGAGGAATAAATGGTGATTTGTTTCCTCCTCGGCATGGCATAAAACACACTAATTCGGACGTGGGAAAGCCCATTTTTTGAGGTTTGCTCCTGTAGGTGTTTTGTCCATTATGATGTTCCACATCAGTAATTTTGAGCACGGAGGGGATTTTAAATTCCAAAGATGGCTCCACCAACTCATTAGTCTATCCGTCTTGTGCTCAGCATGTATGATATCATACCCTTGCTTGGAGGAGTAATGCCCATTCTTAGTAAATTCCTAGATCAACTCGTCCTGGTCTTCTTTGAGGCGCACATTGGATCCTGTTAAAGTCTGCAGAAAAAGTATCCACTGTCTTTTCCATTGATCCGGGATATTCCATGCCTCTCCTATATGCGATGCTTGCTGGAAGATGGTAGAGTTATGAGGGTCTCTGATATGTGATATGAAAAGGACACCATTGTGGTTTAGAAGTGTGATTAGTTCCTATGGGAGTTGGTAGGCATTCCCACTGCCAAACCAAGGATCGATCCCAATTCGGATTGAATAACCATTCCCAATCGTCTAGATAAGGCCCCTTTTAATGATGGGAAGGGTGTTGGTTACTGCCCTCCAGATAACTAAAATACCTTTCCTATTCCATGTAGGCTGCCTTAACCAATCTAGTACTGTACTAGGCCAAATATATTTGTGGATGACCACCTTCGACCAAAGACTCTTGTGCTTCAGGAGGAGCCAACCTAGTTTAGCGGCCAGAGCATGTGCGAAAGCCGAGAGGTGCTTTAGACCCCAACCACCCCATTTTTTGGGGGTCGTAATTTGGCTCCATTTGACCCATGCAAAAGGCTTTCCTTCTTTTTGTCCCTTCCACAAGAAATGGCTGCAGACTCATTGGATTATATGCAGAATCGCCAGGGGGATCCAGGCCAAGGACATCCAAAAGACTGGGGTTGCTTCTAGTATTGCTTTTATGAGTACCAGTCTTCCAGCTCTGGATAGTAAGCGATGACTCCAGATATTTAGTCTTTTTTCCACCTTTGAGATCAACCAGGTCCAATTAGATATCTTGTAACTATCTGCTTTAATCTTGAATCCCAAACACTTCATGCCATCCTATAGAGCCAAGATTTGGTAGGGGAAATTTTGGAGGACTAGTTGAGATTCTTATTGAGTGCAATAAAAAAAGGATATAGTGGATTTTTCCCTATTTATTTCCATTCCTGTAGCAACACTGAAAAGTTTTAATATCTCTGTGAGAGTGATGATGTCCTAAATACCCCCATTAAGGAAAATGAGTATATCATCAACAAAAGGTAGATGAGTTAAAAGGCATTGATCAGTAATCTTGAGGCCCCGGAGTCTCCCAGCTTGCTTCTCAGTTGCAATCAGTCTGCTTAGGCCTTCCATAACCAAAAGGAATAGAAGGGGGGATAAGGGGCAACCCTGCCTGATTCCCCTCTCCACTTGAAAGGAATGGGAAGCTGACCCATTTATAAGGATTGCAAAAGAAACTGATGTTATATATCCCATAATCCATCTGATGAATTCTGGAGGGAAGCCCAGGTGGGTGAGAATCACCCTTAGATATAACCAGCTCACCTTGTCAAAGGCCTTTGAGAGGTCAATTTTGAGCGCCACCCCTTTTAGATTTTTCAGTTTTATGGAGTGGAGGGCCTCTTGGGAAGAACCTATGGCTTCATGAATATGTCTATTTTGGAGAAAGGTGAATTGTTCCTGAGTAATGTGTTCAAAAAGGATCGGCTTGATGTGATTTGCTATAATCTTGGCAATAATTTTGTAGAGACAGTTGCAGAGGGATATAGGGCGAAAGTCATTGAAGGAGGTAGGGGAGTATGTCTTGGGTATGAGGGACATAAACATGGAGTTTATGGGGGCATATATGTGTCCTAGAGTCCGAATCTCTTCCACCACTCCAAGCAGGTCTGGTCCAATGATATCAAAGGAAGCAATAAAAAATTCCACACGCTAACATCTAGACCCGGACTTTTGTCCTTCATGAACCACTTAAGAGTGCTTTCTAATTCCCCCATGGATACAGGTTTTATAAGATCCTCCATCCCATCCAGTTCCACAAACCCATGGAAATGGCCAACAATGTTAATGATTTCAACAATAGAAGTGGCAAGGGGGGCTTTGAAGAGTTGCTTGAAGTGAGAGATACCAGGAAGGGCAAGTTGAGAGTGAGTGTTGGCTATTTGGTCCTAGTCTGAGGGCATTTTCCAGATAGTATTACTAGCTTTTCTTCCATTGGCAAATTTATGGAAGAATTTTGTGTTACCATCCCCCGCATGGAGCCAGATTGCTCTGCTTCTGAGTCTCCATGTTTCTTCCTGGTTAAGGAGGATCTTGGATCTCTAAGTCTCCAAATCAACTACATGTAGCTTAGCTTTGGTGGATAAGTAGCCAAGCCCACTATCATCCATTAAGGAGGCCAACTGTGCTTCGATGTCCATAAGGGATTGGTCATCTATAACTTTTTTCCTTTTTTTTCCATTCCATATTTAATCTCTTGAGCTATTTCAGGTTGCTGCAGAAATCTGCAGTCTTCCTCTGATCCTTGAAAGGAGGTTGGGTTTGCCAGAAATCTGAAACCAACTTAATATAATCAGGTTCCTTTGACCAAGTAGAGTTAAATTTTAAAGGTGCCCTAGGTTTTCTGGAAGAGCCAACCACTTCTAAGAAGATGGGTGAGTGATTCGAAATACCGCCTGAGCCTACCCATTGCCTGTAGATGGAGAGAGTATGGAGTAGGTCTTCTTAAATGAGATATCTGTCTAGCCTTCTACCAAGGGCAGCTTCGCAAGTTCGTCTATTATGCCATGTTGGCATCTTCTTATTCATGGGCACATTTATGAACCCATATTGATCCAGTAGGGAGCTTAGCTGATCAAAGAGTGGGTCCAGTTGCGAGTGATGCCCCCAAGATTCCTCATGTCCAATGGAGAAATTCAGGTCTCCCCCTAGAATTGTGGCATTGTTGATCAAGGGATTTTCCAGAAAGGGTTGCCAAAAAGCAAGTATGTTTTGGTTTGGGGCATAGATATTAACGATGCAAAGCTATTTGCCTAATTTAGCTGAGAAAATGTCCATGCCTAGGAAACCCTGGCCTCCCTAGGAAGATATCATCCTTATTGATTGAGGATTTATCCCTATGGCTAAACCCCCAGATCTGCCTGCTGCATCCAAGGCTTGGAAGTGCCAGCTGGGTAAGATGGCTTGAAGGATCCTAATAATCTGTTCAGAAGGCCCAAGGGTTTCCTAAAGAAGAATCATGTCACAGGGAGTACAATGCAAGAGTCGCTTGAGGGCCAGTTTTTTTGGGGGGCTGGCCAAGCCCCTACAATTGAAAGAGAGCCATATCATCAGGGAACGGTGTCAAGGGTGTCAGATGCTCTAAGTGCCCTTTCAATGGTGTTCTGGCGGCACTGTGCCACATCTACCCCCACAGATTTGATGGCTTTGGAGATCTTTGAAGGCCTGCCTCTGGAGGGTTTGTGCTCTGGGGGGGGATGCCGAGACCTAGTTGGTTGGGGTTGATCAATTGTCAGGATCGGAGATTGTAGGAGTGCGAGCCTGAGGTAGAGGGGGAGTGGGAGGGGTGATGGAGAGGGCTCAGATCTTGTATTGTCAGCGGGGTGGTAGAAAATATGGGGGAGGGGGGCTCGAGCTCACAGTTAATGGGGGAATTCATGCACGAGAGGGATGCAGATTGAAACAAAGATGCATTTATTTGATTAAAAAGCAGAGCAGAGGGAAAGGAAAGAGGAGCATTACCCATTGTAGGAGCAGCCTCCACAACAGACTAGGATCGAGTCAGTGGAGGGGATATAGGTGGTATCATTAGAGCACTAGTTGGTTGGGCAGTGACTCCATCCTTTGAGTGATCCTGACCTGAGGGCTACTAGTCCACAATCAGGTCTTGCGATTGGCGATGTTTTGTTCCTCTTAAGGCTGCCTGTGAGGTAGGAGTGAGTAGCGGATAGTCCTTGTATAGATGGCCACCCTTGTGGCATCTTCTGCACTAAAAGGGCACACCTTCATAGTCTAGATTTTTGTGCCGCCGTAAATGTCTCCAATGGAGGGGTATATTTTCCTCCAACCCCTCCCTGGTATCCAGATGCACCAGGATACGCGCCATTTTCATGATTCCTATCTTTTCGAAGGATTGATCATGTTCTAATTAGGTGCCCAAAGCATCTCCAATGTGCTTGAAGACTACAGGGGTCCAAAACTACATCAGAAGGTGGTGCAGGGTAAACCCGACATATAACCATCCTTAGCCAAACTGATGCCAGGGTAACACCCACACATATACCCACAATATGCATTTAACACAATAATGCATCTACAACTGTCCCAGGATATTTAACTCAATGAAGGAGTCAAATCTACAGACCATAAATGGTCAAGTGGCCCTCTTACATAGTTCCTTTATAATGGAACTTCAATCACCCTGCCAATACTTCCTCTCGGGACTCAATCTACCCTTATAAGCCTTCTTTTATTACAGGTTGTCTCAAATCTTCTTTTCGAGACTTTACAACCCTTTAACCACGCAATTCTCTTATAAATACATTTACAAAGGAATTACTCCACAAACATATCTTTTCTGCCTACCGTACAGTCTTGTCATGGTTTCCGAGGCTAAACCTCATCGCAATCGGCATTCGCTTCTTCCCTTGGACATACATACATATATGCCTTCCTCCTTCAAATATGTGATTTCCCTTCAAAATCAGGAAAATACATTATTGCGCTTAATTCTTCACTATCCTGGTTATAAAGGAAAACATCACCGAACATATATATATCGGACCTCAACATTTATACACCCGCGTTCATAAATGTCGTCGGGTCCGTTTCTTATCGCCTTCCAACACTGATCTCCAAAGCCCCGATGCTCGATCGCTGATAAGCCCTGACGCCGATCACCAATATATCGCTATAGGCGATATCACAATCATTCATAAACCGCTGACCCTCGGCACCTCCGATCGCCGATATGTGATTAAATCAAGACTGTTGATCTGGCTACAATTCAACAGTCCGCAATTAATTGTTGTTCGCTCTTCTCAACCTTCCAAGGCTCATTTCGATAACTTAAAAGGGACTCCGCCGATGTGACTGATTCTCAGCCATTGATCTAACTGATTTAACGGTTGCTGAGCGTCAATACTTGACTTCTTTCTCACCTCTCTTATTTGGGGTTTTTCCGCGTTTTCATTGGTTTTTGCAGCTCTATTGGGTTCTTCAGAACTCCTCCTACCACTGTTCAGCTTCTCTTAACTTAACTTTTAAGTGCATCCTTGCTATGCCATTCCTCTAGAGCTTCCTTTTTCTCTTCACTTGGATTCAAAATCCATTGTGATTCCTATGAACCACTCCGTCTCTCTGCGTCCTTCATAATTCTGCCTGCAACCTGCAGAGCCGACAAATTCATAGTAAATCATTCATGAAATACTTCAATACATACTATCACAGACATGAAATAAGCTCTGTATATATTAATGTAAAGGCATATATTACACCCGAGACTCCTCATCCCGCACACACGCATACACACACAGGCCATATTCTACTATTGGTGGCCTCCTCATCCTGCACGCAGGCTTACATATATTTATATAGAAACATTGGATCAGATCATTGAAGGGTCTGATCAATCCTATAACAAAAGCCTAAAGCTCTACATGCATACATACGTGGCAGATAAGTCCCCTTGAGACTTTATCCATTCCATATTTTCTTTATGTTTTAAAATAGAAAAGTCTTCTTATCAGCTTCCCATTTAATGCCTAAAAGCTCTCTCTTGTTCCTAGAATCATGGAACTATTTAAGAGTTGGACTTGAATTTTACCACTCATGTTATCATTTATTTATTTTGAGAGCATTTACATATTCTCCCATTATCTAATAAAATCACACTTAAAGGCCTAAATATTACATTGACTTGGAACTTAGGAAAACTATTTCCAAAAATGCATGACCCCCTATGTCTACTATTTACAACAATTTTCCTTTGGCTGAATGCTCCTGCATCAGACTCCCAAAGTAGAAAATATTCATGATCTCTTGATCATGTGTCTTTTAGTCTTTGTCTTCCTAGATCCCACACTTTGTTTTGTAACTGTCCACATGCTTTGTTCCCTTGTTGCTACTACATTTTTGCTGTCTTTTGCTCCATTATCTTCTTGTCAATCAGGTTCAACTTCTGATTGAGCTTTCTTGCTGCGGTTACCATTTTTCTCCATTTGGTCTACTTCATCATCAGCTCCCACATTTCTTCAATTTCTATGTCCAACATATCTTTGGGTTGGTCCATATTCTGCTTTGTATTTTTGTCTCTTTCTCTTTGTTTCAGGTTACTATTGCTGTCTTCTATGCTGAGTTTTTCTTTGCTTCCTCCAATTTTTGGTTTGCTTGCTCTTGCTTCAATGCTTGTTGTGACTCCTATGCTGACTTCTCTTTTACTTGCTTTATTGACTGCCTCCCTATCATCCTTACCCTCTTTCATGATTAAATCATGATTGTTCAGCATTATTTCCAACAATTTAACTTCTCTGTGTAGAAATTTTGAATAATACGACACTTATTCATAGAGATTATCCCGATTATACACTATTTGTAGAATGCATGCATAATACATAACCTCCTCTACGTTGATCATTAATTTTGCGGAATTAAAAACAATGAAACATCAATCACATGCACACATTAACACAGTATGTAACCGGGGAAAGCATACATATGAAAACCCCCAACTATCTGTATACTATAATGATAGAGAGCATGTAACAATACATAGTACAATACTCCTCACAAGCACTCAGTACTATCTCCACCTGCTACACACAAACTAGCTCAGATCTGAATCAAGTCACAGGTTCAAATCTCCTCCGCTGTCTGCCTGCCTCTACTGCGCAATCCAAAGTGAGAATAGGTCTGATCCAAGTTCATTTTCCTTGGCTTGTACTACGCAATCCTCATTGGAAATCTCAATCACTGATTGTGCAAATCTCATGCACAACTATAGTCACAACTGATAGTAGTCTCCACCTCTAACACTTGTCTCCACTGAACTGTCCATGCACTGAGTTAACTGATGTATTCTTTAGTTGCTTTATGAGTTAATAATTAGTGAATTAATTAATAATTAATTCACATCACTCATCACTAGTGTATTCTGCAGTTAGACTAAATACAACTAGTTCAACCAAGTCAAACTGAACACAACTCCATCAACTCCTCTATCAACTCCACCAAACTCAATCACTTGAGCTCTAACTGAAGTCCATCATGCAATAGCTCAACTGACCCATAAGAAAAGCGTATTTCCTTCTGACAGTTGCATGTGCCACATCCGTAGCTTGAACTGAAGTGCTCCAAGAGGATAAGATAATGTTTATAGTCCAAATATTATTAAGAGCTGATAATATTTGACTGTTCTATTTTTACCCTGGCAGTCTAAAAATAGACTCCGCCCATATGTCTAAAAGTAGAAGTCCATCTATTTTTACCAACATGACCAATCATCCACAAATAGCATCCTACAACTCATAGACCATGATCCATATGTCTAAAAATAGACATAGTCTAAAAATAGACTTTGCGCCAAAAATAGCCTGCGGGCCCACTTAGTGAAGGCGACTCCTTTCCACTAAGCTCCATCATCTTGTTGCATTTTCAACACTCTTCTCCATGGATTGAATTCTTCCAGAGAATCTCCTTCTTCACTCTTTATTTGGCTGTTCACTTGTGCCAAATATCCTCCAACCTTTGCAACAAAATCTGCATTCATAAAACACTTGTTAAAAATAAAAACACGAGGCCTTGGTGCCCCTTCTTTCTTTGGAAACCTTTCAATTTGTTGCTCTATTTCCTCCTCTTCTATCAACATATCAGTATGCTGATTCAAATTCTCAGCAGAATTCATGAGACTGTCAGTTAGTCTTTCTTTCACACCATCTATTCTAATGATGTCTTCCTGCTTGGGTTCATAGTAGTGAACTTCTCCTCCCTTAACCTGCTGCTGGTTATCTTCACTTTGAAATTTTTTGATTCCTATCGCCTCTTTACCATCTTCAAACAATCTCTACTCAATCTCTCCGATCACATACTCATACTCATTACTGCTTTTTAATGAACCTGCAAACAAATTATTGCATCTTCCTGTCTCCATGGCTACTTGAGACACATCTTCTTCTTCAGAAACTGTAACTGCAACTTGTTTGTTCTCTCATTAGTTTCTCCAATAGTTTAATCTCTTCTTCGCACTTAGCAAGCACTTCATCACAATGCTTTCTTATTCCAGCTTCATCCTTCACATGATGTGTTACAGTATCAAAATATTGTCTTCCTTTGACCCTTGTGCTCTCAAGGTATTTTTACTGTAGCAAATCACTACTTCCCTCATTCAAGAGGTCTTCTCCATTATACTCTGTTCTCCTAGAGTACTCCTCCAGATTTTCGACATCTTCAAAAGATTGTCCATCCTCTTCAAAACACTCCTTTGTTAGTGTTCCTTTTCCCAAGATTAAATCCTTTGCATAGGGTTCCTCCTTCTTAACATCTTTCAATAGATGTCCTTCTTCCCTACTATCTGTCTCAACAATTTTCATGGCTATCTCCACTGTGCCTATTATCATAATGAATTGATGATCCTTTACTATGTTTTCAGCTAACATAGTCTCTTCCTCAAGTTGCCTTCAGTCCCTTGCTGTTTATCTTCTCTGAAGATATCCTCACATGGCTGCTTTTCTCTTGCAATATCTGCCATCATACACAAACTATCAGTTTTAAAAATATAAGACCCTATGGTCTCACTTGATGGTTCAACCATCATATCTCCTTGTTGTTCTAAATCATTCATATGATTCAAAAATTCTTTGATAGTTTCCTCTTCAATCTCTTCAAGCCCTTCACTTGGTTGCTTGACATCTTCCTCTAGCTGTATATGAGATATATCTACCTCATCTTCTTCCAGAACAAAATTTTGCTTCTGCTGGTCTTTTTCCTTCTTCATGATAATATCAGCCAATTTTCCTTCACCTGCAAACATACAGAAATTGTTAGATTTAAAATCATCAGACCTTTTGGTCTCACTTGAAGTTTCAGTCTTCAAGTCTTCATCTTCACTTTCTCCCAGAAATTCTCCTTGTTCTGGTTCACAAATGGATTCTTCCATTTCTAACTCAACTTCCTTGAGTTTTTCCTTCAGCCACTTTACTTGCTTTTGTTGTAGCCTTCTCTGCATCTCATGCCATTCCACTGTGTTCTTCCTAAAGACCCATCCTAGTCTCTAGATTTCCTCAAGCATTCTCCTTAATGCATTGAGTTGTTCTTTTAATTCAACAACCTCTTTGTCAATTTCTTCTTGACTCATCCTCTTGCCATTTACCTTGGCATCCTTCTTCTCATATCTTCTACTGTGGCTTCTCTCTGAACCTCTGCTATGACTATCAGTAGTCATCTTCTTCTCTTCTTTCTTCATGAGCTCCTTTGCAACAAGCCTCTACAACAGCTAGTCCTCCTGGCTGCAATCTTACCTCACTAAGCTCTCCTCACTCAGTCTTTTGGTAAGCATAGGTCCTCTGTCTGGAACCTCTTCTCTTCTTCTTGAGCAACACCTTTGCTCCTTCTAGGCTTCTGCAATCTCTCACTTCCTCTTGAGAACACTTCAGCTGTCCTCTCTGTCCAATCTCTTGTTGGATTCTTCAGGTTCATTGCCACTTCTCTTTTAGAGTATTCTCCTTACTCTATCTTCAAGAACTCACCTAGTTCTTCTCCCATAGCTTCTCTTGCTGTCACCTATGCATTAGTATAAAAAAACACATTCTTAATTTAAAACAGAACACATTACCTCACCTTCAAGATCTTAGCATGATCTTGTTTCACCCATTATTTTGCACTTTAAATGGATTGTCCTCTAGTTGGTTTCCAAATCCTCTTTCCTTCAAGGAATCCTCTATTCCTGTCTACTCCAAGGCTCTGTTGGAACTGCTACAGTCTTCCAAGAACTTCAAAGTTCCCTCTTATAGATTACAAATTTGCTCTGATACCACTAATGGTGCAGGGTAAACCCCATATATAACCATCCTTAGCCAAACTGATGCAAGGGTAACACCCGCACATATACCCACAGTATGAATTTAACACATTAATGCATCTACAACTGTCCCAAGATATTTAACTCAATGAAGGAGTCAAATATAAGACCATAAATGGTCAACTGGCCCTCTTATACAGTTCCTTTATAATGGAACTTCAATCACCCCACCAATACATCCTCTCGGGACCCAATCTACCTTTATAAGCCTTCTTTTATTATAGGCTATCTAAAATCTTCCTTTCGAGACTTTACAACCCTTTAACTGCACAATTCCCTTAATACATTTACAAAGGAATTATTCCACAAACATATATTTTCCGCCTACCGTACAGTCTTGTCATAATTTCCGAGGCTAAACCTCATTGCAATCGGAATTCGCTTCTTCCCTTGGACATACATACATATATGCCTTCCTCCTTCAAATATGTGATTTCCCTTCAAAATCGGGAAAATACATTATCACGCTTAATTCTTCACTATCCTAGTTATAAAGGAAAACATCGCCGAACATATATATATCAGACCTCAACATTTATACACCTGCGTTCATAAACGCCGTCAGGTCCGTTTCTTATTGCCTTCCAACACCGATCTCCAAAGCCCCGATGCTCGATCACTGATAAGCCCCGATGCCGATCGTTGATATATCGCTATCGGCGATATCGCAATCATTCATAAACCGTTGACCCTCGGCACCTCTGATCGCCGATATGCTATTAAATCATGACCATTGATCCGGACACGATCCAACGATCCACGATTAATCGTTGTTCGCTCTTCTCAACCTTCCAAGGCTCATTTCGATAACTTAAAAGGGACTCCGCCGATGTGACTGATTCTCAGCCATTGATCTAACTGATCCAATGGTTGCTGAGCATCAATACTTCACTTCTTTCTCGCCTCTCTTATTTGGGGTTTTTCTACATTTTCAATTGTTTTTGTGGCTCTATTGGGTTCTTCAGAACTCTGCCTTCCACTGTTCAGCTTCTCTGAACTTAACTCTTAAGCGCATCCTTGCTACGCCATTCCTCCAGAGCTTCCTCTGTCTCTTCACCTGGATTCAAAATCCATTGTGATTCCTATGAACCACTTCGTCCCTCTGCATCCTTCAGAATTCTACCTGCAACTTGCAGAGCCTACGAATTCATAGTAAATAATTCATGAAATACTTCAATACATACTGACACATATAGGAAATAAGCTTTGTATATATTAATGTAAAGGCATATATTACACCTGAGACTTCTCGTCTCGCACACACACATACACACACAGGCCAGATTCTACTATTGGTTGCCTCCTCATCCTGCGCGTAGGCTTACATATATTTATATAGAAACAGTGGATCAGATCATTGAAGGGTCCAATCAATCCTCTAACAAAAGCCTAAAGCTCTACATGCATACATATGTGGCAGATAAGTCTCCTCGAGAATTTATCCATTCCATCTTTTCTTTTTGTTTTAAAACAGAAAAGTATTCTTATCAGCTTCCCATTTAATGCCTAAAATCTCTCTCTTGTTCTTAGAATCATGGAACTATTTAAGAGTTGGGCTTGACTTTTACCACTCATGTTCTCATTTATTTATTTTGAGAGCATTTACATATTCTTCCATTATCTAATAAAATCACACTTAAAGGCCTAAATATTACATTGACTTGGAACTTAGGAAAAATATTTCCTAAATGCATGATCCCGTATATCTACTATTTACAACGATTTTCCTTGGGCTGAACGCTACTGCATCAGAAGGCCTGACAAACGGACCCAGATCAACCCAGCACCCATCTGTTCCCTCTTTGGATCAAATAAAGGATCCCATCTTTTTAACAGTACCAGAGCAAACTCGATGTGCCAGAATCGGGATAATATCCAGTCGGTGTATTCTTCCTTATGGAAATGCAGGGCAAACCACCCATGAGCCAGTACCCTGATGATGGGAAATTATTTGAGTAGGGAGCCCCAAATCTCTGAGGTCCAGAGTCGAAGATGATCTACAAAGTAGTTCCTGCCCCGCACATGACCCACCAACACCTTTGCAGTCTCTGCAACTTCACCCATCAGAATGTCCTCGCCAAGATTTAGATTGATGTCCTTGTCCATTGATTTAAGGCACCAAACTTTCTTGGGCTTGTCTGAGAGGTGAGTAGTCGGGTAGTCCTTGAGAAGATCATGACAACCCTGATTAATTGTTTGAGGGGTGGACGAGGTAGATTTAGGGTTACAGATCAGGGAGCTGAAGTAGCCAGAGTGAATGGACCTCCGGGGTTTAAGGTTGCACTTGAGAGGGCAGGATTAATGAGGGGAGGAGGCCCGGATGAAGGGATGTGGGAGGTGGAGGGTGTACAATGGGCTGCAAAGATATGGGGGATCTATGGTAACGGGGCATCAAAGGTGGACGAGGGCTGAAGCCACTTTCCAAGCAGGTTTAGGGTAGCCAGAGATAGCGGGGGACAGTCCAAACCAGGCGCATCATCAATGTGTACTGAGGGCGGGGGATGGTTGACAGAAGGACCCGAACAAGCATGAACAGACGGAGTAGCTGACAGCGGGTGCAGGGTGGCAGCAAAAGGGCCAGAGCCCGACACGGTTCGATGATGAGACTAGATAACCTGTTGGGGATGAGGGTCCACCTCATAGTCAACATCGTCTAGCTCCATTGTAACTGACAGTAAATGGTTGGAGGAGCTACAGTTGTCGAGGTGAGTAAACGGGACATAGGCTAAAATAGGTAAACTACTTGGTTAGGCCACTAAAAGCTAGATAACCGTGAGATGGAGGGATGTGCACCGCAGAGAGATGGGGGGGGGTAGGTAAACTACTTGGTTAGGCCACTAAAAGCTAGATAACCATGAGATGGAGGGATGTGCACCACAGAGAGATGGGGGGGGGGGAGGTAGAGGTTAGGAAAGCCAGGTGTTAAAGCCATGACCATCAAAACCAGGGTTTTTGGCCCCGGGGGCCTCCATGGATGCCGTCTTCAGCATCTGCAGAGCCCTAGTCTTCATAGGGTTGTTTTTTTTTTTTTTTTTTTTTTTTCTCTCTACTGTCTGTGCATTCAATGTTTTCACCAAATAATTAATAAAAAACAAAGTTATAATGTAAACAAAATTAATTTAAAAAATATCTCACGTCTCACATCTAACACTCACCCATCCACCCTAGATTGGGTTGTAAAGGGCCTCAACGCAATTAAATTAACATAGACATATCTTAATTTGATGTACTAAATTTTGAGAAGAATCACATCTTTCAAGATGCAAACTTTGGTTTAAGTACAAAATTGGAGAAACTATTTGATTCCTCCTTACACTTGATAATTCCAAAGTTAGGTTGGACCACTACGAAAAGTGCAATAGTTATGAATACAAATTATTAATTTAATATATATATATATATATATATATATATATATATATATATATATATAATATTTTTAATTTTAATTTAATTAATATTATGATTTAATTTAATTTAATTTTAAATATAATGATATAATGTGAACATCTTTCCATACTAGTATTTTTTTCTCAACTAAAAAATAAAAAACATACAAAAAATCGACAAACAATTTGAATAAAATCATACAAAAGAACTAAAGAATCTATAAAAAGGAGAATACCCTAACGAATGTAAAAAAGAAGGATACTTGAAAATACCAAACCAAAATATTAGTCCCTGCTTCGCCATGGACTATCACATTTGCCTCCGATCAAAATGCATTGACTCTCCATTATTTTGTCGTCTTTTTGCAATTTTAACCAAAGTTTCAAGAAAATGTTGAATATTTCTATTTTCCATAAATTCAAATGTATTTTCTAATTTTATGGAAATCCTATTTCTAATTTTCAAATGGATTAGCAACCTTCGATGACACATAATTCCTCTGGTGGAGAGTGTTTTATTTTTTATATTTGTTAGTGCCTCACAATTCATTTAAAAAAATAAAAATAAAAAATCTGAGTGGCCATTCCATCGATGCGTGCTTTGACATTGACATTGTTATGGTACTACTTTGACATTGGCATTGTTATGGTACTTCTCTACCCAATGATGACAAAACCGATGTGGTTGAAGGTCCTTCACGTAGATGGTTGGGTTAAACAACTATGCAATTAATATTTCCTTGTATGACTATTACTTTTAAAAATTTCCACATTGTATATCGCACTGGTAATGACATTATTGAACTATAGCTTTAACATTTTATTAAATTCATCAAAATAATCATATTGTTACCAGGAGTTGTGATTTTATAGAGCTATAAATCTTTGTGGAGGATAGGGTACATGCAGGAGAACGAGGATGCAGAGGGAACTTTAACTAATTTAACTAAGAACAATTTTTGTATTAATATTATTATGTTTTATTGTGTGGAAATTTTAGTGTGTATGTAGGATGGGGTATGTGCGAGAGAAACTACACGGACGAAATTAATGTTACTGTGTGAAGGACGAAGTATGTGCAGGAGAGAAGTTGCATAGACCTCTGATTTTATAGAGCTATGAATATTTGCAAAGGATGGGGTATGTGAAGGAGAACATAATAATTAATATTAATATGATTCATTATGTAGAGATTTTACTGTGCAGAGGATGAGGTATGTGCGGGAGAATGAGGGTTGCATTGGGAAATTTATTCGGTAGGAATAAAATTAGGAGGGGGTATTTGTAGGAGAACTGGGGGTGCATAGGGAAATTAATTTTAAACTATTAATGTTAATATGTTATTATTATTATGTTTCATTGTGCAAAGAGGGAACTGTATTGCGCATTGATGACATAGTCACTTCCTCTACCACTAACGAAAGTAGTTGCATAGAGCGGTGATTTTATAGAGCTATGAATCTTTGCAAACTGAAGGATGTGCAGATGAATATTATTATGTTTCATTGTGAAAAAACAATTATCATTATACAATGTTGATTTTCCGAGTAAATGCTTACGTTAACTGGAAAGGGAAATAAACAACTCTGTAAATTAAGTTACCAAATCAACAATGATTTACTTTGACATAGGGTATAGAAAATGGATTAAATAGAGAAATATAAATAAATGTCTTGAATGGAAATTAATTTTGTTATTTTCGAATTCAATGAAAATTTCTTCTTCTAATGTCCAAAAACTCGAAGAAGGATTGAGATAGTTCACAATTAGACTACAAGAGCTATTCTAAACTAATTTTCTCCATACAATTTCCAAAACACACTTAAAAACACAATATATTTGAATAGCATAACAAAAAAAAACAACTATCTAAATTACTACATATCCTTGATAATAGAAGCAACCTAGGATTCAATAACTTGTGGCTCAAGTTGAGAAGGAGGGGAATCCTAGTCAGTGGCAGAGTCAAAGATATTCTCATTGTGTTGCACTAAAATTCCATGTTGCACTATGATATCCTCATCTACTTCATTATCGTCCTCCTCAACATTGATTTCCACTGTGTAAGCCAAATTATCCACACAAAAACTCAAAATTTCACTTGCTAATTGCAGTTGCTCCAGCTTCAACTCCAATATTGCCATTTTCTTATTTAAAAGGTCGAAATGGACTAGTGCTAGAGATTGAATCATCTCAGAATGTTTTGAGATCAAATCGATGAGAAATTCTAGAGCACTAGCCATTTTAACTAAATAAATACTGAGCTTTTTATCCGCAACTTGAGAATTGCGTTCCATAAACTTCAAGCTGTGTCATACCTGCTAATAAACTTGAAAAATTATGGCTCTAATCCCTGCCTCTATGCTTGCAGAGTCACTCCAACAATGTAAATATATTGTTTATATAACTTTCCTTGATTTTAAGCCTTTGTCTTTTCCATTAATGCCGACTTGACCCGTAGATACCAAACAATCCAGAAAATTGGAGATGATAACGAATACTCCACACATTATAAATTTTCATTGTTTGAAAGACATGGGGAGGATGAGGTATGTGCAAGAAAATGGAGGTGCAAAGGGAAATATATACCATCGATGCATAATTAATTTAACTATGAACACATTTTGAATTAGTATTATTATGTTACCTTTTATGAAACTCTCTGAAAATCCTGTTTTTCACGATCGATCCAAGCATATTGATATCCAGTATCACCATCTACGAGATTGTGTACAAAGGAAAATTAGGTTGTTGCAGTACATTTTGGTAGAGTAAAAAGATGTTGATATTTTGACAAAGGCCTTGTCAAGAGGGAAGTTCGATTTCCACAGGTGAAGGATAGGGGTGGTTGATAATCCCTTTCTTGTTGAGAGGAAGTGTTGAAAATGTAGCAAGAAAATCTCAGTTTGACTTTGCCTTGGTCAAACTAGAGAAAATTCAAATTTCTATTTCAGCAAAAATATTGGAGGTTGTTAACTAAGGTGACATGACACTTGTCACTCAATTAACTCAATTAATTTGGGCTGGGGAAGCTTGAGTTCAGTTCAGTATGTTTGATTGCTAATTTATAGAAAGCTATTTCAGTTAATTTGAGTTATTTTCAATTAAACTAGTTCTAACCGTGAAAAGAACCAGTGGAGGTCAAGTTGTGGAAGTGGAACTTCAACCACACTCAGTGATCAAACAATTAACAAATCAATTAGCCTAAAATAATTGTTGCATGAAGAGAATTCAAGCTACCCAGTTGAGATGAGATTCCAAGGAAATGTACTATCATTTGTAGCATATTCCAATGTGTATATATGGTGCATGCAATCAGAGGAAAGACCTAGAGAAATTGCACAATTCAATAGTGGGAAATTTCTAAACAATAGGGGCTAATTTCCCAAAGGAACAACGCAAGGAAATAGGATCTTGGAGGGCTTGAAAATTGGCTAAGTGTTGGCCATAGTCAATAAGTCAGGCAGAGGGATAGACTATACTTTTGCAGGGTGTGCTCAAGCTTGAGCAATAATATGTATTTCATCTCTATTATCCCATTAATTCAATATAGATAGCAAGGGGTTTTGAGCAGTTACTTTCCCATAGATAAATCTATGTGCATGTGTGACGTTTCCTTTTGAATGTCTATGATTTGTGTTCTAGATGGTGAATTAACTTTCGCAGATTAGTAGAGTATCTTCAAGTCTTGTGATTTAGTACATTTCATGAATAGTTTTGAATCTACACATTAATTTCTACATGGGAAATAGGCTCAATCTGTGATGCAAAGAATGAAAGGTTCATTCATGTAAGCATGATTTAGTCTCCAACCTAATCTCTAACTCATTAACTGTAATTTCTCCACATATCCTTTGTTTATGAATAAATTCTCTCACTAGTCACGTGTGTATACAACCTACTCATTATTATAGCATTATTCAACTCTCTTTTAGTTATGATGCTCTTATATGGCCTTAGGTAGCCCTTTCCCATTCAGACTTGGCTATTTATTAAAAAATAATTTTTTAAATTCCATACGCAACTCTACCTTTATAAAAGCATGTGTACACGTGGGTACCATAATACCAAACCCGAACACATAATTTAAAATATGAAAAAAACAAATATTTCCTATTTCTGAAGTGGGGTTTATGGGTTTTACTGAAAGCCCACCTATAGGAGCTCATGGCCTAACTGAATCGACTGATTTATGGAGGTATTTATAGACCTCATGGGAAGGCCTAAAACATGGAAGGAGATAAAATATGAACATTATAGTCCTTTTGTCCCCATATCAAGTCTGATTTTCCATGTGCCTCCTGCACTCCTACTCATAGGAAACCCTTGTTTCCTTGCAGAGATGTTCATCTTCCATTATATGACATATTTTGCAAATATTGAAAGGTGATATTTGAGTCTTGGGTTGGATGGATCCAGAGGAAGGTTCATTGGTTCCGTGGTTGGATCAGGTTGTATTCTTCCACTCCTATTTGTTAATATCAATAAAGAAGCTTTGTCTTGTTCCTGAAATGTTGTCATCTCTTGTTTTTTTATAATTCATGTTTAATATGCACATTATTTGAATTACTTGCTCTGTATATGCTTCTCTGGTTCGTGTTGCAAGTCTGGACACTTTGGAGGAAGTAGAGGGTTTGGACCCTACGGGATTGATATCAAACGTAGGACCTTCGGGTATTCTTCACAAAGCGACCTTTAGTAGTTTTCATAGTTTTCTTTCTTGAATGAGTGCTTCTTGTTGATATTCAACCTTCGATCTGTTGAGGTTGTAAACCCTTACCTAAGGGGGGTTTCTCCCGCTAACAGAATTGGCGACTCCACTGGGGAATACAATCTTGTATTTCCTAGAAGGGTTGTTTTATTCTTGATCTGGGCTCTCTTATCTTGTTTCTTGATTTTTCCAGTCTTATTGATTCATTTGCAATCTAGGTAGCTAGTCTGATATTTTGGATCAGGCCTGTACTTTTTATTTTTTCATATTTTTCTACATATACGTGTTTTTCTTTGTACACAGTCGTATACACGCAGTTTCTTCCAAAGAAACTTGCGTACACACATGTTTATTCCAAAGAAACCCGTGTACACGCGTGTTTATTCCAAAGAAACCCACGTACGGGTGTGTTTCTTCCAAGGAAACCTGCATACATGCGTGTTTCTTGAGACACAGTGGTGTATACATGCGGATTTATTGGTACATAGTGGTGTATATCTGTGAAAATTTGAATTTTTTAAAATTTTTCCTCCAGTTTTGGGAAGTAGCCTGACTTTCCTACTCTTTTAGAGTCATTTGTAGTCTGGAATGATCTGGTTTCTTGCTGGTGTCAGTTTCTTTGTCTCTTTTTGCAAAAAGATTTTTTCAACCTAGGGTTTGCTATTTTGTGAAGTTTTATACTTTTGAGTTTGGATTTCAGACCTTTTGGTAAAGTGTCTAACTATTCTATACATCTGGAACAAAAAGTTATTTTTTAACTTGCCTTAATATCTAATCTTTTCATTGCTTCATTTTCATTCTTGAAGTTGCTTATTTTTTCTTCTTGTTAGATTGAGAAATATTTTCAATTTTGGTTCAGTGAAAGATTTTGGTTTTTTAAGATATTTTGTTTGCTGAATATTTTGTGTGTCCTTTAGATCAGGTCATTCAAGTGTTTTTTACCTTTTGTTTTTCTTATCATTTCGGTGATTGTTTATGGTCGGTGAAATTTGGTGTCTTTTTGCTTGATTTTGATCTTGAGGTCATTAGTTGTTTTTTCTTCTTGAATATTTTATTCAAAGCACTTAAAAGGAAAAAGTGAAAAAACATTTGTTTTTTTCCTTTCTTTTCTTTGATTTGATCTTTTTGTTTATCAACAAGTGTGTGAATCTTTGTTTGAAGTTGGAATTTTCTTTGCTTGAGAGATATTTTTCTTGGATGTTTGTTTCTCCTTGTTTGGTCAAATTTTGACTTTAGGATATTAAAAGAGCACATTTGTTTGTTTAGAGCATTCCATAGAATCTTGCACTTAGGAATTCTAGTATGCATTAAGTAGTTTTCATTTTAGGCATTTATTTTTTAGTCTCTTTAGATAGATGATGAATGTGTGAGTGTGTTTAAAAGAGTTTTTTTTTTTTTTTTCTTTTCTTTCATAAGTTTCTCGTAGAACCATGTAGAGATCACTTTTCATCGAAGAAAAATAAGTTGCATTTCACATGTAGCCTAGTTTTATATTGATTTCTTTTTGTGTCAGAACATCATAAGTTTCACTTCTGCTACCCTTGACTTAAGTAACAACCAATAAAATCAAGCGCTTAATTTAAAATGAACTAGATTTTTCTTTTTGTCATAGATACATCAACTAGTCTAGGACATTTAGGGCCTTAGAATAGGTGTGTGGAGAGTAAACTCTCCAAGGCCACTCTAAACTGAAACATAGAAGTTGATTAAAGAGTGAAAAATCCAGTCTAGTTAAGATGTCTGGGAAATCTCTTCTAACACGAGTTAATCACGAGGACAAGTGAAGACAGGGAAAGAGAGATACCCTCTCTCTTACTTGTGGGATATCATGCCCATGACTATTCTGCCCAACTTCTGATTATGAACTGGTGACCTTAGTTTCCTATCTTAGGGACCACATAGGTGACTGCGGGGGGGGAATACCCATGGTACTTGAGACAAACGTTGTATCACTTTCATAGTACTTCTGGAGGGTGCCCTTCCGAAGCTTGGGTAATTTCACCGGTACAGGCTATTGTCTAAAGGTCAATGTAATTGTTTCTAATACCTTCACTGGCAGGCTTAGGTCGTAATTATCCCAAACTATCTTCGGAAGTTCCTTATCTTCTCTTTCTTGTATTTTGATGACCAGTCCTAATCACCTAGAGCAGAAATACTTGGAAGCCACTTATTTGGTTGTATCTTTAGGGATTTTTTAGTGAGTGCTCTCTGCTCCTAGATTTCCATAATTTTTTTTTTTTAAGTATTTAAAAGTTCTCTTAACATTTAAAAGTGGTTGTTCGACAGGTTCGTCGGTCTAGGAGGCTTCCTTGGCTTTCACCCGCGAGTGCTGAGCCATCATCTAGAAGGCGTAGGAGTAGTTCTAACGGTGATTTTCAACTAGTAGCAGCCAACACATTGGAGACTAATCCAACTTTAGGGGCTCTTATTTCACAGGGTGAACCTAGTGTAGTTCATAACTTGAGCAGAAATGCTCCGGTCCTTGTTAGGGTGCTCTTCCAATCAGAAGGCAAGATTAATATTGAAGATGTTCTTGAGTCCCCCATGACTCCTTCAACACCCCTTCCTTCTCATCTTTCATACATTGTATCATACGTGGGTACCCCGACTCACATGCTGGCAATCCCTATTAACTTTCCTTATTTTTTTCTAGATAGCCAATGTTAGTAGTGTAACCATGGCTACTAATACTTCTGGTGGGTTGTCCCCTCCTTCAGTTGCAGGAAGGGGTAGTATTGCTATCTCTATTGTTACACCTGGTACTATAGCTATTGGCTCTACCTCCATTCCAGTTCCAAGTGGGGGCACCCAACCTTTCGGTTCTTTCTTTGGTACCCATCCTTTCGGGATGCCACCTGTGGGATTCCCCCAGTTCCCTGAACCTTCCTATATGTTGTTTCCACATGTATGACTTCTATCCCAAGTTTTTTAACATCCTTTGAGGGTTTTACTTTTGGAAGCGATCATATCTCTCCTTCCAATCCGTTGTTGAACTTAGAACATGCTCAGAATGTTAATCCTTTCCAAGGAGGTCAAGGATGGCAAAACCCTTCCGTCAATGGGTTAGGGGCTAAGAATTCATCCCATTTATTTGGTCAAAAAGGGAGTATTCCCTTCCCTTCTACTAGGACCTCACAAGTCTTTCTTTCACTAGCTGGTGCATGGAATCCTTATCAGGGGTTATCCCCTTCTTTCAATGTATCACTAGGTGGAAACTATCCTATGTATGGTAACCATATGGCAAGAGGTGGATACCCTTTAAATTATTCTAGGCCACAAGAATTTCCTTATGTTCGGCTCCTTGTACGAGCAATCCATGGCAACCTCGTGCCTCTCCAAATCCAGGGTAGTCTTTCATAATATTGGAATTTTTATCTTTGTTCATGGAATTCTCTGGATCCTTCACGCTTACCATTCCTGGCAACCTTAAACTTTCCAGATCTTTCGAAGTTTAAAAACGATCTAATCCGATACAATCTAGCTTAGCCTCCGGTTCCCACCAAAATTTTGTTTGATATTTCTAAATTTGAAGGTAACTTTGGGGAAGATCCGTCTAATCATATAACCACGTTCCACTTATGGTGCTCATCGAACTTCTTGGTCGATGATTCAATTAGGTTGAGATTATTCAAACGCACCCTAACTAGAAATGCTGGAAAATGGTATATTGAGCTAAAAGGGGGTACCTTTTCTATGTTTGGTGAGCTGGATACTATGTTTTTAAACCATTTTCAGTTGCCTATCTGATATGATGCCGGAATTGAGCTTTTAGCTAGTTTCCAACAAGACAAAGCAACTCATATTTCTAACCATATCCAAGAGTGGCACAGAAGGAAGAGGCTCATTAAGGCCTATATCCCTAATGAGTTCCTTCTCGAATGGTTTTTGAAATATTTGCAACCATAAATTTCTAAGGATGTGTCACTCTCTAGAGTGTTCACTGAAGAATAGGCCATCTTTAGAGCCTAGTAGTTAGAGCTTATATATTCTCACTTCGGAGTCCTCTATAAGATTTTGCTTGATTCTCCTCAATCGAAGATCGATCTAGCCAGACCCAAGTTGGGACCCCATGAAGATGGAATTGTAGGATTGGTCGATAACAACACGGATAACTTTCTAAATCAATTGAAACAATTTTATTTACAATCTACTTCTCCAGCACAGCATCACCATCAGTGCCTATGCCTTTCCAATCTTTAGCAGTTAATGTTGTCCAATCTTCGAACCCCAAAGGAGACCAACAATATGATGGGAAGAAGAAGGGACGTGGTAAGAAGAAAGATAAGGCTGGGAAATGGAATGTGAATAGATCCAGTAATGATATTGGAGAGGGAAAGAAGGAATCAAAAAAGAAAGTAAAGTTCCCATGCAAGTTATGCAGTGGGGATCATATTACCCATCTTTTCCCTAAGATTCAGGATGCTCAACGCTTGTTAGCTTAGTAGGGTTCTTTGAGTTCCTAGGCTGTGTTGACTAACCCTTTTCCCCAAGGGAAAAAATGTTTGTTGGCGCTAATGTTGGTACTAGAACCCCCACAGGGGGCAACCAGGAAGGGGAATCTACATCGAATGTCTATATGGTAAGGTCCCATGTTGATGTTGCTACAAGATCACATGATTATGGTGAACCAGAACCTTCTAAGGCTAAGACTACTTCCGATATTCCAGAGCCACTCCATATTGAGAGGCCTGTAGTTGAGCCTATACCTCAGATGCCAAAAGGCTCTACAAAATGTTTGACTATTAATCCCAATGCTAGGGTTGCCCATAACTACTCTATTGTTGAAGATCTGGCTCAAATCCCTTGTGTGATGTCAGTGTTAGAGGTACTCCAATCATGTCCCACACAAAGGAGTAAAATTCTCAATGCGACCTGAGCAGTGGGTCCAAAAAAATATCTTGTTATAACATTTTATATGTCAAATACTAAGAAGAGACTTCCTCATCACATGGCTTTCTATATTAAATCTACATATCAGAAAATGAATATATTTCAAACTATAGTTGATGAAGGGGCTTCCACATGTGTCATGTCGATGTCATGTTGGAAGGCTATCGGATCTCCGGAAGTTGTTCCTTCCCCTACTCTCCTTACCGCATTCGATGGTCATTCTCATAGGCCTCATGGAATTCTTCCAACCTTTCCCATCTGTGTTGGGGGAAAGGTTGTCAATGTCGAGGTAGAAATAGTTGATGCCAATTTGGATTATAATCTATTATTGGGTCAAAATTGGGTTTATGCAATGGATGTTATTGTTTCATCATTGTTTCACGTCTTATGCTTCCCCCATGAAGGGAGAATTGTTATGATTGATCAAATGGCTTATTCTCCTAATGATCCCAATGCATCTTCTACCATCCCCTTGGTGAAGAATACCAAGCAACATATGGAGAATTTGGGAGTGGGAATGTATTCCTCATTGATGTGTACTTTTGATCTTCTTTCTCTTATTTCTCATATTAATGTTATTTCATCCTCCAAGGTCAATCCTCGAAGAGGTTATTTCCGAACCCATTATTTTTCTGATCCTTGGCCCTTACCCCCCTCTATTGGCACATTAGAAGAAGGGAAAGTAGGTGGAATGACATACTCTCTATCTGAAATCGAAATTGAGTACCAATCTATAGTCACTTCTGCAGATTCCGATCCCATTCCTCTCTCATGAGAGGATGTGGATGGAGATGTGGCTCTGGTCTGTACTCTTGACTCTACTTCAGCTATGGACTATGTTAGGATCGAACCCTAACCCCTTTATTTATGTAATAGGGTCGAGTCATAGTTATAGTTAGTTAAAGAGTGAATAAATCTTGTATTAATAATTGTAAGTGGTTACCCACATTTAATAAAGGGACCATAGTTAGTTGCAAACGAGCCATGGTATTAGATATATGGTATTGAGAGAACCATGGTATTGTATGTATGAATCCTATATAAAGGATAGAGACTCCCCATTGAGAAATGTCGAGTCTTATTTTGTAATCGAGTTCTTCTCTACTGGAGGTTTCCCCCTCGAAGAGGCAAGTGAACATTTCTTTCTATTTTCCTCATTTTGTTTTGTGTTTTGGGTTGTATTTCTTCGCATATTTTGTATTCTAGAATTTCTCGCAGGTCAAGAGAATAACAAGTGGTATCAGAGCACTTTCCAGGGCCGGTGGCACCTCCATTTTTGGCATAATGTTCTTAGGCTAGAGACGTGTTCTGGAATCTTCAAACCACAGGATATGTCGTTGAGCGCATAAACCTGTGGCTTTGGGGAGGCATGCATGCAGGAAACACAAGATTTGGTCATGCTTGTTGGACTCCCTTGTAACCCTTCTGGGTACCCCTTCGAGTAGTAGCGCATTACACATAACTGTGCACAAACTGCCTTCCATGTACCCTATGGGTATATCGGAAGCCCCTTAGGCTCACCTGAAACCTCACCTTAGATAAATCGTTAGCCGTCTTGCTGCAACAGTACACTGAGAACAACACTAAGGGAGATTACTCGCGCGTACGATAGGGTAGTCAGGTAATACGGCTAAGGGTACAATTGATCCTCCTTAGTTAGTGCCCTGAAATATTGTGCTGAGTACTATTGTTGGACCCTTATGTATATTGCGATCTGTGGCACCTGACACTCCTTTGAGACCATAGTTCCCGCAACTCTTTGAAGATTGCGCATTATCTTATTTTCCAGATTAGATCTGGCAGTTGGGGTTTTGTCACCGCCCCAACAATTAGATCCACTAGTTGAGGTTCTACTACCACAGTACCATTCAGATCTAGTAGTTGTGGTTCTATCACCACCACAGTCCAACTCACATTCAACAATTGGGCTTTCGCAGGCAGATCTGACCATTTGAGCAGTGGTTCTTGTGGATCCTATAGTTTAGGCCCGATTTTCATAGGACATTGGGTAGGATCAAGTTTTCTGGAATTTGGCCATTGCAATATTGACCAATGGGGAGTAAAACTCCATTCAAACTAAAAAAAAAAGTCGGAGGCCTTCCTAGGATGCTTACAAGAGACTTAGCCCATAAGATTCAAGACGACGAGTGAATCACAGTGGTACCATTCACTTGTCAGCTTCAATTTTCGGGCGGTCCCAAATTTTTTCAAAGTGACAACAAGTGGCCAAGTTCTATGTATGGTAGAAACTAGAGCTCAAGTCATGGCCAACGACAAGATTGAGCGCCTTGAATAAAAGTTGGATGCTTTCCACGCCCTAGCGGAACAGATGCAACAATTCATGGCACAATTCAAAATGAGCATTTCGGGGTTGCATCCAGAGGCACATGGTATTAATAAAGACCTTGAAGGAGAATCTAGCCTTCATATTCACTTCCATGGGAATCACCAACATCCCCACCCTCGCCCACCCAAGCTGGACATGTATAAATTTGATGGCTCTAATCCAGTAGTATGGGTAGCACAAATGGAACAATATTTCATTCTGAATGATATCCGAGATGATAAAACTAAACTACGTGTGGGAGCCCTTTACTTGGACCAAGAGAGATGGAAATGGCGATAGTGGCATCATAAATGCTATCCCAAAAACATACTTGACTGGTGTTCTCAAAATATCTTTGTGACTGCTTTGACAGAGAATCTATTTTTTTGGGTCATCTTATTAAACTCCGACAGACAGGCATAATAAAATACTACATTGCAGCCTTTGAGACATTGGCCACCTGCACATAAGGTTTTGGAGATGAATTCTACTTGGAATGTTTTATAAGTGGTCTCAAAGAGGCCATCCAAGCCCATGCCTGGATGCACCACCCACCTACATGGATGGATGCTTGCACAAAGGCTATTGAAGTGGAATGTGCATTAGCATCCCAGTCGCATCGTCCAAATTTCATAGCCAAGGGATGCCCGACCCAGGATTAGGGCCCTACCCAAACACTTAAGGTTAAAAAGGTGTCTCCAGCAGAAATGGCTGAAAGAAGAAAACAAGGATTGTGCTACTGCTGTGATGACAAATACTCCCCCGGGCATAAATATAAGGAACCCAAATTCTTTCAAATTGATGCTACTGATCACTACTCATCTAAGGAAGCCCCACCCCTTGAGGGACCAGAGGATGAAGTTGAGGAAACCTAGCAGGACAATGAACTCCCAGCTATGCCAGAGGAGCTAGTTATCTCGCTACATGCTTTGGTGGGAATTTCTGTGCCCTAAACTCTCAAAATCAGAGGCTTTATTAAACATCGCCTTGTAGTAGTATTGATTGATAGTGGAAACACTCCTAATTTTATCCATCAACAAGTCGCCAAAGCTAATCATTGTTTTGTTAGGGAAGTCTCTAATTTCCAGGTCCATATTGCTAACGGGGGGACAATGAAATGTGAAGGCCGCTGTGAAAATATCAAACTTTAGATGGGAGACTACCACCTAAAGACCCACATGTTTGCGATTAGCATGGGTGTTTGTGACATTGTCTTAGGTGCTGATTGGCTTCGCACACTAGGCCTAATCACCATGGATTTCTAGGATTTATATATGGGCTTTAAGTAGAATGACCACATGCATACCCTCCGTGGACTCCAGGCAGGTGCTCCTTCTATCATTAGCTCGCATTGCAGGAAAAGTTGTTGAAAAAGGGCCATCATGGAGTTATCACCCAGTTTAATTCCATCCAGGCCATAGATCACACTACTCTTCATATTCATCCTTAGATGAAACAGGTCTTAAATCGCCACCAATAGGTATTTGACAAACCTAAATAGCTTCCACCCTCTATAGGGGAACATGATCATAGCATCACTTTGGTCCCAGGGGCACAGTTGCTGAATGTGCGCTCATATCAATATCCTTTTGCCCAAAAGAATGAAATTGAAAAAATCATCAAGGAACTCCTTGAAGCTGGTGTTATTCATCCTACATCACTCCTTATTCATCACCAATGGTCATGGTGCTCAAGAAAGATGGGGAATGGGGCATGTGTCTAAACTTCAAGGCCCTCAACAAGCTCATTGTCAATGAAAAATTACCTATCCTGGTTGTTAATGATCTGCTAGATGAAATACATGGTGCTCAATTCTTTACTAAGCTAGATCTTCGCTCTGGCTATCACCAAATACGCATGAAAGAATTAGACATTCCCAAGATTGCTTTCTGAACTCATGAAGGCCATTATGAATTCTTGGTCATGCCATTTGGTCTTTGTAATGCCCCATCCACTTTTCAAAGCCTCACGAATCACCTGCTGAAACCATATCTCCGAAAATTTTTCCTTGTTTTCTTTGATGACATTCTCATCTATAGCCTAACCTGGGAAACAAATATTCAGCATGTACACCTACTCTTGGCACTGATATGGAAGCAAAGTTATTTGTCAAATTATCCAAGTGCTCTTTTGGCATGGAAGAAGTTGAGTATTTGGGCCACATAGTGGGTAATGAAGGTGTCCAGGTGGATCCCAAAAAAGATACAGGCAATGCAAGATTGGCCCCAACCAAAAACCTTGAAGAGTTTGAGGGGATTCTTGGGTCTCACCAGCTACTATCACAAATTTTTCCACAATTATGGTCACATTTCTAGACCATTCACTACCCTTCTCAAGAAAAATAATTCCTCTGGACTGATGCATCACAATAGGCATTTATGGCTCTCAAATAGGCCATGTGTTCCACTCCCGTATTGGCACTACCTGACTTCACCAAATATTTTGTGATTGAATGTGATGCTTTAGGTACTGGTATTGGTGTTGTCTTAATGTAGGAAGGTCAACCCTTGGCTTTCACCAGCCAACAACTGAGTGGGAAACATCTGGGACAATCTACCTATGAGAAGGAGATGATGGCCATCTTACATGTAGTAGATACCTAGCGACCATACTTATTGGGGCGAGGTTCTCAAATCTGTACAGACCATCAAAGCCTCAAATATTTTTTGAAGCAATGTCTATCCTCGCCTCGACAAAATAAATGGTTGGCCAAAATGTTGGGATATGATTATGAGATAATTTACAAGAAAGGGCGTGACAATGTAGTAGTGGATGCTTTATCACGCTAATTTGAGGATGAAAGCACCTTGCTATCAATCTCTCTTCCCATACCTGATTGGATTGAAGAAGCCCACAAGGAATGGTTTTCACACCCCTCTCTCTCCCAACTCATTGATAACTTGAGAGAAGATCCTAATTCCTCAGTCGGCTACTCTTGGAAGGATGAGATTCTTCGCTACAAGGATAGAGTATTTATATCGCTGACATCCACCCTCAAAACACACATTTTGGAAGAGATGCACTCATCTCCCACTGTAGGCCATGCAGGATTTCATAAGACTTATGTTCACACTTTTCATTCTTTCTTTTGGACAGGCATGAAAACTAACATTCTTACTTTTGTAGCTGAATGTGAGGTGTGTCAATGCCACAAATGAGAAATAGTCAAGTTACAAGGCACCTTACAACCATTTCCAATCCCTACCTCTGTCTTGATGGATGTTTCTATGGATTTTGTTACTGGTCTCCCAAAGTCAGGCAACAAATCAATCATCATTGTGGTTGTGGACAAAGTTTCTAAATATGCTCATTCTTGCGGTCGACCCCACCCATTTACCCCCACTTTGGTGGCTCAAGATTTCATGGACCAGATCTTCAAATTGCATGGCATGCCCACTTCCATTGTATGTGATCGTGATCTAACTTTCACCAGTAACTTTTGGCAAGAACTTTTGAAGCTACAAGGCACCCAACTCCAACTAAGTACTTCCTATCTTTCCCAAACTGATGGTCCAACTGAAGTAGTCAACAAATGTTTGGAGACATACCTAAGGTGCTTCACTTCAGAAAATCAACATCAATGGGTATAGTGGCTACCTTTAACTCAATGGTGGTATAATACTAACTATCATGTAGCCACCAAGATGACTCCATATGAAGCAATGTATGGCCAACTCCCACTTTCACCTATTTCTTATATCCCTAGATGCTCTAAGATGCAAGCAGTGGATCAACTCCTACACAATTGTGTAGCCATGATAGTCCGTCTCAAATATAATCTCCATCAAGGTCAGAATCAAATGAAGCAACATGCATACCAACATCGTTTAGAGCACACATTTCAATAAGGGGATCAAGTATTCCTACGGCTGCAACCATATAATCAAACATCGATCAAAGAAAAGGGCTACCAAAAATTAGCTCCAAAATTCAATGGACCCTACCAAATACTTCAACGCATTAGAGCACTTGCCTACGAGCTGGCCTTGCCACCAACTTCAAAAATCCAACCAGTCTTCCATGTATCATGCCTCAAGAAAATGGTGCGGAACAATTGCAGAACTCAAACCAGTCTACCTGAATTGCATGAAGAAGGTTCACTCTGGCTCCAACTTGAACAGGTCCTCGATACATGAGAATGACATCTGTGCAGCTGCACAATCAAGGAAGTCCTCGTCAAGTGGAAAGACACCTCTCCAGAAGATGCGACCTAGGAATCAACCGCTCTTCTTCAACATTTTCTGCAACTTCAGCCTTGAGGACAAGACTTCTTTTGATGGGGGAGAGGATGTTAGGGTCCAACCCTAACCCCTTTATTTATGTAATAGGGTCGAGTCATAATTATAGTTAGTTAAAGAGTCAATAAAGCTTGTATTAATAATTGTAAGTGGTTGACCCGCATTTAAGAAAGGGACCATAGTTAGTTGCAAATGGGCCATGGTATGAGATAGATGGTATTGAGAAAACCATGGTAATGACCCATGGTATTGTATGTATGAATCATATATAAAGGATAGAGACTCCCCATTGAGAAATATCGATTCTTATTTTTTAATCGATCTCTGCTCTATTGGAGGTTTCCCCCTCGAAGAGGCAAGTGATCATTGCTTTCATCTTGGAATAATAAAATACTTGTTGTTTTCCTCAATTTGTTCTGTGTTATAGGTTGTATTTCTTCACATATTTGATATTCTGTAATTTCTCGCAAGTCAAGAGGATAACAAACTGCCTTGATATAGTCTTACCATCTGAAGAGGCAATCATAGAAGCAATGATTGGTGTAGAAAGACCGTGGGATGACTTGCATCATTGGTCATATTTTCTCCCTGACTTGCATCAAATTGAGTAAAACTTGTCCAGTCCTTCTTCAACTAGAAGAATTCACAAAATCTTAAATCCTTTGGCCCCATCACATACTTTTGCCAAAGGTAATATGTCCAATATTTCAGAAACTATTGTAGTGAACATCCCCAGGAATACCAATATTATCGAAAATGTCTTCATTAGAGCTGCATGTTCCCCTGAAGAAATCAAGATTTATACCGACCTCTTTAAATAATTTCGAGATGTGTTTGCTTGGTCTTATGAGGAAATGCCTAGAATCGATCCATCCATAGTTCAACATGAGATCAAGACTTACGAAAATGCTAAACCTGTAGGAAAAAAGCTTCGATCGATAAATCTTAGGAAAGTGTCAACTATCAAAGTTGAGGTTGAAAAGTTGCTTAATGTGGGTTTCATATACCCCATTCCGTTAATTGAATGGGTCTCTAACCCAGTCCAAGTTGATAAAAATCAAGCAACGATCCATATATGGATTGAATTTAGGGATTTGAATAATGCTTGTCCTAAAGATACTTTCCCCACTCCATTTATTGATCAGATCATTGATGAGTGTGTTGGAAATGAGGTGTTCTCCTTCATGGTCAGTTTTTCAGGATATCATCAAATAACTATCCATCCTGAAGATCAACACAAGACATATTTTATTTTCCCTTGGGTTACATTTGCATAAAAAAAGATGCATTTTGGCCATAAAAATGTTGGAGCCACTTTTCAGCAGGTCATTTCTTATGCTTTCCACGAAATCAAGCACATTATAGAAGCATATATTGATGACCTATCTATTCGTTTTTGAAAGAGAATTGATCATCCACATCAGCTTCGCCTAGTTTTTGAATGATGTCATTACTATAAAATCTGGTTGAATCCTAATAAATGCATTTTCACAGTCAAATCTGGTTAGTTATTAGTTCATATTATCCAATGAAAGGATTCGTGTTGATCCCTTCAAGGTTGAGGAAATAATTCAGTTGCCTCCCCCGTCAACAATTTGTCAACTTCAGAGTCTCCAGGGTAAAGCCAATTTCTTAAGGAGATTTATCGTAAATTACACCGAGATTAAAAAAAGGATTTATGTGTTTACTGAAGAAAGGAGCCCCATTTGTTTGGGATGATTTCGCTCAGTGCTCCTTCGATGCGTTGAAAGAGGCATTGACCTCTACTCCTCTTTTGAGTCCACCCGATTATAGTAGGGATTTTCTCTTATATCTCGTTGTGACAAAATAAACCATTGGGATAGTTCTGGTTAAGGAAGGTCATGCTCTTAGAGAGCATGTGATTTACTATCTAAGTCGAGGCTTAGTCGGTCTTGAACTTAGGTATTCTAATATAGAGAAATTAGCTTTGGTAGTAGTTCACGTTATCTAGGAGCTTCATCATTATATTCTGCTTAGATTTTTTTTTGTTGGCCGATGTCAACCCATTTTAGTTTGTCCTCAGTAGGCAAGTGATTGGGGGAAAATATAACAAATGGATTATGATCTTACAGGAATTTGATCTTGAATTTATGTTCACCAAATCTAAAAAATATTTAGTATTCACAGAATTGATCTTAGAGTTGCCTTGTGAAGAAGATGTTGTTTATGAAGAGTCATTTCCTAATGAACATCTCTTCCTAATTTCTTCACAAGATCCTTGGTATGGAGACATCATAGTATATCTCCAGACTTCGAAGTTTCCTCTAGCTTTTTCGAAGGATTAACGTAGAAAATTGTGTCACCTAGCAAAAAATTATGTTATTATCAGTGACACTTTGTATTGTGGAGGGATTAAATCAAACCTTAGAAGAAGCTGAGTTTTTTTAAATGACTTCCATAGTGGAGCTTGTGGAGGTCATCTATTTAGGCTTGCTACAACCCAAAAAATATTGTGTGCAGGTGTTGGGAACGGGATCCCCCAAGGAAATTTTTGGGGCTAAAAGCCCATGTTTTGGGTCAAATTTTGTAATAAACTTGTAAAGACTCTGCATTTTGTGGTCGTGGAGCGCGAAGGTGTCATGAGTCATAAAGGGTTGTCCGCCCTTAGTTTTTTAAAGTAAAGTTGGTCGTAAAATACCTACCCATGGTTCGTGGACCATGGGATTGTATAAAAAGAGCTAAGTAAGTAAGCTCTAAGTAGTTTAGTAGTCGCTAAGAGAGTCATAGCTCTGAAGTAAGAAGTCTAAGTTTCAGGTCATAGCGTAGATAGAGGCTCTGTAGTTGAGTGTGTAGAGGCTTAGGGTGGAAGTCTGCAACTGAGTGTGTGGACCCCTACAGCTGTGTGCGCAGGGTAGATAGAGTCTATAATCACTTGAAGATATCAATAAAGAGAAGTATTCTGCAAATTCTGTGTCTTTGTTCCGATTAATGCATCTTGTCATATTATGTATGAATTTCCTTTATAATTCTTATGTGATGTGAAAATGTGTATAATTAGGTTAGATAACTGAACGCAAATAAGAATATATTTACATGGTGTTAACTATGATTATCTAATAAGATAAGTAAGACACTTAGACTAGTTTGGGTATCTGCACGGTACATTGCACTAGCAACACAAAAGTAACTGAGTTGCAGGTGGGGCTGTGCGAAGGTCGATCGTACCCTTTTGCCAAGGTACTGAAGGCCGGAGCATAGGGCTAGTCTAGTGAGCCCTAGAAATGAGTGGCCTATGCGAAAGAAGGAATAGAAGAAATAAAACGACATCACGACCATCTAAGGGTGCGGAAACTTGGTTCTAGCATCCCCCCATACTGCTTCAGGTGAGACTTCTGTCCGTGCTCCACGGGCTAATGCCGAAAGGGCCAGTAGTGTAGGGATTTGTTTTGCTAATTAACGTTAAACCTGGGTCAAGCCCCAACAAGCCAATAAATGGTTCTATTGCCAAGACCAAAATTTGCATAAGAGATGTGTGATTTTGTATCATTGGAATCCAATTAAGAAAGAGATCAGAGACTGGTTGGATAGGAAGATCCACGAATTCGTGGCATAGGAAAATAGAAGTCCATGACTAACAAAGGAACAGTGGTTGGACAGGTACCTATATATAGAGATCCATGAGATCTTTTTCTATTCCTTTCCAGTTGAGCTATATGAGTGGACCGGGAAGCTAGTAGATAGCCAAGGAAGGTGGAAGCTTGACGGTCTCACTGTTTGGACCTCAGAACTAGTGTGAAGATTGGAAGCATATGAGGATAATATCACTCGTGTTGTCGATCATTGGCTTGATCGCATCATAGGAGGATTTGTAACTAAATTCACGGTCGACACCTCAGTCAGCTCAGCGAGGTGGAGCACACTTTTTCAAAGGTCTGCGAGGTAAGTGCGTGAAATCTTTGAATACCTGGATTAAAATGTTATTGTGTGAAAAATGGGATATGCAACTACCTTGATGTTTGGAGCTACGTGAAACATAAAAACTTACAAGAACGAAGGAAGAAAGGGTCCTGAATATAGTCCATTGATTTCACCTCTGTGAGGTGACGAAGAGGGAATAGCTCAGGTTTCTCCATGAAGTGTTATTCAGGTACTAAGACAAGGATTCCCGCGATTGCCACCTCCACCCACTCCACCTCCAACTTCACCACCTTCGCCTGCGACTTCACCCATAAAACCTCTGCCTCCACCGCATTTCAATATGGCAAATTCAGTGAAGCTGCCTTTGTTCAAAGGCTTGGGAAATGAGGACCCAGACCAATTCTAGCTCGTTGTGAAAGCTGTATCAGAATCTCAGGGCATTACAGATGATAAAATGAAGAAGGCTACCCTAGTTAGTGCTCTGCAGAATCATGTGCTAACCTGTTACATCAAGTACTCTAATGATAACCTGAATGCTGGAGTGGAAGACATCCAAACCGCACTAAACAAAGAATTCAGTACACCTAAGTCTGAAGCACAGTCTATCGTGGGGTTCAAAGAAATCGCGATGCATCCAAGTGAGACACCTTTGGAATTAGATCAAAGGTTGAAGTGTAATATCCGCGAATATAATATGAATTTAATAGACGGACAACATCCGAATGGTTTGTGGCTTCGCTCCTGTCTCACCTGAGGGTTGCACTGTCACAACAGAAGATAACAACTTAGGTAGAAGCCTTGGAGATTGCAATGAGACTGCATGAAACACTGATGCAAGATTCAAATTTGGGGGTTCAGCAGATCCATGCGCAGCTAACAAATCTTTGCCTGGAGATGCAAAGTTTGAAGCAGGATAGAATAGTCTGACCAGAGGTGTGTGAAGAGGTGTGGTATTTGAAATGCAAGAGTCAGGGACATGGAAAGAACCATTTTCTGGATTTTGCGAAATATATTGTGGATCCTACAGTCTGGGCCCGATTTTTGCAGAACATTGGGCAGGATCAAGTTTTCTGGGATTTAGCCACTGCAATATTGATCAACGGGGAGTAAGACTACATTTGGAGTACAAAAAAGTTTGAGGCCTTCTCGAGACGCTTACAAGAGACTTAGCCCATAAGATTCAGGACGACAAGCTAATTGCAGTGGTACCATTCACTTGTCAACTTCAATTTTCGGGTGGTCCCAAATTTTTTCAAAGTGATGACAAGTGACCAAGTTCTGTGTATGGTAGAAACCAGAGCTCAAATCATGGCCAACGAGAAAATCGAGTGCCTTGAAAAAAAGTTAGATTCTTTCCACGCCCTAGCGGAACAGATGCAAAAGTTCATGGCATAATTCAAAATGAGCATGTCAGGGTTGCATCCCAAGGCACATGGTATTAATAAAGACCTTGAAGGAGAATCTAGCCATCATATTCACTTCCATGGGAATCACCAACATTCCCACCCTTGACCCCCCAAGCTGGACATATACGAATTTGATGGCTCTAATCTAGCAGTATGGGTAGTACAAATGGAACAATATTTCATTCTGAATGAAATCTGAGATGATCAAACTAAACTACGTGTGGGAGCCCTTTACTTGGACCAAGAGAGATGGAAATGGTGGTAGTGGCATTGGAAATGCCATCCTGGAAACATAACTTGGATGGTGTTCTCAAAATCTCTTTGTGACTGCTTTGACAAAGAATCTAATTTTTTGGGTCGTCTTACTAAGGTCCGACAGATAGGCACAGTGAAAGACTACATTGCGGCCTTTGAGACATTGGCCACCCACACATAAGGTTTGGGAGATGAATTCTACTTGGAATGTTTTATAAGTGGTCTCAAAGAAGTCATCCAAGCCCATGCTTGGATGCACCACCCACCTACATGGATGGATGCTTGCATAAAGGATATCAAAATGGAATGTGCATTAGTGGCCCAGTCACCTCGTCCAAATTTCATAGCCAAGGGACGCCCCACCCAGGCTCAGGGCCCTACCCAAACACTTAAGGTTCAAAAAGTGTCTCCAACAGAAATGGTTGAAAGAAGAAAACAAAGATTGTGCTACTACTGTGATGACAAATACTCCCCCGGGCAGAAATATAAGGAACCCAAATTCTTTCAAATTGATGTTACTGATCACAGCTCATCTGAGGAAGCCCCACCCCTTGAGGAACCAGAGGACGAGGTTGAGGAAACCCAGCAGGACAATGAACTGCCAGCTATGCCAAAGGAGCCAGTTATCTCACTACATGCTTTGGCGGGCATTTCTATGCCCCAAACTCTCAAAATCAGAGGCTTTATTAAACACTGCCCTGTAGTAGTATTGATTGATAATGGCAACACTCATAACTTTATCCATCAGCGAGTCATTGAAGCTATTCATTGTTTTGTCAAGGTAATGTCTAATTTCTAAGTGCAGATTGCTGATGGGGGGACAATGAAATGTGAAGGCCACTGTGAAAATATCAAACTTCATATGGGAGACTACCACCTAAAGACCCACATGTTTTTGATTAACATGGGTGGTTGTGACATTATCTTAGGTGTTGAATGGCTTCACACACTAGGCCCAATCACCATGGGTTTCCAGGATTTATATATGAGATTTAACCAGAATGACCACATGCATACCCTCCGTGGACTCCAGGCAGGTGATCCTTCTATCATCAGCTCGCATCTCAGGAAAATTTGTTGAAAAAGGGCCATCATGGATTTATCACTCAGTTTAATGCCATCCAGGCCATAGATCCCACTACTCTTCATATTCATCCTAAGATGCAATAGGTCTTAAATCGCCACCAACAGTTATTTGACAAACCAAAAGAGCTTCCACCTGATGAGCCTCATAAATGGGCAATTTTATGGGCTCATTTTACCTCCTAACCTAGTTAAATCAACCATTCTCTTAGCTTATTGTATGATTTTCTGATTATATTTATGCTTATAGGGTGAGTTGAGTTAGTTATTATGCCATGTGGTCTAACATGTATTTAATGCAAATTATTGATGGATTTCGAGGTCAAAGTCAAGGATCTAGTGGTCAAACTACAACAATAACTCGAAGTAGACAAAGGAGAGGAATTATAGGATGGAATCCCTCTCATTTATTGCTCCTCACTTCGAAGTCCCTTTCATTTAGTTCGGAGTACAAGCAGTCGAATCATGCACTAGAAGGTAACTGAGCAAGTGGAAGATGATTGATAGTTATCTCAAGTTTCAGGAGCCAAGTCTCCCTGATTTTAAGGAAGTTGTTGGTAGCTTCAGATGTACAAGTAGAGAGGCCTAGGGCCTCACTAGGGTTGACTTTTTTTTTCTTGAGTAAACTCTGCTCGAATTTCGAGCTTACTATTTTATGACAGTTTTATGTAATCTTTCTATTTTTTGATAATGAAGATGGAATCCTTTTTGAGCTAGCACTGGGTTACCTCAGAGGGCTGAAGCTCTTGGGTTAGTGCCCAATCCAAGTAGCCAAGCTTCTCTTTACTTGTATTTTTATGCTTTACTTCTGCTTGTAGATTAGTTTGCTATTAGATGTATTTCTCTTATGGTTGAGAATAGGTTGCTTTTGATGGTTTAGTAGCTTGATTCCATTTGTGCTTTCTGTAGTAGGTTAAGAAATGATCAGAGAAGATTCAAAAGGCTAGCAACAGTGCCTTGGCCTCTCTTCCTCCCTCTGGGACCATGATTTGAGGCAAAGACTCTCTTGCTGCCCCAAAAACACAAATTTTCCTCATTCCTAGGACTTCTAGTGTTTGCAGTTCTCTAGTAGGTTAATCATGCAGTTTTGCTTTGCTTTAGATATTCTTTATCATGTTCACTTCCTAATTTGCAATAGTACTTTTGCATTCTTTCCTTTCTTATAGCATTTCCTTCTATACATCACAGTTTAGGCCATTTTAATGCAAAACTCTGTTTTTCCTAGGATGCACTCATTTCATTGGTTGCTTTATTTTCTTGGTTGACTATCAGTTTCTATGTAGAAAATCTATTCTAGTAGTAGGCTAGCTTACCAGAAATCACACCCTCCATCTGATCCATTCCCTATAGGTCTCCCAAACCTCACCTCAATCCTTCCCTATTTTCCTTCATTTTTCATAAAACTTCTTCCTTTCTCTTTGAGCAAACCCAATCATCTTTCTTTCTCCTAGTGATTCATGGTAGACCTTAGGCACCCTAACACCTCATTCCAACCTTCATCCACCTTTTCCACCCACTCTCACACCCTCAAAACAATGAAAATTACTCTCGACCTCCTCCTGTAGGCCTCCTGTAGTTTTCCTGTTTTCCTCCTTTAGTTTTCTTGTGTCCTCCTGTAGTTTTTCTTGTAGGTTTTGTTTTGAAGGCTGAGTGTGGGAAAAGCTTCTAGAAGGCCACCTAAGACCTCCTAGGACCCATACACACCATCCTACATCCTCCCAAGCTCAAAAAACGCCCTCTAACGCCACCTATTCGCTGCCACACTCACACATAATAAATTAGATGCATGTTAAATTCACATGAAAACACATAAAAATCCAAAAATATGTTTTTTGCTTATTTACTTCCAGAAATAGCATGGTTAGATGTTTTTTACTTCCTTTAGTAGGTAATGGCATTTCTTTCATGGTTTTCATAGTGTTTTTGGCAAAAGTAGAATTAGCTTGTTAATTAGGGTTTACTAGGTTTTTCTTTACATTCTAGTCTTTCTCCTTTCCGCAGATAGAATAACATATGTAGAGTAATATTTCTTTCCTTTCATCACACATAGAGCTTTTTCTGAAATCTATAGAAGTTGGCTTGAGCTCCTAGTGATCTCGCGCCGGCTAACCAAGTGACAACTTGCAGTGAGAACTAGTACTTGTGCATATAGCACCGATGCTTCCAAGTTTGTTACGAACTACCAGGTTGATAAACGTAAAGTTGGTAGCCCAGGAGTTGCAGCATTCTTGCTGCAATATTGGTGCTCACCACCACCCTCTAGAGGGGAACATGATCATAGCATCACTTTGGTGCCAGGGGCACAACCGCCGAATGTGCGCCCATATCGATATCCTTTTGACCAAAAGAATGAAATTGAAAAAATCATCAAGGAACTCCTTGATGAAGGTGTTATTTGTCCTAGCATCAGTCCTTATTCATCACCAGTGGTCATGGTGCTCAAGAAAGATGGGGAATGGCGCATGTGTCCAAAATTCAGGGCCCTCAACAAGCTCACTGTCAAAGACAAATTCCCTATCCTGGTTGTTGATGATCTGCTTGATGAACTACATGGTGCTCAATTCTTTACTAAGCTAGATCTTTGCTCTGGCTATCACCAAATATGCATGAAAGAAGTAGACATTCCCAAGACTACTTTCCGAACTCATGAAGGCCATTATGAATTCTTGGTCATGCCATTTGGTCTCTGTAATGCCCCATCCACTTTTCAAAGCCTCGTGAATCACCTGCTGAAACCATATCTCCGAAAATTTGTCCTCGTTTTCTTTGATGAAATTCTCATTTACAGCCTAACTTGGGGAAAAAATATTCAGAATGTAGACCTACTCTTTCAACTAATCCTAAATCACAAATTATTTGTCAAATTGTCCAAGTGCTCTTTTGGCATGGAAGAAGTTGAGTATTTGGGCCACAGAGTGGGTCATGAAGGTGTCCTAGTGGATCCAAAAAGGATACAAGCAATGCAAGATTGGCCCCAACTAAAAAGCTTGAATAGTTTGAGGGGATTCTTGGGTCTCACCAGCTACTATTGCAAATTTGTTCGCAATTATGGTCGCATTGCTAGACCCTTCACTAACCTTCTCAAGAAAAAATCATTCCTCTAGACTGATGCATCACAATAGGTGTTTATGGTCTCAAATAGGCCATGTGTTCCACCCCCGTATTGGCACTACCCGACGTCACCAAATTTTTTGTGGTTGAATGTGATGCTTCAGGTACTGGTATTGGTGTTGTCTTAATGCAGGAAGGTCGACCCTTAGCTTTCACCAGCCAACAACTGAGTGGGAAACATCTGGGACAATCTACCTATGAGAAGGAGATGATGGCCATCTTACATGTAGTAGATACCTAGCGACCATACTTATTGGGGCGGTGTTCCCAAATCCATATAGACCATCAAAGCCTCAAATATTTTTTGGAGCAACGTCTATCGTCGCCCCGGCAAAATAAATGGCTGGCTAAAATTTTGGGATATGATTATGAGATAATTTACAAGAAAGGGCGTGAAAATGTAGTATTGGATGCTTTATCACATCAATTTGAGGATGTAAGCACCCTGCTATAAATCTCTCTTCCCATACCCAATTGGATTGAAGAAGCCCGCAAGGAATGGTTTTCACACCCCTCTCTCTCCCAACTCATTAATAACTTGAGAGCAGATCATAATTGCTCAGTTGGCTACTCTTGGAAGGGTGAGATTCTTCACTACAAGGATAGAGTAGTTATATCGCCGACATCCACCCTCAAAACACGCATTTTGGTAGAGATGCACTCATCTCCCATTGTACGCCATGCAGGCATTCAGAAGACTTATGTTCGCACTTGTCGTTCTTTCTTTTGGATAGGCATGAAAAATGACATTCTTACTTTTGTAGCTAAATGTGAGGTGTGTCAATGCCACAAATGAGAAACAATAAAGTTACTAGGCACCTTACAACCATTGCCAATCCCTACCTCCATCTGGATGGATGATTTTATGGATTTCGTTACTGGTCTCCCAAAGTCAGGCAACAAATCGGTCATCATGGTGGTTGTGGACAAAATTTCTAAATATGCTCATTTTTATGCTCGACGCCACCCATTTACCCCCACTTTGGTAGCTCAAGCTTTCATGGACCAGATCTTCAAAATGCATGGCATGCCCACTTCCATTGTGTCTGATCGTGGAGAAACAATCAAGCTACTAGGCACTTTACAACCATTGCCAATCCCTACCTCCATATGGATGGATGATTCTATGGATTTCATTACTAATCTCCCGAGGTCAGGAAACAAATCAGTCATCATGGTGGTTGTGGACAAAGTTTCTAAATATGCTCATTTTTGCGCTCGACCCCACCCATTGATCCCCACTATGGTGGCTCAAGCTTTCATGGACCAGATATTCAAACTACATGGCATGCCCACTTCCATTGTGTCTGATCGTGATCCGATATTCACCAGTAAATTTTGGTAAGAAATTTTCAAGCTACAAGGCACCCAACTCCAACTAAGTACTTCCTATCATTCCCAAACTGATGGTTCAATTGAAGCAGTCAACAAATGTTTGGAGACATACCTAAGGTGCTTCACTTTAGAAAATCAACATAAATGGGTACAATGGCTACCTTTAGTTGAATGGTGGTATAATAGTAACTATCATGCAACCACCAAGATGACTCCATATGAAGTAGTGTATGGTCAACTCCCACCTTCACCTATTTCTTATGTCCCTGGATGCTCTAAGATGCAAGTAGTGGATCAACTCCTACAGAACTGTGCAGTCATGATAGCTCGTCTCAAATATAATCTCCATCAAGGTCAGAATCAAATGAAGCAACAAGCATACCAACATCGTTCAGAGCGCACATTTCAAGAATGGGATCAAGTATTCCTGCGGGTGCAACCCTATAAGCAAACATCGCTCAAAGAAAAGGGCTGCCAAAAATTAGCTCCAAAATCCTATGGACCTTACCAAATACTTCAGCACATTGGAGCAGTCGCCTACAGGCTAGCCTTGCCACCAACTTCAAAAATCCATCCAATCTTCCATGTATCATGCGTCAAGAAAGTGGTGTGGAACAATTGCAGAATTCAAACCAGTCTACCCAAATTGGATGAAGAAGGTTCACTCTGGCTCCAACCTGAACAGGTCCTCGATACGCGAGAATGACATCTGTGCGGCCGCACGATCAAGAAAGTCCTCGTCAAGTGGAAGGATACCTCTCCAGAAGATGCGACCCAGGAACCAACCACTCTTCTTCAACATTTTATACAACTTCAACCTTGAGGACAAGACTGCTTTTGATGGGGGAGGGCATGTTAGGGTCCAACCCTAACCCCTTTATTTATGTAATAGGGTCGAGTCATAGTTATAGTTAGTTAAAGAGTCAATAAAGCCTGTATTAATAATTCTAAATGGTTGACCTGCATTTAAGAAAGGGACCAAAATTAGGTTAAAACGGACCATGGTATATGATAGATGGTATTGAGAAAACCATGGTAATGACCCATGGTATTATATGTATGAATCCTATATAAAGGATAGAGACTCCCCATTGAGAAATATTGAGTCTTATTTTTAAATTGAGCTTTGCTCTGCTAGAGGTTTCCCCCTCGAAGAGGCAAGTGAACATTTCTTTCCTCTCTGAATAATAAAATACTTGTTGTTTTCCTCATTTTTTTCTGTGTTCTAGGTTGTATTTCTTCACATATTTGGTATTCTGGAATTTCTTGTAGGTCAAGAGGATAACATATTGCCTTGATATAGTCTTACCATCTAGAGAGGCAATCATAGAAGCAATGATTGGTGTAAAAAGACCGTGGGATGACTTGCATCATCGGTCATATTTTCTCCCTGACTTGCATCAAATTGAGTGAAACTCACCCAGTCCTTCTTCAACTGGAAGTGTTCACAAAATCTTAAATCCTTTGGCCCCATCACATATTTTTGCCAAAGGTAATATGTCCAATATTTTAGAAACTATTCTGGTGAACATCTCTAGGAATACCAATATTATCGAAAATGTCTTCATCGGAGCTGCATGTTCCCCTGAAGAAATCAAGATTTATACCGACCTCTTTAAATAATTTTGAGATGTGTTTGCTTGGTCTTATGAGGAAATGCCTAGAATCGATCCATCCATAGTTCAACATGAGATCAAGACTTATGAAAACGCTAAACCTATATGACAGAAGCTTCGATCGATAAATCCTAGGAAAGCGAAAACTATTAAAGCTGAGGTTGAAAAGCTGCTTAATGCGAGTTTCATATACCCCGTTTCGTTAATTGAATGGGTCTCGAACCCAGTCCCTGTTGATAAAAATAAAGAAATGATCCGTGTATGCATTGAATTTAGGGATTTGAATAATGCTTGTCCTAAAGATAATTTCCCCACTCCGTTTATCGATCAGATCATTGATGAGTGTGTTGGAAATGAGGTGTTCTCCTTCATGGACGGTTTTTCAGGATATAATCAAATAACTATCCGTCTTGAGATCAACACAAGACATCATTTATTTTCCCTTGGGGTACATTTGCGTAAAAAAAGATGCATTTTGGCCTTAAAAATGTTGGAGCCACTTTTCAGAAGGTCATATCTTATTCTTTCCACGAAATCAAGCACATTATAGAAGCATATATGGATGACCTATCTGCTCGTTTCGAAAGAGAATTAATCATCCACATCAGCTTCGCCCAGTTTTTGAATGATGTCATTACTATAAAATATGGTTGAATCCTAATAAATTCATTTTCACTGTCAAATGTGGTCAGTTATTAGTTCATATTATCCAATGAAAGGATTCATGTTGATCCCTTCAAGGTTGAGGAAATAACTCAGTTGCCTCCCCCGTCAACAATTCGTCAACTTCAGAGTTTCTAAGGTAAAGCCAATTTCTTAAGGAGATTTATCGTAAATTACACCGAGATTAAAAAAAGGATTTATGTGATTACTAAAGAAAGGATTCCTGTTTGTTTGGGACGATTTCGCTCAGCGCTCCTTCGATGCATTGAAAAAGGCATTGACCTTTACTCCTCTTTTGAGTCCACCCGGTTATAGCAGCGATTTTCTCTTATATATCGATATGAAAAGATCAACCATTGGGATAGTTTTGGTTAAGGAAGGTCATGCTCTTAGAGAGCATGTGATTTACTATCTGAGTCGAGGCTTACTCAGTTTTGAACTTAGGTATTCTCATATAGAGAAGTTAGCTTTGGCAGTAGTTCACGTTGTCTAGGGACTTTGTCATTATATTCTTCTTAGATTTTTTTTGTGTTGGCCGATGTCAACCCATTTCAATCTATCCTCATTAGGTGAGCGATTTAGGGAAAATATAACAAATGGATTATGATCTTATAGGAATTCGATCTCGAATTTATGTTCACCAAATCTAAAAAATATTTAGTATTCGCAACATTGATCTTAGAGTTGCCTTATGAAGAAGATGTTGTTTATGAAGAGTAATTTCTTAATGAACATCTCTTCCTAATTCCTTCACAAGATCCTTGGTATGGAGACATCATAGTAGATCTCTAGATTTCGAAGTTTCCTTTGGCTTTTTCGAAGGATTAACGTAGAAAATTGTGTCACCTAGCCAAAAATTATGTTATTATCAGTGACACTTTGTATTGTAGCGGGATTAATTCAAACCTTAGAAGAAGTTGAGCTTGTTTTAAATGACTGCCACAATGGAGCTTGTGGAGGTCATCTATCTGGGCTTGCTACAACCCAAAAAATCTTGTGTGCAAGTGTTGGGAATGGGATCCCCCAAGGACAATTTTGGGGCTAAAAGCCCATGTTTTGGGTCAAATTTTGTAATAAACTTTTAAAGACTACGAATTTTATGGTCGCGGAGCGCGAAGGTGTCATGAATCATAAAAGGTTGTCTGCCCTTAGTTTTCTGAAGTAAATTTGGCTGTAAAATACCTACCCATGGTCCACGGACTATGGGCTTCTATAAAAAGAGCTAAGTAAGTAAGCTCCAAGTAGTTCAGTAGTCGTTAAGAGAGGCATAGCTCTGAAGTAAGAAGTCTAAGTTTTAGGTCGTAGCATAGGTAAAGGCTCTGAAGCTGAGTGCACAGAGGCTTAGGGTGGAAGTCCGCAACTGAGTGTGCAGACCCCTTCAGCTGTGTGCGCAGGGTGGATAGAGTCTATAATCACTTGAAGATATCAATAAAGAGAATTATTCTGCAAATTTTGTGTCTTTGTTTTGATTAATGCATCTTGTCATATTATGTATGAATTTCCTTTATAATGCTTATGTGATGCGCAAATGTGTATAATTAGGTTAGATAACTAAACGCAAATAAGAATATCTATTTACGCAGTTCTAACTGTGATTATCTAATAAGATAAGTAAGACACTTAAACTAGTTTGGGAATTTGCTCAGTATGATGCACTAGCAACGGGAAAGTACCTGAGCCACTGGTTGGGGTTGCGCGAAGGTCGATCGTACCCTTTCGCGGAGGTACTGAAGGCCGAAGTATAGGGCCAGTCTGGTGAGCCCTAGAACTGAGTGACCTGCACGAAAGTAGGAATAGAAGGAATAAAATGACATCATGACCATCTCAAGGTGTAGAAACTTGGTTCCAGCATCCCCCGATACTACTTCAGGTGAGACTTCGGTCCGCGCTCTGTGCTCTATTTGGCTAATTAATATTGAACCTAGGTCAGGCCCCAAAAATCCAACAAATGGTTCTGTTGCCAGGAATGGAATCTGCTTAATAGATGTGTGATTTTGTATCATTGGAATCCAACTAAGAAAGAGATTGAAGATTGGTTGGATAGGAAGATCCACGAATTCGCGGCACAGGAAAATAAAATTCCACGACTGACAAAGGAACAATGGAAACTTGACGGTCCTATTGTTTTGACGTCAGAACTAGTGCAAATATTAGAAGCATCTGAGAATAAGATCGCTCGCGCTGTCGATCATTGGCTCGTTCGCATCATAGGAGGATTTGTAACTGAATTCACGGTCGACACCTCAGTTAGCTCAGCGAGGCAGAGAGATGATTTTTCAAACGTCCGCAAGGTAAGTGTGTGAAATCTTTGAATACATGGATTAAAATGTTATTGTGTGAAAAACGAGTTATGCATCTATCTTGATGTTTGGAGCTACGCGAAGTGGAAAAACTTACAGGAACGACGGAAGAAAGGGTCTTGAATAGCTCAGGTTTCTCCACAAATGATCCGAATTAGATCCATGAAGATTATCAAAGTACCATGACTGTATCAAAACAAGACAAACCTTGAATTTATAAACACAGAGAGATGAGGAAGACCTCTGGATAGTGGCAGTTTGTAGCCAGCAAGGAACAACAAGGACCCTGGTCAAAGCGCGCTGACCGAGGCCCATGGAGACCGCGCAGGAGGCAAAACTAGCAGTTAGGAAGTCTGAATCATAAAACAGAAGCCATTTCTGATGCATGATTAGTGTAATCGTGCTTCACTGGGAAAAACCCCTCGAGAAGGAAAAGCCCCGAAGCGCTCAGTTGCATGGGAAGACGGGAAACTGTGGGGAAATCGCTAAGGCGAAAGGCAAGTCCTGCACTCTAGGAACTGGCGGTATATCAGAGGCAGCCTTGGGTGGTAAGCAGATTTGGCTGAAAGCGAGTAATTACATTCAACACATGATGCGTGTCCGACGAATGAGAGAGAAAACTGCTTCTCATAGTGTGCTAACGACTGAGCAAGTCAACCGCGTGAAATGAGCAAATGTTGTAGGATCTGGGGGCTCCAGATCTGACGGCGGAGATTGCACCCGATGGAGGAACCAGATTTGATAGGGGGTTAAGCCGTGGCATAGAGAAGTTTGATGTCTGATTTGACCACTGAGTTGGCAGATGAGTCATTCCACAGCATAACTGAAAAAAAACCGAACCTTTGAGGACGAGCTGGCACAGTTCGTGAGAGGACAAGTGGCCACTCCCTGTGAGATTTTGGCGATGATGTAGAGGCAGGGAACTCCAAACGAATAGCAACAAGTGATCCAAAGGGGTGGAAGAGGAAGTGAATAGTCAAAGGCAGATTGGCTTTAAGCCATGAACAGACAAAGAACAGAAAAAAGGAGAGAAGAGGATGAAGACAAAAAAAGCAAGAGCAAAGAAAAGACAATAAAGCAAGAAGAAGAAATAGAGAGCCGAGCTGACCTAAGGCAACATTGAGTAGAAAAAAAGCTTGAGAGGTTCAAGCAATACCTGATAGGATCTATCGAGAATTGAGCGCCACATTGGGCTCCTCCCATTAAAGACCGGAGAGGTCAAGATCTGGTAAGGAAAAGAGTCTGTGCACTCTAGTGGCTTGGGGGATCCAAGAACCACCCTACCAAACATTATCTGTTTCAGGAGACTCAAATTGAGCTCCTCATTGTAAATCTCTGCTTTAAAGACACAATAAAAGAAGGCCACCACTGAAAGCTAGACCGGAGATGTAGCCCTGGAGAATAGGGTGAACTCCTTATTAATTGTTGTGTTCTTGCATTTGCTTACTATGTTTTCCTTATTGTTTTCCATTTTCTAGTGTCTGTGTATTTTGCAATCTGATCGATCCGTTGCCTAAAATAACATAGACACACACCAGCACATGAGTCTGTAATACCTTCATTCATTAATTAATTAATTGAGATCACTCACAAGTGATTTTCACATCAAGTGGTATCAGAGCTCTAGGTTGTTAAGGTTAGACAATCTTGTGTTGGTTTAGCTGTTGAATGCTAACTAGATCAAATCTCAAATTAGGAGAAGGAGAGTTGGTCGAAACTAATCCTGAAATTGGGAGAGTCTACCCTCAGAAGAAAATGTCAGAAGAAGGTTCTATGGGGCCAGACCCTCAATTCATAGATAGTTTCCTAGCCATAAAGTCCATGGTAGAGGAAATGTATAGGGACTTTAGAAAACATAAGGATGAAGATTCATCAGGCTCTAAACAAGACAAAGGAGAAGATGAGTCTCACTTCCATGACCACTCAAAAGGCAAAGGGAAAGAAGAAATCTTTCTCACACCTCCTAATAGCCCTGAACATAAAAAGAAAGCATCATTGATCAAACTAGATGTCAAATTTGATTTACCTATCTATGATGGAGAGTTGAATGCAAAAAAGCTGGAAAATTGGATTAGACAAATTGATGTTTATTTCAGAGTGCAGAATATCGATTCAGACAAGAGCAAGATTCAGGTGGCAAGCCTACGCCTTGGAGGCAATGCCTTGGTTTGGTGGGAAGGCAGGACCCAAGCTGACATGAAGAGACATGGTAAGACTATCTCTGTCTGGAGTGAATTTTTTTCTACAATAAAAAAGAAGTTCTATCAATTGGCCTACATCCAGCAAGCCATGATGAGCTGGCAAACTCTTCGACAGTTGAAAGGGAAAAGTGTACAAGGATACACCCAAGAATTACAAAGAGAGCATTGATTCTAGGAATCTCATTAGACTCACCTGAGACTCTGTTGAATTACATTGGTGGTCTACACAACTACATGAGGCACACTATCCTCATGTTTAATCCCACTAGTATAGATAAGGTATCTGTACAAGCTACTCGTCTAGAAGCTAGAGGAAAGAATGGAAATCCAGAAGTTGGGGGACCATCCCAACCCACTGCAAGCAAGAATAAGGAGAAAAGAAAGCATAAATGGAAAGCAAGGAAGGCTAACAGTGCAGAGAAAATCAAAGCTTCATGCACTCACTGTAAAAAGTATGGGCATGATGATGAGCACTATTGGATTCTGCATCTAGAGCTGAGACCTAAGAAGTTCGAGGGAAAAAAGAAGAAGATTGTTGCAGATATTTAGAAAGATTTGGGGTCAGACTTGCGAGATGAAACAACCATTGCAGCCACAGGCATAAGAGGTAAGAATACTGAAACATCTACTAGTAATTTTGCACAATCTACATTGATGAAGAAAATGAGAGAAAAAGACATGAGCTTTTCCATAGTCGAGTTATTTCCAAACATAAAAAGATTGATACTTTGTTTGATAGTGGCTCACAAGTAAATTTAATTTCTAAAGCAATTGTAAGGAAGTTTGGATTAGTAACTACACCTCACAAGAAACCATACCCATTAGGATGGTTGAATGATAAAGCACAACTACAAGTGACTAGATAGTGCAAACTCAAGTTTTCTTTTGGGTCAGCATTTGTAAATGAGGTTGACTTAGACATAATTCCTTTGGATATACGTGGAATTGTTTTAGGAAGTCCTTACTTGTATGATAGAAAAGCTATTTTCTATAGAGCTGAGAACAAGTATCTACTTGTTAAAGATGGAATCGAATACTTTGTAAGAGCTCATAAGCTCAAGAATAATTATACTCTCATAAACTCAGGGCAGATGAAAAGACTTATAAATTCATGCAAACAATTCTTACTGATGGTTGTAAAGGAAAAGAAACCTGATAAAACCAATGTATTGGAGGGCTGTAATGCTAAACAACAAGCTGATTTAGAAAAGATTGTTTTAGAGTATGATATATTGTTTCAGGAACCTAAAGATCTGCCATCCAAAAAGGAAATAATGCATGATATTATTTTGCAGCAAGATGCTCCATTGCCTAACATTGGAATGTACAGGTTGTCCGCTTTAGAGAATGCTGAAATCAAGAAGCAGGTGCAGGAGTTGCTCGAGAAAGGGTTCATCAGACCTAGCACATCACCATGTGGGTCACCAATCGTTTTGGTGAGAAAGAAAGATGGCTCATGGAGAATGTGCATTGATTACCGAGCATTGAATAAGATAACAATAAAAAATCGTTATCCCCTTCCTCGCATAGATGATCTTTTAGATCAATTGAAAGAAGTTGTTTATTTCTCCAAGCTAGACTTGCACAGTGGATACCATTAGGTCAGAGTTGCAGAACAAGATGCATGGAAGACTGCTTTCAAAAAAAAGCAGGGATTTTATGAGTGGTTATGCCTTTTAGCTTAACTAATTTTCCTGCTACTTTCATGAGAGTAATGAATGATGTACTTAGACCTTTTCTTGATGATTTTGTTATTGTGTATCTAGATGACATTCTGATATTTAGCAAAACGTGGGAAGAACACTTAAAGCGTGTTAAGCAGACACTAGATGTTTTGAAAGGAGAAAAACTGTATGTTAAACTCTCAAAATGTGAATTTGGAAAAACATCTCTGAATTATTTGGGTCATATAGTAGGGGGTGGTGAATTGAAGATAGATCCCTCTAAGGTGGCAGTCATTGTAAACTAGCCTAAACCCAAATCTGCTACAGAAGTTAGAATCTTCTTAGGAGCAACACAATATTGGAGAAAGTTCATTTCTAACTTTTCCTCAATTGCAAATCCCTTGCATGCTTTAACAGGATTGAGCAAGGTGTTTCAGTAGGGAGGAAAACAGAAAAAAGCCTTCAACACCTTGAAAGAAAAGATTAGTACAACAATTGTACTAGCACTACCTAATCTTCAAAGACCATTTGAGATCCAAACAGATGCCAGTGACTATGCCATGGGAGCAGTGTTGACACAACACGGTAAACCCATATGTTATCATTCTGAGACATTTAATTCTGCAATAGTTAACTATCCTACATATGATAAAGAATTGTATGCATTAGTACAGAGTGTGAAAAAGTGGAAACATTACTTAATGGGCAAAGAGACAGTAATACATACTGATCATCAACCACTTCAATATCTACACTCCCAAACTAAGTTGCAACAATCAAGGCACTATAGATGGATTGGTTTTCTACAACAATTTCATTTAGTCATCAGATATAAAAAGTGCATACATAATAAAGTTGCAGATATGTTATCTAGACCTATTATAAATGCATCTACTATACTTAAGCCTAATTCTATGTTACATGAGAGCTACATTGAACAATATGCTCAAGATATAGATTTTAAAGATGTATATGAAACTTTAAGTCAAGGCAAATGAGTAGAAGAATTGGATTATCATGTAAAGGAATGACTCATATCATTATGGGAAGTTATGCATTCCACAAACTAAAAGAGTAAAGATAATTTGAGAAGCACACACTTCTCTAATATCACGTCACTTTGAGGTAAGTAAAACAATTTCACAATTGCAAAGATTTTGTTATTGGCCAAAAATGAACGAGACAGTTTCTAGATATGTAAGAGGGTGTACTGTGTGTGCTAAAAGCAAGCCCAACAATAGGAAACTAGGCTTGTACACTTCATTGCCAGTTCCTTCTCACCCTTGGGAAAGTGTTTCCATGGATTTTGTTGGGGGACTACCCAAATCTAGGAAAGGTCATGATTATCTGTATGTTGTTGTGGATAGGTTCAACAAAATGTGTATTTTGATACCTTGTAACAAACAGATTACAGTTGAACAAACTGCAAAGTTGTTTTTTGAACATGTATGGGTTCATTTTGGATTACCCACTTCCATTGTATCTTATCGAGACACCCAATTTGTGGGGAAGTTTTGGTCAAGTCTATGGGAACTGATGGACACCAAATTGAAGAAAATCACAGCTTTCATCCACAAACCGATGGCCAGACTAAAGTAGTTAACAGGACAATGATCCAGTTACTCAGGGGATATTGCAACAAGAATCCTAAGCTTTGGGATGAACATTTATGTTATGTGCAGCATGCTTACAACAGAGCAAAACATTATTCTACATAGAGATCTCCTTTTGAGGCCTATTTTGGTTTCACACCAAGGTCTCCTTTGGATTTTGTCTTTGGTAAAGACACCACAGTTGAGGGACACATTGATGTGGAAAGGGCAACTAGGTTCATTGAAAAAATCTAAGAAATCCACCAGGTGGTACAGGAACAGCTGGAAAAGAGCCAAGCCAAATACAAGGCAAGGCATGACTAGCATCGAATGGAGCATAGGTTCCAAGTTGGTGACCAAGTCTAGTTGTATATCAGCAAGGACAAGATGCAAGGTGAAGGTAAAAAGCTAAATCCTATCAGGTATGGACCCTTCAAGATACTTGAGAAGATTGGTGAGAATGCTTTTCGCCTTGATCTACCAGCTTACATGCACATCTACTCAGTCGTAATGCAGATTGCTTGAGATTGTTTGAACCCTCACTAATTGAGGATCCTGAAGAGTAGAGTCAATTTCCTTCTACTGATGACCTGCTACCTGAATATCTTAATGAATTGCAGGAAGACACAATTTTGGATAGGAAGGTGAGGATGACATGCAGGGGAGATGTTGAGTACCTCAGAATTGGGCTCAAGGGTTCAAAGCCAAGTAGTGCAAAGTGGATAGAGATTGGACAATTGAAACAATTGTACCCTCACTTAGTCGATACTTGAAAACCAACTTTTGGTGGTCCAAAATCTTTTTCAGTGGGAAGGCCATGATCCGAATTGGATCCATGAAGATTATCAAAGTGCCATGACTGTATCAAAACAAGACAAACTTTGAATTTATGAACATATAGCGATCAGGAAGACCTCTGGACAGTGGCAGTTTATAGCTGGCAAGGAACGACGAGGACCTCAGTCAAAGCGCACTGATCGAGGCCAATGGAGACCACACAGGAGGAAAAACTAGCAATTAGGAAGTCCGGATAAAAAAACAGAGGCCATTTCTAATACACGATCATTGATGTGCATCACTAGGCAAAACTCCTCGAGAAGGAAAAGCCCCCAAGTGCTTGGTCACATGGGAAGCTGGGAACCCATGGGGAAAGTGCTAAGGCGAAAGGTGAGTCCTGCGCTCCAAAAATCGGCGATATATCAGAGGCATCCTTAGACGGTAAGCAGATTTGGCTGAAAGCAAGCGGTTATTCAGCGCACGAAACATTTCCGGTGGATGAGAAAGAAAACTACCTCTCATCACGCGCTAACGGTTGAGCAAGTCAACTGCGCAAAATGAGCGAATGTCATAGGATCTGGGGGCTCCAGATCTGACGGCAGAGATTGTGCCCGATGGAGGAACCGAATTTGACAGGGGATTACTCCGTGACACAGAGAAGTTTGACGTCCAATTTGACCGCTGAGTTGGCAGATGAGTCATTCCACAACGTAACAGAAAAAAACGAACCATTGAGGATGAGTTGGTGCAGTTCATGAGAGGACAAGTGGCCACTCCCTATGAGACATTGGCGATGATGCAGAGGCAGGGAACTCCAAATGAATAGCAGCAGGCGATCCGAAGGGGTGGAAGAGGAAGCGAATAGTCAAAGATAGATTGGATTTAAGCCAATAACAGATAGAGAACAAAAAAAAGGAGAGAAGAGGATGAAGACAGAAAAAGCGAGAGTGAATAAAAGACAGTAAAGTAAGAAGCAGAAACAGAGAGCCAAGATGACATAAGGTAGCATCGAGCAAATAGAAAGCCTGAGAGGTTCAAGCAATCCCTGAGAGGATCTGTCGAGAATTGAGCACCACATTGGGCTCCTCCCATTAAAGACCAGAGAAGTCAAGATCTAGTAAGGAAAAGAGTCGTGCACTCTAGTGGCTTGGGGGATCCAAGAACCACCCTACCAAAAATTATCTATTTCAGGAGACTCAAATTGAGCTCCTAATTGTAAATCTCTACCTTAAAGACATAATAAAAGAAGGCCACCATTGAAAGCTAGACCAGAGATGTAGCCCTGGAGAATAGGGTGAACTCCTTATTAAGTGTTGTGTTCTTGCATTTGCTTACTATGTTTTCCTTACTGTTTTCCATTTTCTAGTGTCTGTGTATTTTGTAATTTGATCGATCCGTTGCCTAAAATAACATAGACACATATCGACACATGAGTCTGTAATACCTTCATTCATTAATTAATTAACTGAGATCACTCACAAGTGATTTTCAGATCAACGAAGTGTTATTCAGGTAATAAGACAAGGATTCGCGCGACTGCCACCTCCACCCACTCTACCTCCAACTTCACCACCTTTGCCTGCGAATTCACCCATACCACCTCCGCCTCCACCGCAGTTCAGTATGGCAAATTTAGTGAAGCTGCCTTTGTTCAAAGGCTTTGGAAATGAGTACTCGAACCAATTATGGCTCGTTGTGAAAGCTGTATCGGAATCTTAGGGCATTACAAATGATAAAATGAAGAAGGCTACCCTGGTTAGTGCTCTGCAGGATCACGTGCTAACTTGGTACATCAAGTACTCTAATGATAACCCAAACTCTGGAGTGGCAGACTTCTAGACCGCGCTGAACAAAGAATTTAGTAGGCCTAAGTCTGAAGCACAGTTTATCGTGGGGTTCAAAGAAATCACAATGCATCCATGTGAGACACCTTGGGAATTAGATCATAGGTTGAAGTGTAAGATCTGTGAAGCTAATATGAATTTAACAGACGAACATCATCGCGAATGGTTTGTGGCATCGCTCATGCCTCACCTGAGGGTTACGCTGTCACAACAAAAGATAAAAACTCAGGTAGAGGCCTTGGAGATTGCAATGAGACTGCATGAAACACCGATGCAAGATTCAAATTTTGGGGTTCAGTAGATCCATGCACAACTGAAAAATATTTGCCTGGAGATGCAAAGTTTGAAGCAAGATAGAATAGTTCAAATAGAGGTGTACAAAGAGGTGTGGTGTTTGAAATGCAAGAGTCAGGGGTATGACAAGGACCATTGTCCGGTCTTTGTGAACTATATTGTAGGAGGAGGACCGGTGCCTTTGAGGCTGGAACGTCAAGCAGGACAGAGCGCAGGGCCTGCATTGTGGTGTGCTATATGTCGGGTGGTAGGAAATCATGCCACGGATAACTGTCATTTGTTGCAAAAGCTTGTACAGACACCGCAGTAACTGTTCTACAACTTCTGTAGGTCAGTAAGGCATGATGAGAGTAATTACAGAAGTTATGAATTGATGATGGATAGAGCTCCCTCTTAGAGTTTTAGGCAGAAACGCAACCCCTTGACCAGGGCACGGGGATGGCGCGGATAGGCTTTCAGAGGTGCAGACGAGGCCGAGGTAGAGGAGGACCTGGCAAAGGTCAGGGACAATTGATTTTCTACAATTGCGGAAGACCATGACACTATGCCCATGATTGCACTAACCCTACATGTCCATTGTGCAAGTATTGCACTCTGTTTGATCACGAAACATAAGACTGTCCTATGCTGATAGTAAGGATACGTGACAAAGGGGTGCTACCACCTTAGTTGACTCACAATCTGCAGATGATGAGGTCTGAGCCATGTGATGAGGATCCGAATGTAAATATAGTGCTCCGAAGTGGAATCACAACAAGAGATGACAAGGGGAAACAACCCGAAGAAAGTACCTAGGTTCGCAAAGCTCTAGCGAAGCATTTTGAGTTCAATTTGGAGCATGCACATGAAACATTCATGGAGGCTAAGAAGAGCTTCGTTGATGCCTCCACCTCAAGGAGCAGGGATAAGGCTGATCAGGAGATGGACCCTTCTATGCTTACTACCTTCTTGGAGACCTGCATGAAGCTACTGCGCAATAGCAAGGCTATGAAGGGCTTGCAGGAGCTCATAAATAGATGTGCTGGAAACACTCCATATGAGCTATGCATAGTATGGAAGATTGGTAAGCATAAAACAAGGACGTGACAAGAGACGAGACTGACCGCGCAGATTGGAGAGTATGAGATGGATCAGGTTATCTTAGACCTGGGGTTAGATGCAGACATCCTACCAAAAAAGACTTGGGAATGAATGGGAAGACCCGCACTAGAGTTGTCTCTGATTCAGTTAAAGATGGCGAAATGAGCTGAAGATCATCCCCATGGGGCTGTTCCAGGAGGTGACTGTAGATATTAAAGGTGCGGGTGCACTGGCTGACTTTGAAGTAATAGAAATTGTGGATGACAACAACCCCTATCCTGCATTCCTTGGAATTGATTGGGCTACTGATATGAACGGGGTAATCAACCTAAAGAAGTGAAAGATGATATTTGAGAATAAATCACTCTGCGTAATAGTACCCGTAGATCCTGCTGAAGTATTGCGCTATACTAAACCAATCCACGATTATGAGAGTGATGATGATCTGGACTGTATCTATAAGATAACATTGTGAGATCAAGACTGGGTGAATCTAACAACGAATGTACAAATTACATGGGATTGAAAGAGTTCATGTACCTTGGACTCTGATGAAGAATTAGAGTGTTGGCAGAGTCGGTTACATGAAGTAACCACGCTGAGCTGTAACATGATGACCCGGTCGCTACGCTATGTGTCGTCAGAGGTAAGAAATCTGCCTACTTATGATGGCCTGAATGATGCAGATATCTTTCTCGATGCATTTCAGAGGGAGGTACCAGAAAATAAGTACTTCCAGGCATTGGACTAGGTAATGCACACTACACCCGCAAGATGGTGGGGTACACATAAGGGAAGCTTCAATTATTGGCACGAATGTAGGAGAATGATGAGAACACGATTTGGGAAGCCAAAGGTATGAATGACAGACAAGTCTGATGGGCAGGATGACCCGTGCGCGCACTTGGCCAAATGGGCTTAGGCTTATGGAGAGAAGCCCCAACGTGAATGGGTGCACTTGTTCTGTCACACCCTGGATGTTGTCCCGATGAAATGGTATGTACAAACAAAGCTCCACCATGGTATAGGTGAATGGGATATTTTGCGTGAAGGATTCATAATGACATTTAGCTTTGAAGACAGGTTTGATTGTATTGATGAAGTGCTACAAGAGGTGAATGCATCAATCTTTAGGATATTGTAGGATCCTTTAGACTTGATTCAACTTGAGTGGGCTACTCAGCTAAGTCATGCGCTAGAATGTTATAATGTAACTGTTGAAGAAGATGATGAGGATCCATTAAATAGAAGGTCACCGTGAGGTTGAAGGACCACAGGTTGAGAATCTTGATATAATTGTGCCACTGAAAACGAAACAGGTAAACATTGGTATGGAGGCAAAGCCCAAATTTGCGAAGATTGGAGATTACTGGGATGACGCGGTGGTAGATAAGGTCGTTGAATTGCTCCGAAAATACCAGGATTTATTCCCTGCCAAGTTTACGGATCTAAAGGGGATAATCAGGGACCTGGGTGTTATGAAGATCACGTTGAAGCCCAACGCAAAGCTGATTAAGCAAAGACCTTACCGTCTCAATCCTAAGTATAAGTAAAAGGTCTGCTTAGAGCTGGAAAAGATGCTTGCAGCAGGCATCATTGAGCCTATGGAAGAATTTGAATGGGTAAGCCCAATGGTGGTACAAGAGACGAAGAAGTAGGATGAAATAAGGATATGTGTGGATCTCAGAAAGATGAATGATGCTTGCGTATAGGATCATTTCCTAACTCTTTTCATTGATGAAGTGTTGGACAATGTAGGTGGCTAGGAAGCACATTCCTTCACTGATGGGTTCTCGCTGTACCGCCGGATCAAAATCGCGTCGGAGGATAGGAGAAAGACAACCTTCGCGACTGAGTGGGGTTGTTTCCAGTACACTGTAATGCCATTTGGGTTGAAGAATGTGCCTGTGATTTTCTCACACGTAGTTGTTGCTGCATTCAAAGAGTTTATTCATAAGTTCCTAGAAGTATACTTTGATGATTGGAATGTGTTTGGGCTGGTGAAATGCCATGTAGCAATTTTGCGCCTGATGCTGTGTTGAGTCTTGAAAATTTCATTCATTTCCATTACACTTTCACTATTATGTCCATTATATCACCTCCATTTCACCTCCATTTCACTACTATGTCACCACATTCATCCCACTTTCATTATCATTGGGCCACCTTTATGTTTTTCCAATCTTTATTATTTCTAAGCCTTTTAAGTGAATTTGTGGTTAAACATTAGAAAATAATGTGCATATGCTTATACCTAACAAATGGGTTGAGATTGTTGACATGTGTAGGTTGAAAGGAGGCTTCTAGAAGACTCTTATGTGGCACTCTAAGGCCAAATTCGAATTTGAGTGGAAAGAATCATGGGAACATGAGGATATGTGTCACATCTCCTAATTGTATTGTAACTCTAAGAAGACATGTGTCTTACCAGTTCCTATTTTAATTAGGACTCTAGAGGTAGAGGGAGAGATTCATGGATTCTCATTAATGAGATGGCTTCTCATCTTTTTGTATAAATAGGAGATCTCTCTCCTTCACTTGAGAGCTTAGCTTATTAGTGTTTTAGCTTGTGAGTTCTGTAGCTTGGAGTTTGTAGTTCTTCATTGATGGCTTTTGAAAGCTTTGGAGAGCTTTGTTGTACTTTGTAATATTGAAGACTTTGAATAAAGCTTTGATGTTCTCAACATGGATGGAGATGTGAAGTAGATTTCATGGAGCATATTAGAATGTAAGGTAGAGTAGATTTCATTTTGTAATTTTGCTTTGATTTCATTATGTCATTTAATTGCTTTCAAGTTTGATAGATTAGATTTTTCATTCATGCAATTTTAATTCATGCAAGTGTGTTCAACCGGTTGATTGTAGGTTAGAAATGAACATAGATTTTTAATGACTAATGACATGACGGAATCATCTTGTCCTTCTGCTGATTTATTTTTTTTGAGTTCTAATTCCAGCATTGTTATTTCAATCAGTTTTGTTTTGCTCATTTACTTTCCTGCAATTTAGATATCATATTACTTAACTTGTTCATGATTGCTTCCCATAAGGTAGGTTGAGCTGAAGGGTAAAGGATCAGAAGAGTTGAAGTAGTGTGATTAGTTTCCTTTATGCAATTTAATTTCTTGCAATTTAGATATCATATTGCTTAACTTGTTCATGATTGCTTCCCATAAGGTAGATTGAGCTGAAGGGTAAAGGATCAGCAGAGTTGAAGTAGTGTGATTAGTTTCCTTTATGCAATTTAATTTCTTGCAATTTAGATATCATACTGCTTAACTTGTTCATGATTGCTTGCCATAAGGTAGATTGAGCTGAAGGGTAAAGGATCAGAAGAGTTGAAGTAGTGCGATGAATTAGTTGCTTTGCTTTCAGTCTTTGAGTTGCTTTAAGTTCAGTTTTTACTTTCTTTTTCATACAGCAACAAGGATATTGGGTTTCATAGTCAATAGCTCATTGATTGGTTGTTGCATTCCATTTTTATTGAAGTAGCTGCATATTTGCACTTTTATTCAAGTACTAATTCCACCAATAACATGTTTTGAGATCTTTTGAAGTGCTAAAGTTTTGGAAGTTACCATTAGGGACTTAGGCCTTAGGCCTTGTCTTGAAATCTCTATCCATACTTGTCCTTTAAAAGTATTCTTAAGACCTTAGAATAGGATTTCCATTTGCATTAGACACTTTAGGAAACCAAAAAAAACAAAACCCCAAAACAAAATAAAATCTATAAAACAACGAAGTAAGAAAAAGGTTAACTAAGCACATATGGTGCACCACACTTCATCAGTTTACGATACCCGGATTGATAATTTATGTAGAGCAATTTAAGATGTTAAATTGACTAGACATGCTGGATACCTGTCGAAGATACCAGATCACACTCAATCTAAAGAAGTGCTTGTTTTGTGTTCCTTTTGGGACCTTGCTAGGTCATGTGGTTTGTAGACAGGGACTGATGGTAGACCCTGTGAAGATCACGGTGGTATTGAACTTGGAGGCGCAAATGAGTGTGAAACAACTGCATGCTACCCTAGGACATATGGGATATTACAGAAAGTTTAGCAAAGCTATCCCCAGATCACCATGCCTACGGAAAAGTTGTTGAAGAAGGATGTCACATTCTGCTGGAATGAGGACCGTAAGAAGAGCTTGGATGTATTGAAAGAAAAGATGGTCACCGCGGCGATTTTAGTCTTCCTAGATTAGAAGAAGAAGTTTCATGTGCATGTCGATGCGTCATGTATAGCGCAGGGAGCAGTACTGACATAGGCTGGTGGCGAAGACTTGGACCATCCTATCACGTTTGCAAGCAGAAGGTTATCCGAAGTAGAGAAGAACTATTCCACTACCGAGTGCGAAGGGTTAGCTATGGTATATGCGCTCTAGAAGTTTAGACACTACTTGCTGGGAGGCCATTTTAAGATGTATACAGATCACTCTGCACTGAAGTACCTTGTCAATAAGCCGGGGGGAGAATCTGCAGGTGGTTGTTGTTATTCCAGGAATATGATTTTGAGGTTATTGTGAAGCTTGGATGATTGAATGCGGGACCAAACGATCTGTCGAGCATCGAAACATGGAAAGAGCCCACTAATTTGGAGGAAGGGTTGCTCGATGTGAAACTTTTTGCAGTGCGCATTGTGAATGGTCATTTTGAGGATATCATACACTTCCTAATGATAGGAACTTCCCCAGAAGGATATACCATCCAGTAGAAGAAGGAATTAGTGGTGCGCTCGGCAGATTTCTCTGTCATTGCTGGGCATCTGTACAAATAAGGTCTGATAAGATATTGCGACGATATGTACCCGATTTTGAGATGAGCATCATCTTCGCGGACGCTCATGGGGGTGCTGCGTGAGGACATTATGCAGGGAGAGTGATCGCGCAGAAGATTCTATGCGTAGGGTTGTGATGGCCAACCCTCCATCAAGACTCAAAAGCGTATTGCAAAGCGTGTGATGTGTGTCAAAGAACTAGCATACCATCGTGGAGGCATGAGATGCCTTTGAATCCACAAATGACATTGCAACCCTTTGAGAAATGGGCGATAGATTTTGTGGGACCCATTTAGCCCCAAGGAAAAATGAGAGCAAGGTATATTATCACCCCGAAGGGGTATTTGACTCGTTGGGTGGAGGCACAACCTGTGAAGGATTGCACAGGCGCGATTGCTGCAAAGTTCTTCTTTAAGAATGTACTGACACGATTTGGCTGTACAAAGATTTTGATGAGTGATCGCGGTACACACTTTCTGAATGAGATGATTAGCGCACTAGCAGAGGAATTTCAAGTATATCACCAAAAGAGCATGCCTTATCACTCACAGGCTAATGGGATGGTGGAAGCCTTCAATAAAGTGTTTGAGAACACGTTGACCAAGGTTTTCAATGCTCAACGAAGTGATTGGGACCTACGCATACCTACAGTACTATGGGCTTATCAAACGACATGCAAGAATTTGATTGGACAAACTCCCTTTAGGCTAGTCTATCCGTTGAAGTGGTAATGCCTATGGAATATATTGCGCCTAGTCTGCACATAGCAGTGCTCACAAGTATGACGGATCAAAGAGCCCCTCGAAGAAAGGATCGCACAACTGTATGATATTTAGGAAGAAAGATTTTTGGTTGGATTTCACCAATAGGTCCAAAAGCAGCGCGAAAAAACATGGCATGATCGGCACATTAAGCTACGCACCTTTAAGGTAAATGACCTGGTTTTGTTATATGATAGTAAGTTTGATAAATTTCCAGGGAAATTCAAAATGCACTGGTTAGGGCCCTATGTCATTAATGAGATTATCGATAGAGAAGCGGTACAACTGGTCTGGCCATGTGACTAGATGAAGGTAGCATAGTCTTAGTGCTCCAGGCAGCTGAAAGGAGGCAGGGACTATAAATTACACTATCTGGGTTGGGGAGCTCTGCGATTGGAGGATTGTGTGAAGCAAGGAAGTGTCACAGGGTTAGCTGTAGCACGAAGGGTGCTGCGCTACCCATGGAGAAATCGCGCAGGTCAGCCAGAAAGTGACTGCTAAAGTCATTGTTCAAGATTTGACAGTAGAAATGCAACCAAATAGAGCGGGTGGCCAGCATTTAAGACGAAATTTATGGCTCAGATCCTTGAAAATTTGCTGCCAATCTAGTGTTAATGGACCAAATTTGGGGGGAACGGTCGGATTTGAATTCAAAATGCCCTATAAATTGCAAGTGATTGTTTAGTGAAACAGTTGGCATTTTGAGAATTGAGTTGTTGAGCTCTCAGGCACACATGAACCGAGAATTCTTCGAGGCTTTGGAAGAGACTCCGACATTTGCAAACTTACCAGATACATCGTGAGCACTGTTGGAAAGCATTATGTCGGCACCCACAGAAGCGGTAGACACTAAAGTAGAGGAGCTAGTGCCGGAAGTTGAGATGGAAGCAGAGGAAGCTTCTCCAGTAGTGGCCAAAGTCCCTAAATTGCCGAGGACGCCAAGACCAAAGCCAACCCCAACCAAGGAGACCGTGAAGGATAAAAAGGCAAGAAACTTGCTATATGGTGCGTGCATCGCCAAGGAGAAACCCACCGAAGCCCACCACATAGGAGAAGGGAAAAGCTATAAATTTGGAGCTGGAGGAGGAAGACATTAAAGACATCTCGATGGATGATGAAGATGTGGAAGTTGAAGTAGAGGAGGTTGAAGCCCAAGGTGCTAACCCTATTACTCAATTAGCCGAGTATGTCCCTCCGTGCAAGCCCAAGACCAAGGTGCTGAAAGACATCGATGAAAGAAAGACCCCTTGCAAACCCTTCTGCTACTAGATGATATTGTTTTGAAGGGACCATGCTTAGCGTGGGTGTCACTGCTAAAACTTGAGTACTGGGACTTGGCCGACCATGAGAAGTTCCCACACCTAGCGACCGAGCAACTGATGCAGCGTATCATTGATACGAACTGTGGAATGACCGCTTAGAGCCACGAAGGTGGCTTCAGGAGTAGACAAGGCAGGGTTGCTTTGCTACCAGATGATATTGTTTTCAAGGGACCATGCTTGGCGTGGGTACCGCTGCTGAAACTTGAGTACTGGGACTTGGCCAACCATGAGAAGTTCCCACACCTAGCGACCGAGCAAATGATGCAACGCATCATTGATAAGAACTGTGGAATGACCGCATTAGAGCCGCAGAGGTGGCTTCAGGAGTAGACAAGGCAGGGTTGTTTTGGGTGCCGCACTACAACTGCACCCTGGTGACAGTATTGGTCATCAAAAAACTGCTGGGCTTGGTGCATTATGGGTGTCTGTTGCTGGAGGAGGCAATATCCATCACAGATAGGCTGATTCACATGATAAAGCGATTTTCGTATACAAGAGAGAATTTGGCCTTGATATTTGGTGGAAAAGGTGGTGAGAAAGCCCTCACAGAATCCATGAAAGAAAAGTTTAAGCTGGTGAAGAAGTCGTGCAGATATGCTATATCCAACATCTGCGACCCTACTGTGAAGGTAGCCACACAGATATTAGTAGGAAAAGTAATGAGGAAGTGTCACACCGATGAGGTGTCGACACTTGTCATCACATTAGTAGCTCAATGCACCGAAGGAGTCCAGTTCAACTGGTCGGACTACCTTCGCGGTGAGTTCCTGGTGAACTGTCGCGAAGCACAGAAGCTCAGAAAGACATTCCACTATGCGTGGTTCTTGCTGTCAATTATGGTGGTAGAATGGGAGCTACCAGTGGACAACCAGTTCCCTTCGGTCGCTCTAGACCTCCCAGAAGCAATGAAGTACGCTTCACTATGGGTGACCAAGGACACGTAGCGAGTCAAGGACAACAAGATCTTCTAGATCTTGATGGAGATGAACATCTGCATGGCCATCAATCACAAACCGTGATTTTCGCCTATGGTGTACGCCAACCTGCAGGGATATGCAGAATTTAAAGTTAATTTCCATCATGTATCCATCAGGTTGAGGAAGGACCCTGCGCAGAAATGGTACAAATTGCCTTATCTAGCAACAAGTGATGCCATTGAGGTGGTACTCGATCAATGGTCGACATATTGGCATGCTATAATAGACTTGGCAGTGGGAGACAACAATTCTGCCATGTATAGGAAGGAGGAGGCCAAGCTTAAGATGACACAGTTGGCCGAAAAGAGGATAAATGAGGCCACTAAAAAGGCCTAGGTAGAGCGCGAGGCTGCGCAGACAACAAATCAGACAGGTGGGATAGAACGGGGCTCTAACAAAGGCGCAAGGTTTCCTTCACCTAAGACAGAGGAGGAGATAGACAAGCAGCACGGCGTGGACGCTCAGGAGACGTCTGGCCACATTAAGTGCCCAAGAGAGCTGGAGAAAGGAGGGTCCAGGAAGAAATCAAAGGCTACCAAGACATCACTGGATCCTATCATGCTAATAGAGGGCGATTTGCATGACATTGTTGACACAGTGAAGGATTTCATCGTGGAGGCCCTGCAACAATTTGATCAGCAACATTAGATAATCTTGGGGGCCATTGAGACAGGTTTACAAGAGCTGCAAACACGCACGTTGCAACTTGGCATGATGTCTACCAGCCTGGCTATGGGCACTTTAGAGGCTACTGAGATGTTGCGCGCCAAGGCCTCTAACATGATCGTGTTGCCTGATGGAGCACTGACCACAGAGAATGAGGCGGATAGGTCTACTGTTAGTGCTCTAAAGGGAGTAGGGTTGAATCTGGTAGTGATCCCTCGTGAAGCACTCCACCTCTTGCAGAATGGATTGATTGTAGAGCTGAGGGCCCGTGAGCATCATGCCCTCCAGGTAATTAGTGAATAGTAGATCAACAATGAGCAGATGACACTACGATGAGATTTTTCCATCGCCATGGAATCCGAGGTGACCAATCAGAGCAAGCGCATTATGCAGGTCATCGAGGAGGCCTGCTGAATGGTCCTAGAGTTGGCCATTACTTAGGAGGAGCCAGTCGAGGTGCACATATGCAAGCTGGCCATAGGGGTGCATGCCACTCGCACTAAGATGGCGAAGGTTCAGTTGGAGTTGAACCTGCAAATCATAGAGTTTCAGTTGAAGGCCAAGCTTTCAACTCCACCAGAAGTCAAGGAGCAACAGGCGACCGCTGTCATAGAAGCAGAAGCAGCGGTGGACAGTGCAGTAGCAGACTGCACACAACTGTTTGAGTATTCATTTGAGGTTCTAACAAGCTTGAAGGATGACCCTAATGTCCAACAACTAGAGATGGAAGCGTGCGAGCTACATTAGCGCTATGATGAGGTTAAGGACACAGTGCGAACCGTCACGTCAACACAAAGACTAGCAAAACTGCAAGAGGCCAAGTAGCTGAAGGAACAAGTGGATGCAGTGCTGCACAAGGAAGCAGTTTTGAAGGCAAGACTGAAGCCCTCGCTGGATGAGGCTTACACAATGACAAGTTCTATTGAAGCAAATCTTGTGACTCTGCAAGCGACGCAGAAAAAGCTTCAGGCCGACAATTCAAGAGTAGTGTCCGAGCAAATGGTCGAAGACGCAAAGCAGGCAGTTGCACAGTACTCAGTTGAGGTTGCAGTCATCCGACTCGAACTAGAAGGTCTTCATGGAAAGATCTCCATGCCTATTCAATGACTCGAGGATGAGTCACAATGTTTATGTTGGGGTCCTGTTAGGAAGGGGATCCCCCAAGGACAGTTTTGGGGCTAAAAGCCCATGTTTTGGGTCAAATTTTGTAATAAACTTGTAAAGACTCCACATTTTGTGGTCGTGGAAGGCGAAGGTGTCATGAGTCATAAAGGGTTGTCTGCCCTTAGTTTTGTAAAGTAAAGTCGGTTGTAAAAGACGCGGACCATGGGATTGTATAAAAAGATCTAAGTAAGTAAGCTCTAAGTAGTTCAATAGTCGCTAAGAGAGTCATAGCTTTGAAGTAAGAAGTCTAAGTTTCGGGTCATAGCGTAGGTAAAGGCTATACAGTTGGGTGCGTAGAGGCCTAGGGTGGAAGTCTGTAGCTGAGTGTACGGACCCCTGCAGCTATGTGCACAGGGTAGATAGAGTCTGTAATCACTTGAAGATATCAATAAAGAGAATTATTCTGCAAATTTTGTGTCTTTGTTCCGATTAATGCATCTTATCATATTATGTATGAATTTCCTTTATAATTCTTATGCGATGCGTGAATGTGTATAATTAGGTTAGATAACTAAAGGAAAATAACAATATCTGTTTATGCAGTGCTAACTGTGATTATCTAATAAGATAAGTAAGACACTTAAACTAGTTTGGGAATCTGCATGGTACGTTGCACTAGCACCGTGAGAGTACTTGAGCCATAGGTTGGGGCTGGCGAACCCTAGAACTGAGTGATCTACGCGAAAGCAGGAATAGAAGGAATAAAACGACATCATGACCATCTAAGGGTGTGGAAAATTGGTTCCAAAATTCCCCCCATACTACTTCGGGTGAGACTTCGGTCCGCGCTCCGTGGGCTGATGCTGAAAGGGCCTGTAGTGTAGGGATTTGTTTGGCTAATTAACGCTGAACCTGGTTGAGGCCCCAACAAGCCAATAATAGGATATTTTTGGTCCTTGATTTTTAAATATTGCATGGAAGCAGTGTTATTGTCAGTATTTGCAGCCTTCCTCCAGTGATCAAACATGCTCTTACAAAGTGATTTTAAGGTGTCAAGGTCAAATTTTGTCATTTCAGTGAGTCTTCAAGTAAAATTTGGTCACTAGGTCTTAGGTCTAGCGTTTGCTTTTAATCCTTTCAAAGTTGTCCAAATGTTGGTCCATGTCACCATTCAGATGAGTGTACCATCATTCAGAGGGTTTTCATCATCATGTCATGTTCCAATGGGTCATTTTACACCGTGTTCATGCTTCAGTTGTGCCTAGGTAAGGTTCATTTCCCTCTCCTAGGGTTTTGAAGGTAATTTCTCTTGGATGGTCAAATCATCAACAAAACTTGTATCTTGATGTTCATACACCTTCCCCTATCCTTAATGTACCTTATTAAACACTTCCCATCACTGATATCCCTCCAATTCCTCATCTTCGTGCAAACCCTAGTTTCTTGCTACAACTTGACAATTTTCTAGGCTAGGTCTGTGTTTTTCTTTTTTGGACCCCTTCCCCTCACTCAATATTTGAAATTCCACTTTCCTCTGCTTCCTAACATCCCTCCCTACTTCTCAAAATTTTCTCAAGAATTTATAAGCCCTTTATCCCTTTCGTTTCACTTCATTTCGACAAATCCCCTGTTCCACACATCAGGATAGGTTTTACTCCAATGATGTTTCTGAGCAAGAAAAGATGAATTTGGGAAAAATGAGAGAGTTTTTTGTTTAAAATAGGACATGGAAGAAAAAAATCCTTCAATTTTTACATAGGTGTCATGGTTTTAGAGAAATACCAAAAATACAGTTGCCTCGGGCGAATTGATGCACCTTTGAAGTGACCTTGGGAAATCAAGATTTCTCCTAGCTTGGTTGGCCAAATTACTTTCTTGATGAGTCAAATGATAAATAGACACAAGGATCTTTCCAATGAGCCATCATGAGCTCAATTTGGAGTTAATGAAGACCTTTGAAAGTTGATTGCAACAACACTCTGCCTTTAAGCAACCTCATTTTGCACATTTTGACTAGTCTTGGTAGATTTGACTTTTGACAGGGAAAATGAACTTAAAATTAAAAAATTAAAATTGTGTTAGAAGGTATACTCGATACGCTTTCCAACGAGCTATCTCACGCCCAATTTGGACACCAGGAAGGCCTCCAAAACTGGTCTGCAAAAGGGCGCAACGCAACTGGGTAGTGGCGCGACACATCAGTGGTCTGCACATTTAATACAGAAAAAGTGTGGTTAGGTGCGCTCCAGACATGACCATTGGGTGCAGGACTGCAGATAATACTAAGAGAAAGTGCAAAACTAAAAAAATTTGGAGCAGAACAAGTTTTTCTGCCTGATGCGCCACGCCACCTGGTGCGTGCTTTTGCTAGGGACCTCCCTTTGAGGAAAACTCAACATTTTTGGTTTTTTCATGGAGAAATATGAATGCTCGCAAATGGCCAAGAAATTTTGAAAGGTTTTGAACTTCCAAAAAGGTCAAATACACCTCAAAAATGACCTTTCTGCCCCTTTTTGGACACACAGGAAGCAATGTTGGGAGAACTTAGTTTTTGAGGGGCAAATGGAGGCCAAATTCAAAAATTCCATTTGTGCTGGAAAGTAGATAGGAAGACCTTTCAAACAAGGCCACTTGGACCAAATTTGAACACCAAGAAGGCCTCCAAAATCAGCTGCAAAAATGTGCTACGCATAGGGAAATCAATGTGGCGCATTGGAGGAATTTTGCTCATTTTGGCCAAAAAACTCTGTTTTTCGCCTAGTTTCTTCACAATTTGACTTTTCTCCTTCTAATTGTCAAACTCATGATGTAATTTAATGTGACATGATTCATTTTGATGTAATTATGCTAAATTTTCACTCATAGAGGTAGATTCATCCATAAAAAGGTAGTTTGCAGCTGAATGAATTAGTTCCCTAGTTTTTAGAGGCAAGTTGTTCCACTACCTACTTTTTAGTTCTCAGTTTAGAATTTGTTGGAACACCTCCTAATCTTATGAGCTCGACCCCTAGAGGCTAGGATGAGTTTTTTGTTGCCTATATCTTGTAATTTTTCAGTCATTAGGATGGTTGGACTTTTGGGAAATCTTGGAGCTTCATTGTATACTCATTTCAGCAGTTTGGCAAAGGAATAGAGCAGGGTTTGCAGCACTTTATGGGATTCTTATGGCATCTTGCTTTGATATTGTGTTTCCTTCTGAAATTGTAACTTTACATGTGTTTTATGTATGCCATCATCTCTCTTTGCTTCATCTTAACTAAATCAAACAAAGATAAAAGGTATAAGATATTGAAAGTGCAGTGCTCTACCTTGTTTAGTTATCTATGTTTTCAACTGTTTGAAGAGGATACCTAAGTTTTTCATGCCCTCTCCAACTCCTCACCAGTCTAAAAGCTCTCCATATCACTCAATTTTAAGTACCAAACCATTTGCCTACCTTTCCCCATAGAGATCTCTGCAAAATTGAGCCTCATCCCCGGACCCAAATCTGCCTTTCACAATTGAGCCAGCAAAACATCATCAAATTCAATCAAACACATCTCTACACATACCTAGCCTAAAAGTAGTCATTAAATTAGTCATCTCAAGCTTTTTTTGGCTATCTTTTCCTGAGATTGATCAGGATAGAGCCCTCTCTTGACCTGGTAGGGCTAACTACCAAGTTAAGCATGGTTTGATGTTACCCTAGATCATACCTTTCTCAGCCTGAGGTAGATTTAGGCCCTAACAAGCGGTAAAAAAGTTCCATCCCGATCAAATATATACTCAGAAAATGTGCACTCATCCAACTCCGCTTTTCTGTGTTATCACTATCGGTCCATTCACAAAAATGGGTATTTATTTTATGTCTTGTAACCTGGATTCGACGAAAGGTCACAAGTACATTATCGTAGCAGTTGAATACTTTACGAAGTGGGCCAATGATATGCCTACTTTTGCCAATGGTGGTGAGACAACAACTATATTCCTTTTCAACCAAGTCATTTCTCTTTTCGGTATTGCAAAGGAGATCGTCAGCGACCATGGTAATCACTTCCAGAACAAGATGATGCCTGAGTTGGCTTTAAAATTGGGATTTCGAAAGGACCATTCGTCTCCATATTATCCTTAAGCTAATGGTTAGGTTGAGCTGTGAACAAATCCCTAAAAATTATCATGCAAAGGACAATCAATAAAGCTATATCCAACTGGGGCATACTAGATGTCAATTAAGTCTACCACGAGTTTTACTCCTTTTCAGTTAGTTTATGGTTTGGAACCAATCTTCCTTGTAGAATGTGAGATTTCATCTCTTAAAATAGCAGTAAAACTTCTTCCAGACACATCTAGTCTTGGAGAACACCTTATTCATTTGGAACACCTTGATGAGAAACGTCCAGATGCAGCTACAATAAACGAGCCTCATAAAAAGAGAGTAAAATCCTAATATGAGAAGATAGTGTGTCCTAGGGTTCTCTCTAAAGGTGACCTTGTCCTAGTCTATGACCAAGATAAAAACACCTTGGGGACAGGCAAGCTCAAACCTATGTGGTATGTTCCATTCATCATCAGAAAGGTCTTGAATAAAGGTGCCTATGAGTTAGTTGACTTTCACAAAAATGTGTTTTTGGAGCCCAGAATGGGCTCTATCTTAAGAATTATTATGCATAGGCTCTTGCCTAACATTTTCTTTGTTTTATCAATATTGTATGTAGTTTTTTATTTCTGTCTATGAGTCTCATGGTGATGGTGGTATTTTGATCTACTTTGGTAGATGTCAATGGGTGATTTGATGTATCTAGGATTCACAGATGGTGCTAGTAGACATACTCGGAACTTAGCTTTCGCCACTTGGATAATATAATTTCCATCTAGATAGTTGTTAATCGCAAGAGGTAAATGTATCGGTCCTACATCCAATAATATGGTTGAATACAATGCTATCATTAATTTACGATCTGAAGAAATATCTCTTGATATTGAATCATTAATAGTTTATTTGGATTCACAAATGGTGGTGTCTCAACTAAATAACATATATCGTGTTAGAGATCCTTTATTACATCGCCAATTTTTTAGAGTGATATTATTACAAAGATCATTTATTTTTATTACTTTCATTCATATTCCACGATCAAAAAATTTATTGGATGATTCTATAGCTAATCAAGCATCAGATTGACATATTAATCATCCATCACATTAAAATCAAAATACCATCAAATCATTTGTATATATGTTCAAACCATCGAGAAACTATATGTATATAGATAGTAATAATATGAGCAAATTATTACAAAATGTGGACAAATGTCGTAGAAAATTAGGGCTTAAGCCTGATCATGTCCATAAAAGACCAGTCATCTAAAAAATAAGTCCACAGGCCCTACCCTGGATGTACATCATGGAAGAAGATGATGGAATTTTCCACCCATCGGAAGAGCTAGACCCACTCTCATGGTACTCCTACCACCCGCCTCTGAAGACCCTCAAGGAGGTCCTCTATAGATTGCATTGGAACTTGGCAAGTTAGAACCTCCAAGTTCTTCTACATTATATGTAAAATTCTCTCACTCTTAGTTGCTACTCTCTTTACGTCTCTCCCATGACACTTGTGCCTAGGTAGACCCTCAGGTTTTATTGGTCTAACATCTACATCATGATCAAATAATTTAATAGTATTTTTGTTTCACGAAAATTGATTTTTTAACTTCTTAAATATCATATTCAAAATAATAATAAAAAATCAAATAACATAATTTTTTTTTTTTTCCAATATTTCCCTGTGCAATGCCCTTGGGAAGGGCTAGATCAGGGTCCTCTCAGTAGTCTATGCCTACATACAGATAGTCGTCGATAGCTATGATTTGTTCGTCCCACCAAAGGAAGAACTCATCATTGAAAAGGCTCGAGTGACCTCGCCCCCGCGTAGTCACCTGATCAGATCTGAGCATCTAGCCATCCTCGGATCTCTAGGACCACTAATGATGGTAGACACTGTGGGTCAGAGTGTTGGTACATTGTTAAAGAAGAAGGAGAAAATTATCCTACCATAGCCAAAATTTTTTGCTTTCCCTCATCTAACTGAAGTTAGTTTCTTTTTCTTGCAAGTCAAGAGGCCTGTGAAATAATCAAATAATTTCAGACGAAGGCATTCTACTCCTAAGAAAATAGCTGGTCGAGAGGCCTGGTGTAGATCTCCTGAGCTTGCCACTTTGAAAATGGTAAAGAGAATGATTTTGATTGGCAAGCTACTCACATTCTTGATCAGAATTTGAGATCTGACATTGTCTGTTCCCTTTATGGAGTAGAGGTCTATATAATCAGAAACATTTAGGCCTCCCTGGACCCTCTCTTTTAGATAAACTACATCCCCCTTTTAAGAAAGCCTTGTAATGAAGTAAACATCTTCTACATCTATTTCCAAAGGCATTTGATCTATCGTAAAGACCTCTTGGTTCTATATAATCAGAAACATTTAGGCCTCCCTAGGCCCTCTCTTTTAGATAAACTACATCCCCCTTTCAAGAAAGCCTTGTAATGAAGTAAATATCTTCTACATCTATTTCCAAAGGCATTTGATCTATCATAAAGACCTCTTGGTTAGGGTCCCAATAATGGACAAGCATTTCTAGCAACCGAGTTTGGGTTTTCATGTTTGACAACATATAAAATTTGAGAAATCCACAATTTATCAATGCATCTAATGCCACTGGATCTCCTAAAACCTCATTATCAACATCACTATGCTCTCTTTCCTTCCAAACAATTGACATCCTGCAATTTGAGGAATTTTCATCCACTAGATTTTGAGTTTTTCAAATCTGCCTGTGTGCACACAACTTTTCTAAAAGATAGTTGCTTGTACATGAAAATTCTCTTTTGAAAACTTGTGTGTAGGTATTTCTACACATGTCTTTCAAAACCTCAACCCACATACACGCAGAAGTAAAATTTTAATTCAAAACCCCTATGGTGAAAAATCATTTCAATTGATTCAAAGTTCCCAAATGATGACAAATTGAGTTTAGAATTACTTGGAAGCCTTTGGTTGACAAATGGGTGGAGGAAATCATGGAATGTGGTTGCCCAAATATTTCTCCCAAGCTCTCAAACTCTCAACACTTGCAAGTCAAAATGAATTGTGGTGAGTTGAAATGTCTTTTTATAATGAAATTTTAAAAACCCACTTTTTGAAAGTTCATATTTTTAATTTTTATTATTTCATGAACTTTTAATTTTTGGCTTGAAATGTTGGGGAAGGTTGTTTTTCAGGGTAAGTGAAGACTTTGAGATGTTTTTTCAACACTTCGACTCCACGATCGCAGACCTATCATGGCATGTATCATTTTTATTACTGACATATAGGTTAGGATATATCACTTTCCACTGCATTATCCACTTTAACCTCATACTGCTATATTTTTCCATAGGGTCAATCCCATTATGTTGCACTTTTCAACCACTTTCACTCACCGTCTTATAAAACTATAAAATAATGGTAGAGCCATTCCTTACATGGGCTTCCTAGTTAGATCCTTGCTAGCATATGTGTCCCATGATGCAAGAAGTGCTTAGGCTCAAGAGTCCTCTTTAGGCTCGCCATGACTTTGTGATGAAGCCTCATTTCTCTTCTTCTTCACTGTTTTTCAAGATTTATAACCTAGAGGCTCCCATGTGTTAAATTGTATTGTTGCATTTCATATTGACTAATTTTATCCTTTTGGCCTTAAGCCGGATTCATTTGGATTGATGTATAAGCCACTTTTGACCATGAATTTTCTGCAAGTTCAAAACCATGCATTCATTTTCCTCTGCGACTTGACACCTTTCATCTATGGAAAGAACATTCCTTTGAGTGTCGACCACCAATTTCGCCACCTTGCATTGAGAATAGGAATGTTCCATTCCCAAGAAAAAGAGCATACATTTTTTGACACTTGTTATTTACATTGTACTATAGGCATTCTTTTATTCTTTTTTCAGGCTTTAAATATGAAAAAGACAAAAAAATATATATTCCAAAAAAGAGCGGGAACAAGAAATTTACTTACATACTTGATGGAAATGAGAGTCAATTATGTCACCCTTGAACAAAGCACTCAAAAAGAGTCTTTCCTCCATTTTGGGATGGGACTTAGTTTGACTTTAGGAGAGCCATAACCTTGTTATCAAGTTAGTCCTCCTTCAGTTGGTTATCTCTTCCAATCATATGGAGAGTTTGTTAATGCCTCCTGCATTGCAAACTTATACAAATTTATTTTATGCTACCATATAGTCACATATGAGTCATGCTTTTGTTCAAGGGAAGTCAACCTGTGTTGGCCATTATGCGATGTCTCTTTACTCATTTTCAGTCGGCCATGCCCGATCTATCAAATTTATCTTCAGTATCAAATCAGTTATTTGGTTCTTTGCTCATGCTAGTTAAGAAGGTATCCATTGACTTCTTGCTAGTAGGTCTACTCTTATTGACTCCAACAAATTTCTCTGAGAGTAGGCCTAGAGTCGCACCCTAGCCCTATTTACATCATTGATAGGTAACCTTGTGCTTAGCATCGATCAATATCATGGGTCTTTGACTGAGTAGTTTCCCTTGTGTTTGATATCATGTTACATTATCACACATTGGGATTCGTGTAGTACCTTATTTTCCATTTGACCCTATTGTTGGATTCATCACCTTTGTGTTAGCTTCCATTATTGTTTGGTTCAGCGGGTTTCTATCATAAGCTAGCCACATCTTCTGTACACTAGAAATGTACTTTGGAATGGGTACTTCATCTCTTTTCATCTAAATTCTTCCAAATTATTGGCCTGCGGGTTACACTTGCGCTGGTTGATGTGGGATGCCTTAATGCCTTCCTTCCATTAGATCTTTTGCCATCGACTCCAACTCATTACTCTGGGAAGAAGGTCTAGAGTCCCTTTTTCAGTACCTTAGGGTTTGTGGTCATGAATGGCAAACTCCTTCGCTATCGATAGTGAGAATACATCAATGTCTCCTGGTTGATAGATTCTCTCACGTCTTCGACTTCAACACATTTTTTGCACTTGTTATATTGTATCGGGGTACCTTGAATCTCATCATAATTATTGGTGAGTTGTCTTGCGTTTGTTAACAGTATACATCAATGACCGATAATCAAACAATTTCTCACATAGTCGAATTCAGCTCATTTATTCCCATCATGTAGAAATGTACCATCTGCGGTCAGTGAAGATATCGGGTTGTGTCAGAATCCTGGTTCGTTTGTCAATCCTTTCAGTTTTCTGCTAGTGTAGCCAGTCACCCTTATATGTTGCAGTTCATTTCAGAAACATTCTATATGTTGACGCCTGAGTTTTATGAAGTACCACTATTCCAAATATATGATATGGTACTATTGTGAGGATCAGTTATGCAGTATCAGTGATTAGACATTCTTCGAGCATCATTAATCAATTCTTATATATGTGATATTGAGACATAGCTCCGCTGTGTTCATTTGTGGCTATGATCAGACGATCCACTATGTATTCTCCAGTCTTCTTTGTACACTTATGTATACATGATGTATATGTTTTATAATTGATAAGCAAACATGCTTTATTAATATCTTTGAGCATGGGTATGTCCGCCTCAAACATGAGTCTTCTCTATGATTCCTTCTATAGGTATTCAACAGGCCAGAATCTGACAATCTCCTCACAGGTTCTCAAACGATCTCTCTTTGCATTTAATACATTTCGGCCATCATGTAACCCTTCTGACCTCATGTATTACGGGGCATCTATTATAGCATTATTCAGCACTCCTATAGGTATGATGCTTTTATATGGCCTTGGGAAGCCCTTTCACATTCAGACTTGGTTATTTATTTAAAAACAAATTTTTAAATTCCATACTCGACTCTGCCCATATAAAAGCGCATGTACACGTGAGTACCATAATACCAAACTTGCATACATAATTTAAAATATGAAAAAATAAAATATTTCCTATTTCTTTGGTGGGGTTTACGGGTTTTATCGAAAGCCCACCTACAGGAGCTTGTGGCCTAACTGAATCAACTGATTTCTAGTGGTATTTATACACCTCATGGGAAGGCCTAAAACATGGAAGGATATAGGATATCAACATTATAGTCCTTTTGCCCCAGATCAAGTCTGATTTTCCCTGTGCCTCCTGCACTCCCAGTCATAAGAAACCCTTGTTTCCTTGCAGAGTTGTTCATCTTCCATTATATGACATCCTTTTGCACATATTGAGAGGTGATCTTTGAGGCTTGGGATGGACGGATCCAAAGGAAGCTTCATTGGTGCTGTGGTCGGATCAGGTTGTATTCTTGCACTCCTATTTTTTGATATCAATACAGAAGCTCTGTCTTGTTCCTGAAATGTTGTGATCTCATGTTTTTTTATAATTCATGTCTAATAATGTTTTATATAACTATACTTGAGGATATAACATGTTTAATATGCACATTCTTTAAACTAATTTCTATGTATATTCTTCTTCTTTTTTGTTGCAGGTCTTAACACTTTGGAAGAAGCAGAGGATTTTGACCCTACAGGATCGAAATCAAACGTAGGACCTTTGGGTATTCTTCACAAACCCAACTTTAGTAGTTTTCATAGTTTGCTTGCTTGAATGAGTGCTTCTTGTTGATAGTGTGCCTTTGATCTTTTGAGGTTGTCAACCATTACCTAAGGGAGGTTTCTCCCGCTAACACTCATCAACAATACCAACAACACCAGCACCCGCTGCACCAGGAAAAGGCACACCAACACGAGCACCACAAACAGTTGCAGCCAAAACTCATAGATTTTTCTCCAATTCAGGATGAATCCATTGAATGCTAAATATTGCTCTTCTAATAGCAATATATATACACTTGAATTCATTGAATAAATATCACAAAGATTATTTTATATATCAATAGATACAACATTAATGATATATTTACAGGTAAAAATAATAGTTGCGATAACATGATTATGTATGGATTTACTGAATGAATATTAATAGTAGTACCTAGAATTAATTAATTCTTGGCTGCTAAGTGCAAATACAAAGTTTCTGCATTGGGAATGCAGAGGATTCTTTCAGCTGTCAGTACATTGCCTACTATCATTATAATGATTGCGAGATATAATATGTTATAAACAAAAATATTAAATTGCACTAAAAACCACTACAATACACAAGATTAAAATTGATCAATGAGATTTGATATTGTATATGGCTTTGATCTTTGTGCACTTACTATTTGCATCCAAACAAAGCTATGCACCTTTGTACATGTTCTGAGAGAAAATACAAAGCACTGAGTATTTGGTGCGAAAGAAGATGATTTTGTGGGAATGAAGAGAAATCACTATTGTGCACTTCCATACATTCACACATTTCCAATTATAAAATTAAACCATATTTCAATGATTCAATATACCAAAAAAATCTATTCGAAAATAATCAAATTCTTCAACCAAAAAATAAAGGATAATGTGAAAATTTCTTCTCTCGGTTTGCTTTGTGTGTGATTTCATGCGTCTACATATCCATCTTTCCAATCTTAACATTAACATCATATTGGAAGAAGATCTTTAGTTAGTGTTGGGAAAGTGTCCCTAGGGTCAGTTTTGGGGTTAGTTAACCCAAATTATGTAAAAGTTTTTGTAAAAGATGTGAAGTCTCCATGAAATATGGATTTGGAGCGCACAGGTAGATAAGAGTCAAAGGGGGCCTAGCCCCTTGTTTGGGTAAGTAAATAGGTCGGTTTTGAGACTCACCCATGGTCCGCGAACCATTTTATTGTATTGAAGAAAGCTATATATAGTTAATTCATAGTGATTCTAAGAGGTAGCGAAGAGTAAGTAAGCCAACATAGAGATTGTTTTGGGTGAGTGCTAAGACAGGAAGGCTTTGCTTCCTATACTTAGGCGAAAGGGGAAGGCTCCTGCAGCTGAGTGCGTAGGAGGCCTTGGTAAGTCTGCAACTGAGTGCGTAGACCCCTACAACTGAGTGCGTAGGGTGAAAGAGTTTGTAATATGAACGTTGAAGATGAATAAAGATTGATTTTGAAGAATTATTTGGAAATCTGAGCATTATTGTTGACTCTGTTTATGTTATGATCTATCAGTTTATAATATGTTTTCTATGGAATAATGAATAAATGTTGCGTGAAACCAATGAATCTATATTATTTGTGCATAAATTAAGTAATTATCTATTTTCGTGAAGATAAGGGTTATTTATGTTATGATTTCTAATGAATTGGATAAATCTACACAAAGGCAGATCTAAGGTTATTGATTAGTACATGAAAGTGGATAATTTTCCTATTTAGGGTTAGCAAATACTGATCATAGACCTTTGTGAAGGTCTAGAAGCCATTTTACTTGAGTTAGTGTATCAGACCATAAGATACTACCGATCTGCGTGAAGGCAGATCTGAGCTATAAAACCTTAAGACCGCTTATCACACTGTCTATGGATGCAAAAACCTGGTTCTAGCATCCCCCAATACTGCTTTGGGTGTAGGGAAAATTTTAAGAACCCCCCCTAAATTTATAAATATAATAAATGGGCGAATCTCCATGGTATATAGGAAAAATGGAAGGCGATTTTATCAATAATATAATATGTATATATAATTTTTTGGCGAATCTCTCACCAGGCATGGCGAATATTTTACTCAATTATAAAATCTTGTAAGATCTTGGCGAGTCTTTCACTAAATAATAAAACTTTGTAAAGTCCTAGTGAATCTTTGCATAGGCTACATGCTGGTTTAATTCCCCCATTTAAATAGGCTACATTCCAAGTGAATACCATGGGTCAATACCATGTGCCATTTTTATTTTTATTAGAATATTTTACTCAATTATAAAATCTTGTAAGATCTTGGCGAGTCTTTCATTAAATAATAAAACTTTGTAAAGTCCTAGTGAATCTTAGCATAGGCTACATGTTGGTTTAATTCCCCCATTTAAATAGGCTACATTCCAGGTGAATACCATGGGTCAATACCATGTGCCATTTTGGTGAATACCATGGGTCAATACCATGTGCCATTTTTATTTTTATTAATTCTAATATTAGGGTTAATAATGGTTTTTTGCATGGTATTAATAACAATCTAGTCCATGGTATTTGTCCCATAGTATTTTGGCCATAGGTTTCACCTAAATATAACCCATTTTTTGAGTGTCCTTAAATATAAGGTGACTTATGGAGTAAATATAAAAAAATGTTTTATTTGTTTACCATACCTCTCGTTTATTTATATTTTTATTAATTTACCATACCTCTTTTACAAATATGGTATTTGGCCCATAGGATTCACTTAAATAAAACCTCTTTCTTGAGCCTTCATAAATAGAACGAGGGTTATGGACTAAATATAAAAACAGGTTTTATTTATTTACGATACGTCTAGTTTATTTATATTTTTATTTATTTACTATACCTTTTGAGTAAGTATAAAAAGACGTTTTATTTATTTACCATACCTCCACTTTACTTATATTTTTATTTGTTTACACCCTTACATGTATATAAGGTGACTTATGGAGTAAATATAAAAAATGTTTTATTTATTTACCATACCTCTCATTTATTTATATTTTTATTAGTTTACCATACCTCTTTTATAAATATGGTATTTGGCCCATAGGATTCACTTAAATAAAACCTATTCTTGAAAATGGGTGAATGGATTCACTTAAATAAAACCTATTCTTGAAAATGGGCGAATGGAAGGTTGTAAGTCCTAATTTCAAGGGCTAAATTTACCTTTTTTACCCTCTCCCTTAAAATAAGGTGGGATATTTGAGATGATTTGTAAAAATGTACTATGATACAAAATATTCGCCCACTAAAAATTTAAAACCCCTTAATTTCGCCAAAGGGCGAACATTCGCCCCTAAAATTATCCTTGTTTGGGTGAGACTATAGTCTGCACTATGCAGGTTGTTGCTGAAAGGGCCAACAGTTAGGGTTTTGTTGGTTGGCGCGAATAACTCTAAACCTGGGTCAGGCCCCCTTAAGCTAACAAATGGTTCCATTGCCTTAGATACATCCTAATGAATTGGTATTTGGAAACAGAGCTTCACCATGGAACAACTGAGTGGGACATTTTAAGGGAGAGTTTTCTATTAACTTTCAGCTTTGAGGATGGGTTTGAGAACATTGATGAGGCACTATAGGAGATAAAAGCTACTATATTCAGAACACCAAAGGAGCCAGTAGAATGGACTCAACCAGACTGGAGTACACAGCTGCACCATGCGTTGGAGTGTTATAATGTGATTGTTGAAGAAGAAGAGGATGATCTGCAAAATATTACCATTCCAGAAGAAAAAAAGGACAATGCGAGGTCGAAGGACAAAAGGTGGTGAACTCGGATATATCAGAGCCTCTAAAAACTCAACATGTAAACATTGGATCTGAAGAAGAACCTAAGTTTGTGAAGATAGGAGACTATTGGGATGAAGATATGATTGATAGGGTAGCTGAGCTGCTGCACAAGTACCATGATTTATTCCCAACACATTTTTCATATTTGAAATGGATTATCGAAGATTTAGGTGTTATGAAGATCACATTGAAGACGAATGTGAATCCTGATAAGTAGAGGCCTTATCGGCTGAATCCAAAATATAAAGAGAAGGTGCGCCAAGAACTGGATAAAATGTTGGAAGTCGGTATTATTGAGCCAATAGAAGAATTCGACTAGGTAAGCCTAATGGTGGTCCAAGAAAAGAAATAGAAAGGCAAAATCTGCATATGCGTAGATCTATGAAAGTTGAATGATGCATGCGTTCATGATCCATTTCCAACACCGTTTACTGAAGAAGTGTTAGAGAATGCTGGCGGATAGGAGGCGTACTCATTTACTGAAGGTTTTTTGGGATATCACCAAATCAAGATCGCACCGGAGGAACGAAGCAAAAAAACCTTCACGGCTGAGTGGGGTTGCTTCCAATATACAATTATGCCATTCAGATTGAAGAACACGCCTACAATATTTTCCCTAGTAGTGAGAACGGCGCTCAAAAAATTTATTCATAATTTCATAGAGGTATATTTTGATGATTGGACCATGTTTGGGTTGGTGAAGTACCATTTTGTGAGTCTGTGCCTCATGGAAATTGTTGAAGAAATATGCGATGTTTTGTTGGGGTGAAGACTATCAGTGCAGTTTAGATGTCTTGAAGGAGAAAATGGTGACAGTGCCTATTTTGGTATTTCCTGACTTGAAGAAGGAGTTCCATGTGCATGTAGATGCCTCTTGCATTGCACTATGAGTTGTATTAACATAGGTAGGTAAGGGAGAGATTGATCATCCTGTTAGTGTCGGTCATGATGCCCTCCATCGGTGATCAAAAGCTCTTTGTATTATGCATAGGTAGGTGTCTCATCAATGTCAGTTTTGCATTCCGTTAGGCATGCCATAAAACTGATGGAGGAGCTGGTCCTTGTTCCCTTCTTGGCTTTGCTGGATCAGGTCATATCAGTTAATGAGCTTGTGTCACATTTGTTTTGCTTTGTCTTGAAGTCCAAAGTCTTAGGTCTAGGGTTTCGGTCAAAAGTCTTTGCAATGTCATGAGTCAAAAGTCCATGAGTCCCCAGCAAGCCAGAAGGAGGTATGTAAATATGTTTCATTGATATTTTCATCAGTTATAGCTCATTTATACCTTGGATTTAAAAACCCTGTTTTTAAAGCCAAGGTCATGTCAATTTTGCAAAAAATAAGGAAATTTCAAAAATTCTTCAAAATGTCGGCAATAGCCCTGGTCTTCTCGCCAGAGTCCATCAGATGGTCTACCTGCAAAAAGAACGGAGTTAAAGCACTCAAAGAGCCAAATTCAGGACAAAAAAAACTCAAATTAGTGTTAAAAGTGAATGCCAAAACAAAACATTAGAAAGTGGGTTTGGTAAGTAAATTTTTTCAAATTGGGCCTATAAAGAGTCAAATTCCCTCTAAAACACCCTCATTGTGCATCTAAGAGCTTGCAAGGCAAAGAGATAGGGCGAAGAGGCGAACGAAGGCGAAGTGCAGAGAAATTGGTCGTTTTTCAGGTGCGCGACCTGTTGGGCGGTGCGCGACCTGTCAGGCGCCTCTCCGCAGTGCAAAAACATAACGGGCGCGACCTGTCAGCCCGTGCACGACCTGTCAAAGCCTGTGCGCGACCCGTCAACCTGTCACTCACAAAACCGCTTCAAAATTTGCTCAATCGCCCTCGTGCTTGCCAAATCAATCGAGCCAGAGCCAGAGCCAGAGGCCATTTATGAGGAGGGAGGTCTGTCACACCAGCCTGAGATCACTGTTCCGAGACATGTTGCTTCCTCACCTCAGCTCACTTATCAGAAAGGCCCGAGGGCCTTGTTTGCAGCAGCTCGGCAAGTACTATCTCCACAGCAGGTGGAAGGGGTCTCGCCATCATCATCTACAGGTCAGCGAGTGTTATCTCCACACCAGGTGGAAGGGGCCTCGCATTCTCCATCAGCAGTACGGGAGGGCAAACAGCCCATGACAGAGGAGGAGAGAGCCGGTGACACACAGGTTGACATCATTGATCTTGATGCTCGCTCCCCCACTTCAGATTTGCATGAGATCATCCGACAGAGAGAGGTGGAAAACCTCTTGTTACAGCAGAAGCTCGACATGGCCCAATGGACAATAAACTATCTTGAGCAGCGCAACAAGCAACTTGAGGATGAGAAAGAGTTGGATGAGCTGTGGAGGATTCGAAGTGACCGAGTCATCAACCGTAGGAGGCCCGGTGACTTGAAGCCCAAGGAGAGGGAATCCATGCTTATCCGTGTGAATGCACACTTGGAGAGGCTGTTGGAGAAGGCCAACCAGGACAAGAGACTGCTACGGAACATGAAGAATCATTACTGGGCGAGGATGCATGTTTGCAAAGCAAAGATGAAGATATTCCAGAGGAGGTTGTCCGAGGCCCGCAAGAGGAAGAAGAAAACCAACCCTCTCCGTATCTTGGTTGAGGCCTCTCTCACTCACCATGATACTCATTAGCATCCTCCTAGCAGCAAACCCAAGAAATTTTGAGAGTTTTGAAGCATTTTTGGCATTTTTGGGAATTTTACAGGTTTTGGCCATTTGACGGGTCTCACCCCGCGCGCGACCCTACATGGAGGCAACTCAGAATGGGGAAAACTTTGCATTTTTGGAATTTTCATGCAAAAACACACTTGCCTATGGATGGGTTTCAGATTTTATGGAGATTTGGGCTTCCAAAAGCTCAAAATACATGCAAATTTTGACTTTCTGCCCCTATTTTGAGTTGCAGAAAGCTGTCTTGGGAGAAATGACTTTTGAGGGGTCAAATCAACTCCAAATTCAAAATTTATGGTGGGGTTGGAAAGTAGACTCGCAGACCTTTCCAACGAGCTATCTTGCAACTGATTTGGACATCGGGAAGGCCCTCAAACAGAGCTGTGAATGTGCGCGACCTGTTAGAGTGATGTGCGCGACCTGTCAGGGAAATTTGCTTGTTTTGACCAGTTCGGCCAGCAAAACACTGTTTTCATCTTGGTTGACTTTTGAGGCATGTAAATGATGGATTTTTGTGTAATTTTCATGGCACTTAGATACTTTTACTCTCCTTCATCACTTCTAGAAGATTCTTTGATGTAAATGGTAAATATTTAATGCATGGATAGGTTTCCTAAGTTTTAGAGGCAAGTTGTTTTGACTGCCTATTATCTAGTGCTCAGTTTAGAATTAGTTGAAACAGCTCCTAGGAAGCTGAGCTCGACCCCTAGAGGTGGGGAAAGGAGTTAGATCATCTATATTATGCCTTCTCTTGCTCATTTTCATGGTTAGACTCTTGAGGGAGAAGCTCCTATTGTATATTTTACTTGTATCTCTGCAATTTGAGGAAAAGGAAGACCAGGGTTTTTGCAGACATCATTGGGATTCTTGTGGACTCTTGTGTTGATGGTGTGTTCTCTTATTGTAATTGTAAGCGTGTTTATGTGTTCCATCTCTTTCTTTACTGCAGCTTATTAAACAAATGAAGTGATAAATTTTAAATTCATGCTTGCCATGCTCAGCTTTCAAATTTGTTTAATATTTATGTTTTCCACTGTCTAGAGAGGATTCAAAGTCATTGTTTGCCCTCTTTAGCTTCTCTTTTTTCTTCCTTGATCATCCATCTCAGCTAAAGGCATCAGCACAAACTCCTACCTTGCCCCAAAGACCCACCTGCAAAACCTGAGCTCAATCCCCGCACCCTGAATTGCACTCCCTCCAATTGCCACCAAAAACCCCAAAAAACTTTAAATCAACCCTCCTTATCAGTTTACTAGCCTAATATCAGTGTTCCTAATTGGGTCAGCTCATCCTATTGAAAGATCTACCGAGCTTGACCGGAGAGAGCCTTCTCCTGCCCTGTAGGGCTAGCTACGAGGCTGAATGGTTTGATGTAGCTTTGAGATTTGCCTTTCTTAGCCTGAGGTGAAATTTCAAACGCTAACATACTGGCGACCATACTGGGGAGAACAAACTTGTTTGTGTTGATGTGTTTGTTTCATAAGTCTTAGACGGAGCCTGAAGTTACGCCAGGAAGCCTTCGAAAACGCTCTTGTTTTATATCAGCGTTAGTAGATAAACGCTGCTTCAGTCAATCTCCGTGAGCTTGTGAATACAACACTTCATTTGTATTTCACCCCAGTACATGTATCAAGTTCAGATCTGATTGTTGATGGTGAACAATGATCAGACACTTGAAAGGCTGAAATCATTCACTGGCGACTCCACTGAAAACTCCAGAGATCAATGCTTCATGGTGACTTCACTGCAGAGAGATCAGTAGCTGTAAGATGGATCGGATCGCAAGAAGATATGCTCCCTTGAGCCGAGATCACATCCTCGGTTTTCCAAATAAAATTCCAAAGGTAGATTGGTCAAGGAATCTGCCTATATTTAATGATGATGGTAAGAAGGATGCTGCTTTACATCTAGTTAGATTTCACATGCATATTCGCAAGTTGAAGGTTGATTTTCCTGAAGATTGCTTGATGAAGATATTCTTGGCCACTCTGGAAGGTGCAGCCCAATCATGGTATGAAAGTTTGCCGCCTGCTTGTATTTACTGTTTAAAGGATTTTCATGCTATGTTCATTGAAAGATATATGGACTCTTATCCATCATTACATCTAGTTCAAGACTGTTGCAAGCATGCTTATAGTTTTATTGAAAGCCTTGAGAAGTTTTATGAAGATGATAATTTCATGGATGAAGAGATCATGGAAGCCCTGTATGAAAAGCCGTTTCAGCAGCACATATAAATCTTAGAGGATACTTGTCAAGGTCAGCAGGTTGAAGATGGCCATATGGCTGTAATTGATGAAAGAGAAGAGCTTGTTTCAGATCTGCCCACAGAAGAAGACAACATGCAGATTGAAGAATGTGATAATGTTAGGACAGCTACTTCAGTTCTAGATTCAGATCATGGTGACCAAGAATACCTTGTGCCGAATCCTGAAAAGGAGAGTTTTGTTGTTGAGATCATAGACAAAGTTCTTGATCCAAATGTCCTTATGCCATCAGAATAGAGCCTGCATGAGGAGGTAATTCAGCCAGCTCATGAACAACAAGATGAGATCTTTGTTCAAGTAAGTGAAAAATCTTCTTTCAATCATAATTTGGATAGTTTGATTGCCATGTCATATGAAGATGATCAACAATGTTTCCAAGTTTCAGAAGATCAGGACTGTCATTCAGATTTTTCATGTTTTGAAATGTTATTTCGAGAAGACAAGCCTTGTTTGAGCAGAAGAAAACCAAAGCCATTGTCTCCTTTGTCTGAAGAGGAGATAGATCAACTCTTGAAAGGTCCCGTTACAGCCCAAGCTACAGCAGATTTGCAATGCACACCTAGTTAGGAAAGTGTTGGAGAAACTTCTTCCTCTTTTGAAAAAGATGACTGTCTTATAATCAGTTTTGTAGACCAGCAAAAAGATAATTTTTTCTTTCACAAAGATGATAAGGCTGTCATGTTTGATAATCTCGAAGATTGTTTTTTGTTTAAGAATGACCTACAACACATTCAGACTACAGAAGATCATAGCATTCAGGATTCCATTTCAGATTCTTCCTCATATGTCTCATGTTTTGAAATGTTATTTCAAGAGGAGATCTGCTCATCTATTTGTTCAGAATTTTTTGAAGCCCATGAGCATACTTTCACCGAAGCACATGTGGAAGGCAGATCAGAAATTGAAGCAAAAGACACCTTGTTCTTTCAGCAGGAGGTGGCAGTGGCAAATCTTCATGTTTTTCACGATCCTCTAGCAAGTTTGTTGCAGCCAGCAGTGATAGTGTTTATTGCAGTGTTCAGTGATGATGGAGATCATGGTCAGCTATGTTTTTGGATGCTCAGTTATAGGTTTGTACTGTTGACCAGAAGATCTGATTGGGAGAATCAGTCAAGAAGGCATCTGCTTGATTGGTTACATTGGCATTATGATATAGTTTGATGTATATTGTCTTGTAAGAAACACAGGTGGTTGTCATCATGATTTCAAATCTTGATGGACTGCTGCCCTTCAAAAATCTTTGTAAGTTCTTGTTTTAGTTAAGTCAGTCATGAGTCATTTGTGTTTGGTCTATTGAGTGAGTTTTTTCAAGTTATTTCAGTTAAGTTTCAGTCAGTTTTTAGTCAAGTTTCATTCAATAAATGTGTCAAAGGGTTTTGTGTTATCCGTTCAAAATAATGACTCCAGTGCCCAATGATTGTAAGGCACTGGTCTGCTCTCCCAGAGGTCTAAGGTTCTTGGTACCTCCAAGGAGCTACCATCCCCATTGGAGCTAATGTTAGTGTCGGTCATGATGCCCTCCATCGGTGATCAAAAGCTCTTTGCATTATGCATAGGTAGGTGTCTCATCAATGTCAGTTTTTCATTCCGTTAGGCATGCCATAAAACTGATGGAGGAGCTGGTCCTTGTTCCCTTCTTGGCTTTGCTGGATCAGGTCATATCAGTTAATGAGCTTGTGTCACATTTGTTTTGCTTTGTCTTGAAGTCCAAAGTCTTAGGTCTAGGGTTTCGGTCAAAAGTCTTTGCAATTTCATGAGTCAAAAGTCCATGAGTCCCCAGCAAGCCAGAAGGAGGTATGTAAATATGTTTCATTGATATTTTCATCAGGTATAGCTCATTTATACCTTGGATTTAAAAACCCTGTTTTTAAAGCCAAGGTCATGTCAATTTTGCAAAAAATAAGGAAATTTCAAAAATTCTTCAAAATGTCGGCAATAGCCCTGGTCTTCTCGCCAGAGTCCATCAGATGGTCTACCTGCAAAAAGAACGGAGTTAAAGCACTCAAAGAGCCAAATTCAGGACAAAGAAAACTCAAATGAGTGTTAAAAGTGAATGCCAAAACAAAACATTAGAAAGTGGGTTTGGTAAGTAAATCTTTTCAAATTGGGCCTATAAAGAGTCAAATTCCCTCTAAAACACCCTCATTGTGCATCTAAGAGCTTGCAAGGCAAAGAGATAGGGCGAAGAGGCGAACAAAGGCGAAGTGTAGAGAAATTGGTCGTTTTTCAGGTGCGCGACCTGTCAGGGACCGTGCGCGACCTGTCAGGCGCCTCTCCGCAGTGCAAAAACATAACGGGCGTGACCTGTCAGCCTGTGCGCGACCTGTCAAAGCCTGTGCGCGACCCGTCAACCTGTCACTCACAAAACTGCTTCAAAATTTGCTCAATCGCCCTCGTGCTTGCCAAATCAATCGAGCCAGAGCCAGAGCCAGAGGCCATTTATGAGGAGGGAGGTCCGTCACACCAGCCTGAGATTACTGTTCCGAGACATGTTGCTTCCTCACCTCAGCTCACTTATCAGAAAGGCCCGAGGGCCTTGTTTGCAGCAGCTCGACAAGTACTATCTCCACAACAGGTGGAAGGGGTCTCGCCATCATCATCTACAGGTCAGCGAGTGTTATTTCCACACCAGGTGGAAGGGGCCTCGCATTCTCCATCAGCAGTACGGGAGGGCAAACAACCCATGACAGAGGAGGAGAGAGCCGGTGACACACAGGTTGACATCATTGATCTTGATGCTCGCTCCCCCACTTCAGATTTGCATGAGATCATCCGACAGAGAGAGGCAGAAAACCGCTTGTTACAGCAGAAGCTCGACATGGCCCAATGGACAATAAACTATCTTGAGCGGCGCAACAAGCAACTTGAGGATGAGAAAGAGTTGGATGAGCTGTGGAGGATTCGAAGTGACCGAGTCATCAACCGTAGGAGGCCCGGTGACTTGCTACCCAAGGAGAGGGAATCCATGCTTATCCGTGTGAATGCACACTTGGAGAGGCTGTTGGAGAAGGCCAACCAGGACAAGAGACTGCTACGGAACATGAAGAATCATTACTGGGCGAGGATGCATGTTTGCAAAGCAAAGATGAAGATATTCCAGAGGAGGTTGTCCGAGGCCCGCAAGAGGAAGAAGAAAACCAACCCGCTCCGTATCTTGGTTGAGGCCTCTCTCACTCACCATGATACTCATTAGCATCCTCCTAGCAGCAAACCCAAGAAATTTTGAGAGTTTTGAAGCATTTTTGGCATTTTTGGGAATTTTACAGGTTTTGGCCATTTGACGGGTCTCACCCCGCGCGCGACCCTACATGGAGGAACCTCAGAACGGGGAAAACTTTGCATTTTTGGAATTTTCATGCAAAAACACACTTGCCTATGGATGGGTTTCAGATTTTATGGAGATTTGGGCTTCCAAAAGCTCAAAATACATGCAAATTTTGACTTTCTGCCCCTATTTTGAGTTGCAGAAAGCTGTCTTGGGAGAAATGACTTTTGAGGGGTCAAATCAACTCCAAATTCAAAAATTATGGTGGGGTTGGAAAGTAGACTCGCAGACCTTTCCAACGAGCTATCTTGCACCTGATTTGGACACCGGGAAGGCCCTCAAACAGAGCTGTGAATGTGCGCGACCTGTTAGAGTGATGTGCGCGACCTGTCAGGGAAATTTGCCTGTTTTGACCAGTTCGGCCAGCAAAACATTGTTTTCATCTTGGTTGACTTTTGAGGCATGTAAATGATGGATTTTTGTGTAATTTTCATGGCACTTAGATACTTTTACTCTCCTTCATCACTTCTAGAAGATTCTTTGATGTAAATAGTAAATATTTAATGCATGGATAGGTTTCCTAAGTTTTAGAGGCAAGTTGTTTTGACTGCCTATTATCTAGTGCTCAGTTTAGAATTAGTTGAAACAGCTCCTAGGAAGCTGAGCTTGACCCCTAGAGGTGGGGAAAGGAGTTAGATCATCTATATTATGCCTTCTCTTGCTCATTTTCATGGTTGGACTCTTGAGGGAGAAGCTCCTATTGTATATTTTACTTGTATCTCTGCAATTTGAGGAAAAGGAAGACCAGGGTTTTTGCAGACATCATTGGGATTCTTGTGGACTCTTGTGTTGATGGTGTGTTCTCTTATTGTAATTGTAAGTGTGTTTATGTGTTCCATCTCTTTCTTTTCTGCAGCTTATTAAACAAATGAAGTGATAAAGTTTGAATTCATGCTTGCCATGCTCAGCTTTCAAATTTGTTTAATATTTATGTTTTCCACTGTCTAGAGAGGATTCAAAGTCATTGTTTGCCCTCTTTAGCTTCTCTTTTTTCTTCCTTGATCATCCATCTCAGCTAAAGGCATCAGCACAAACTCCTACCTTGCCCCAAAGACCCACCTGCAAAACCTGAGCTCAATCCTCGCACCCTGAATTGCACTCCCTCCAATTGCCACCAAAAACCCCAAAAAACTTTAAATCAACCCTCCTTATCAGTTTACTAGCCTAATATCAGTGTTCCTAATTGGGTCAGCTCATCCTATTGAAAGATCTACCGAGCTTGACCGGAGAGAGCCTTCTCCTGCCCCGTAGGGCTAGCTACGAGGCTGAATGGTTTGATGTAGCTTTGAGATTTGCCTTTCTCAGCCTGAGGTGAAATTTCAAACGCTAACACATCCGATAGTTTTCGCGAGCAGAAAGTTATCCAAATCGGAGAAGAATTACTCCACTACAGAGCGCAAAGGGTTGGCGATGGTCTACGCACTGCATAAATTTAGGCATTACTTGTTGGGTGGAAACTTTAAAATGTATATAGATCACTCTGCGCTGAAGTATCTGGTCAAGAAGCCTATGTTGTGAGGGAAGATATGTCGATTCTTACTATTGTTCTAGGAGTATGACTTTGAAGTGATTTTGAAGTCCATACCATCTATCAAGGATTGAAACAGGTGAGGAACCAAGTAGTTTGGAGGAAGGACTGCCAAACGCGTAGCTCTTTGTAGTGTGCATCGTGGATGATCATTTTTCTGATATCATTCAATTTTTAACAACAGGAATAGCACCAGAAGGTTATTCCACTCAACAAAAGAAGGAGTTAGTAGTTCACGTTGCGGATTTTTCAGTGATTGTGGGTCATTTGTATAAGATGGGAATAGATGAGATACTGCGAAGGTATGTTCCAGAGTTTGAACACGCTAGTATCCTAGCTGAAGCCCATGGAGGAGTGGCAGGAGGTCACTATGCAGGGAAAGCAACTGCGTAGAATATTTTATGCATTGGGCTATGGTGGCCAACATTACACAAGGATTCTAAGGCATATTGCAAGGTGTGTGATGCTTGCCAAAGGACAGGGAAGCCTTCGCGGAGGGATGAGTTACCTTTAAATCCTCAAGTTTCATTGCAGGTATTTTTTAAATGGGCTATTGAATATAGGTCCAATACAACCACCAGGTTAAAAGACGAGTCTGCCATACATCATTACTGCAATAGAATACTTAACCGGATGGTCGGAAGCACAGCTAGTGAAGGATTGTACAACGACCACTACTACAAAGTTTATGTTTGAATATCTCTTAACAATGTTTGGATGCCCTAAGATTTTGATGAGTGATAGGGGTATGCATTTTTTGAATGAAACGATTAGGGCAATGCTTGAATAATTTCAGGCGTATCATCTGAAGAGCATGCCCTATCACCCATAGGCGAACAGAACGGTGGAAGATTTTAACAAAATTTTGGAGCATGCCTTGACAAAGGTATGTAATGCGCAGAGGAATGACTGGTACATGCACATATCTACTGTGTTATGAGCTTATAGGACAACCTGTAAAAAGTTGGCAGGACAAACGTCGTTTAGATTGGTCTATGGAATTGAAGCAGTAATGCCTATGGAGTATATTGTGCCAAGTTTATGTATTGCAACATTGCAAGAAATGGCAGATCGTGAGACCTTGGAGGAACAACTCGCGTAGATCATGGAGTTAGAAGAAGACTGCTTCCTTGCAGGATTTCACCAACAAGTGCAAAAGGAACGTGAGAAGGCATGGCATGATCAACATATTAAGCTACGCACATTCAAGGTAGATGATTTAGTGTTTTTATATGACAACAAGTTCACGAAATTTCCAGGAAAGTTTCAAATGCATTGGTTGGAGCCCTATGTTAATAAGGAGATTATGGATGGTGGCACAGTTAAGCTCACAAAGCTTAATGGGGAACCATTCCCTGGAAAAGCAAATGAAAGTAGGTTGAAATTGTACACATGGGATCCTGCCCCTGCACAATGATTATATGGAGGCAGGTCATTCTTAGTAATCCAGGCGGCTGCAAGGGATTGCGAGATTATAAACTACACTTCTCGACTAAGTGAAGAATGTGGTAGGGAGGCTGCATGACGAATGACAGGAGTGTAATAGGTGAAGCTACGTTGGGTGAGTTGCACCATGGAGGATGGTGCTGTGAAAATGGGTCCAAAAGTGGCCGTTGGAGTTACTATTCATGATTTGATGGCAAAAAATCAGTTAAGAGGAGTGGGTAGGTGCAATTTATGGAGAATATCTTTGGAGATCTGTAGCCAAAGATGCATTTATGATCATAATTTGGGGGGAACAGTCGGATTTGAATTCAAAATTTCTATAAATTACACATGTTCGTCCACTGAAGAAAACTTTGCATTCTGAGAGTTGTCTGGGCACTTTCTTTTTTGAATCTTATGAAGTTTCAATTTTTGGAGGAGTTCGCGATGCGCCCCTCGTTCGTAAATTAAATCACAGAAGCCCGAGAGTTGTTCATAGAATGAATTATTTCTACAAACCCTGCAAAATCCATAAGTTTTGAAGCTATCGTTTCTGACACGTCGGACCTGAAGAGTTCAAGTATGGAAGCTACAACCATTGTGCTTATGATGTCGAGGTCACCCAGGCCAAGGAAATTTGCTTCCAAAGAAAAATAGAAGAAGCCGATGCCAATGAGACAATCACCGAGGAAGAACCCAAAGGTGTGATAGAAGGCGAAGAAAGATAAACACCCGGAGAAAGTAGTTGATTTAGAGGAAGAAGAATACCAAGGTGTAGAGAAATTGGATGCCGAAGAGGTCGAGCCTCTTTCACGGCTCCCCACGTATGTCCCTCCGCAAAAGGGAAAAGCCAAAGTTACCAAGGACCCAGATTCTGGGAAATTCATGGTATTGACACCCCTGTTGCCTAAACAAGTGGAATTTGAACGCACAATATTAGCGCACATTCCTATGTTGAAAATGGAGGATTGGGACCTCGTGGACCATGATAGGTTCCCACATTTAGCAACTAGCAAGTATATGATGAAGATATACTATGAAGAGATGGGGTTACGTTGTTGGAACCCATGAAGTGGGTCAGAGGTGTTGAGTAGGCAGGGTTGTTGCACATGCACTGCGTGTCGAATTTTCATAGATTGACTACCAAAATGGTGTGTGTGCACCAACTCCTCGCACTGGTACACGATGGGTGCCTATGGCTTGGGGATCCCATTCTGATTATAGACATGTTAATTCATCGGATCACAAAGCTGCTCTACAAAGGGGCAGACCCTGCCAACGATTTTGGAGGGAAAAGTGGAGAGAAATAGTTAGTAGACAAGATGAAGGCCGAATATGGGCTCGTTAAGAAGTCGCGTAGATATTATATCCACTCTATTTATGACCAAACGGTGTAGTTCGCTGCCTAGATTATTCTAGGGAAAATCACGAGGAAATGTTGGGTAGACAAAGTTCCGACACCAGTGGTATCATTAGCTTCCCATGGCACGAAGGGAGTTCAATACAACTGGGCAAAGTATTTGTGCAAGGAGTTCCTTGCAAACTACCACAAAGATCAGGAAGAGAGCAAGCCCTTCCACTATGTGTGGTTGTTACTATCTATTTGTTTAGTATCTTGGAGATTGTCGGAGGATAGTCAGTTTCCCCGACAGCCGGAAGATTTACTCGAGGCAGTGAGGTTCACTTCACTATGGGAAACAAAGGATCCCGCAAGGATCAAGGAGTCGAAAATTTTCTGGGTTCTGAAGGAGATGGACCTTCGAATGGTTATCATTCAGAGGCCAACGTTGTCCCCAACCTTGTTTGAGAAATGGATGGCCTACGCGAATCTCAAGACCAATTTCCACAATGTGTTAATCAGAGCGCGAAAGGACCCAAAGCACATATGTCACACGTTTCCCTATTTGGTATCTGAGACGGATGTGCAGGAGACCATGGGTATTGGCCAGCAGAGTGGCATGGACCCACCAAGCTTGATGTAGGTAGTAGAAAAGGTGCGGAAATTTCTGTTGCACAGAAGCATAAGGAAGTAGCTTAGAAGGTCGCACTCGCTCTAGCTGAGCATAAGAAGCAGAAAGTTGCTACTAAGGCAACTGCGGAGAAAGAGCGTGCGAAGAAGAAACGTAGTGAGAAAGAGTGTGTTTCAAAGGAACAGGCTGAGAAAGAATGCTCGGGCACAAAGGAAGTCAAAGGATCGGCTTCACAACACATAAATGAGCAGGAGATTTTAGGGCAGGAATGAGGCGGTGGAGAGGAGCAAAGCACTCCATTCACCTTAAAGAGGTGTAGATAGGAGAAGACTGGTGGACAGAGAAAAAATAATAAGTATGATAAACAGATGAGCATTGACCCCGTGGTGCTTACAGAAGGTGATCTCAATGAGATCAATGACAAGGTTAGAGACACGACCACAAAGTTGTTGTAGCAGTTTGAGAAAAAGTATATGTAGACACTGGGAAGCGTCCAAAAGGATCTACGCAAGTTATAGATCCAGACTGGTAGAAGTGAAGCGAGTGGCGTGCAAGAAAGCCTGACACAAGGAAGTGGACAAGTCACAGAGCTGGAATGGACTCTGGACCTCACAGTCATACCATTACCAGAAGGGTTTTTTCGCGTAGAGTCAGATGAGGATTGCGTTGTACTTAGTACTGTGAAGAACATGGTAGTGAATTTGACTGTGTTTCCACTCCAAAACCTCCATGCGCTGCATCAGGGGGTTTCAAATGAGATGAGGATCAGAGAGCAATGTGCCCTCACAGTCATAAGTGAGTTTAAGGTCAACAATGGACAAATGCTCACAAAGAAAAATTAGGCACTGAGCGAAAAGGAAGATCTGCAAACACAAAGTCAAATCTTGAAGACAGCGATAGAGCAGTCCTACAAGACAATGCCAGAATTGAAAATCCCAGAGGATGTCGTAATTACAACAAAAGTAAGGAAATTAGTTTTTGTGGTACATGCATCAAAGGAAGAGATTCGCAGGGTTACTTTTGATTTCCAAATGAAGATATCAGAGCTACAGTTGAAATTGCAGCCAATGACTCGGCCAGAAGTTCAGGAGCAACGCGGAGTAGTAATCAAAGAAAATATGAAACATTGGATGCCGCAGTCACAGACTATGTAATGATGTTCGACCAAGCAATGGAATTATGGGAAAATCTATAGGAGGATCTGAATTTGCCAAGGCTAAACACCGATGTCCGAGAGACGCATTGGAAATATGATGAAGTCAAAGTGACTACGTGCACTTTGGCGTTGGCGCAACACCTTGTGAAGTTACAGGAAATCAAGCAACTGCAAGCATAGACGAAAGAATTATAGAGAAAAGAGGCCCTTCTAAAGGCTAGACTACAACTATGGCTCGAGGAAGCCTGCCATATTACTCTGTCACTCCAAGAAAAGCTAAAGGTGTTACAACAAGCATAAAGGACAATGTGCCTAGAAGTGGATGGCTTGACAACAGAAAAGTTGGTAGAAGAAGTGCAACAGGCTGTGGCACAGAGTGTGTAGAAAATCAGTGAAGGGTTAACTCGATAATGAAATATAAATCAAATCAGAATACTATAACCTACTTCTACTATCAATTTGCAGAAGCTTAAATATCGAGCTGAATAATATAACCAGAAGAAGAAGAATCAATGGCACAATACACATGAAAATACTTTGGGGAAAGTTTTAGTTAAAAACCCCACACTATTGTATTATCATACATGGTGGAAATACATAGGAATTATACAAAGCCTTAGCTCTCACAGCTAGCCAGCTCTCAATACAATCCCCACAGATGCTCATAGACAATCTTGACTTCTCTCCAGCCTTCCTCTCTGCCCTCCAAGCTCCTATTTCCTTGTGTTGTTCCTTGTGGACAATTAGCCTATTACCAAGTGGAAAAACAAACCTTCAAAACTGTGCAATCGTCAAGGATGAATCCTTGACTGCATGCATGAGCTTTCTCTAGGAGAAAACACACGCAATTGACAGTACAATGTCCTTGAACATTAATCTCAACTGGGTCTTTCTCATAATAGACATGCATGAGTTTTAGATGAGGGAATCTTCAGTTAACTGGAATCGCACTAGTTGAGTGCATTAATGCATCAACTGACTGTTAACTCACTATTAGTTCCTCAAACAGTTTGGAACTAATTTAACTGGACTTAACTCAGTAAACTGAGTTAACTAATTACAACTCAAATATAACTCAATCTTATCTCCTTAATTTAAGGGATAACTCTTGCATGATTTCAAAAAGACTTCTAACTTGAATTTCTCCAACTAATTAATTTAAAATTAATTAAATAGTTATTTCCAAGTAGCTGCTAAGGCTAAATTCGATTTTTATTCACAATTTAATTCAAGGACAAATTAAATTGGAATATTCTTGTTGCCATATTTCAACACTCCATCTCAACAAGAAAGGGATTATCTGCCACCCCAATCCTATCTCTATGGAACTCGAATTTACATTTTGACAATGCCTTTGTAAAAATGTCAGCATCTTGCTCCTCAGTCGAAATATATTGCAGCAACATGATCCTTCTCGCTACATAATCTCTGAGATGATGATACCGAATGTCGATGTGCTTGGACCTATCATGAAATACTGGATTCTCAGAGAGTTTGATACAACTCTGATTATCACAGTAGATCACAGTTGGATCCATCCTCTGATCAAACAAATCAACTAGGATTTTCCGCATCCAGATGGCCTCACATGCTACCTGACTTGCAGCCATGTATCCTGCCTCTGCCGAGCTGAGTGAAACCGATCTCTGTTTCTTGTTGTACCAAGAAACTGCTATTAATTTAAGGTTGAAAATCCCTCCTGATGTGCTCTTCTGATTTGATGGACTCTCTTCCCATTCTGCATAAGTGAAGCCCTATAGCTTCACTACCTCTATCCATATGTACCATAATCCATACTAAGATGTGCCTTTGAGGTATCTTAATACATTCTTTTTCACCTTCCAAAACATCTTGGTAGGTTGAACCATCGCTTGACTCAGCTAGTTCACCGCATAGCACAAATCTGGTCATGTGTTCATTAAGTACATCAATGAACCCACAAGCTGCCTGTACAGAGTAGCCTCTAGCACTTCTCTTGAAGTAGAAACCTCCTTCCTCCAGTTTCTTGCTAGAGGAGCCTGCATGGGCTTGCACTTCTCCATGTGGAATCTCCTGAGTATCTCGTTGGCATACTTGCCTTGAGACACAAACAACTCCCCATCCTTTTGCCACACTTCCATGCCGAGCAAGTAAAGCATGAGACCCATGTCTTTCATCTTGAATTCTCATGCAAGGTCCTCCTTGCAAGACACGATCAATTGATCATCAACAGTCAATATGAGATCATCAACATAAAGTATGATGACCAACATCTTTCCTTTCACCACGATGTGGTACAGGTTCACATCTGGTTCACTCTTTGTGAAGCCCAGCACGGTGAAGTAGTTGTCTATGCTGGTGTACCAAGCACGAGGTTCTTGCTTCAGCTCGTACAATGCTCTCCTGAGTCGGCACACATGTGACTCACGATCAAAGGTCTCAAAACCTTTCAACTGCTTTATGTACACCTCTTCCTCAATCTGGCCATTGAGGTATGCAGTCTTCACATCCATCTGATGGATATTCCAACCCATTTGTGCTTATAGTTCCAACATAGATCTCACAGATGAGTACCTTGTGACAGGAGCAAAAGTCTCATTATAGTTAATCCCCTTTACCTTGTAAAGCCAATGGGAACTCACAACTGACTTGTTCTCTGGTCTCGGAACCACATCCCAAACACTGTTACGAACTATGGAGTCATACGCCTCCACCATAGTATCAACCCAAATCAGTTGCTGCACTGATTCCTCAAAGGAATATGGCTCGGTCTCAACACAATACCCAGCAAGGGCCATGTATCCAGTGTACCATCTCAGGGGTGACCTCCTCTATCTGCACTAAGAAGATGGCGCTCCCAAATTCTCTCTCACATCCTCAACCAATTTGTCGGCTTGTCTTGTGCGCTTTCGTCCATCTCTGAAAGACTCTGCTTGAGTGGATGTCTCCACTCCTGTAACCCCTGCATGTGGCTGCTCCACATTAGTTTGAGGCTCCTCGTCCTTAGGATCCAACAGTTCCTCCACCTCCTATAGTTGGAGCTCCCTCTCAAGGGAAACTCACTTGGCCTTCTGCTCATCAAACTTGAGATCTCTGTGAACCACTGTCCTCTGATTGGTAGGAAAGTACACCCGATAGTTGTTAGGTGTATAAGTGTACCCCACAAATATCCCCAACTCTACTATCGGCTCAAGATTCTTCCGTGCATCCTTTGTAAAATGGAAATATAACGATGAGACAAAGATCCTGAAGTGACCCACATCTGGTCTCTTACCAGAGAAAGCATCCTTTGGTGTCTTCATCCCAAGTATGCAATGTGGGCATCTATTCTGCAAATAAACCATTGTGTTGCATGCCTCAGCCCACATGTGAAGTGGTAGGCCTTGGTCATGCAGCATTGCCCATGCTGCCCTTACAATAGTTATGTTCTTCCTCTCGGCCACCCCATTGTGATGTGGGTTATGAGGTGTCGTCAACTCTCGTTTAATTCCTTCTGTTGCACAGAAGTACTTAAACTCTTGAGAGACATATTCTCCACCATTGTCGCTTCTCAAGGCCTTGATCTTCTTCCCTGACTCTTTCCCGACCAAAGCTTTGAACTCACAAAACTTTGTGAAAGTTTGGTCCTTCTTCTGAATGAAATAAATCCAGCATTTACGATAATATTCATCAACGAAAATCACATAATACCTTTTCTTCGTTATGGATGCCGTCGAGAATGGTCCACACAAATCAGTATGAACTCACTCTAAGATAGCCTCTACTCTACTATCTCGATCATGAAAGGAAGACTTGGTGTACTTTCCCAAGTTACAACCTTTGCATGTGTCAACTTGCTCAAGTTTACCTTTGGGAAGTCCTATAGATATCTGTTGCATTATCTTCAAAGCCCCATGATGCAAATGGCCCAACTGCCTATGCCACAACTCGCCAATGTCTTGGATTTTCACCAATTCTGCTTTCGTACTCAATGTTGCACAATCATCTACCTCTATTTTATAGAGATTCTTCACTCGAATCCCTATCCTCTTGGTCTGACCCATGGCTATGTGTCTTAGGAACACCTTTCCTTTATTGAAGACAACATCGTAGCCTTTGTCCTCCAACATCGTGACTGATACCAAGTTCTTCTTCAGTCCAGGCACATACATCACATTTGTCAAGGTGAGAGGAGCTCCATGCTCCCTCTGAAAAGAAATCGTGCCCACTCCTGAAACACTATACCTTCCATCGTCACCCATCTCTATGCGCATCTTGAGGTCTTTCTCCTCCAAGGCACTGAATAAATTTTTATCACTGGTCATGTGGAATGAGGCTCCACTATCAAGATACCATACACAACCCATCATCGATGACACCATGCATGTGATGGGGGTAAATTCCATTTCGAACTGAGAGGCTAATGCCTCACCTTCTGATCCTTCTGAGGATCCCTTCTTGGACTTCTTCGATAGGAAATTAGTCGCATAATTTTCCATCTTGTGACAATTAAAGCATCTTACTTTAGACATGTCACCCTTCTTCCCTCCATGAGAAGAATTCAATTTGAAATGGGAAGCCTTCCCCTTCCCTTTTCTTGCCTTACTTGCTAAGGCCAGATTTTATTCATCATCATTCTTGGATGAAGAACCATCTCGTGTGCTCCTCCTGATCTCCTCCTGCATAAGATATAACCACAATCGTTCCCAATCAGGCATTTTCTCCCTTCCATTCACAGAGTCTTGGTAGCTATCCCAACTCTTTGGAAGGCTAAGGAGAGCAAGGCTCACCATATCATCATCGGTTGTAGTTATTCCCACACTGCCAAGCTCATCTCTGTAGGTGGTGAGCTTGTTTAGTTATGTGGAAATAGTATTGCCCTTCTCCATCTTGATTCTTCGAAGCTTATCCTTGAGCGCCAATTTCCTCTGGTCGCTATTGTTCTGGTAGAGGTACTTCAATGTCTTCCACATTGAAAATGGAGTATCCTTCCCATGGAGACTCAAGACAATATGGTCTTGAACTCCCTCAAGGATGATCTGTCTCGCCTTCACCACACACTTCTTCCACTCAGCCAACTCTTGTGCATTAGTTGAAGATGGCTTTGGAATTTCTTGATCAATGAATTCCTTCAAGCCATTGCCTTCTAATACAACGTCCATTCTATCTTTCCATGCTATGTAATTCAAGCTACCTTCCAAGGTATACTTGAGTCTCAAGCCATAGAACGTCATTGGCCAACCTTGAAGTATGATACGAATTCAATTTTTACCTGCAACCCTGAACTTCAAACTTCGAATTCTCTTCTCAGTATACTGTTCATAGCTCTGATACCATGTAGAAAATCTGTGATAGGTTAACCTGATAATGCAATATAAATCAAAGCAGAATACTATAACCTACTTCTACTATCAATTTGCGGAAGGTTAAAGATCGAGTTGAACAATATAACCAGAAGAAGAAGAATCAATGGCACAATACACATGAAAATACTTTGGGGAAAGTCTCAGTTAAAAACCCCACACTATTGTATTATCATACATGGTGGAAATACATAGTAATTATACAAAGCCTTAGCTCTCACATCTAGACAACTCTTAGTACAATCCTCATAGACGCTCACAAGAAATCTTGGCTTCTCTTTAGCCTTCCTCTCTGCCCTCCAAGCTCCTATTTCCTTGCGTTGTTCCTTGTGGATGATTAGCCTATTACCAAGTGGAAAAACAAAACTTCAAAATTGTGCAATCCTCAAGGATGAATCCTTGTCTGCATGCATGAGTTTTCTCCATGAGAAAACACATGCAACTATTAGTACACTGTCCTTGAACATTAATCTCAACTGGGTCTTTCTCAGAATAGACATGCATGAGTTTCTGATGAGGGAATCTTTAGTTAACTATAAAAGCACTAGTTGAGTGCATTAATGCATCAATTGACTGTTATCTCACTATTAGTTCCTCAGACAGTTTGGAACTAATTTAACTGGAATTAACTCAGTAAATTGAGTTAACTAATTACAACTCAAATATAACTCAATATTATCTCCTTAATTTAAAGGATAACTCTGGCATGACTTCAGAAAGACTTCTAACTTGAATTTCTCCAACTAATTAATTTAAAATAAATTAATTAATTATTTCCAAGTAGCTGTTAAGACTAAATTTGATTTTAATTCACAATTTAATTCAAGGACAAATTAAATTGGAATATTCTTGTTGCCATATTTGAACAGAGCGTTGCTGAAGTTGTAGTATTACAAGCCGACCTAGGTGGTCTCCGCAGCATGTTCGAGGCACCAACTGAGTGACTCGAGGGAAATTCACGATATTTGTGTTGGGGGCCTGTTGGGATAGGGTTGCTAGGGTCAGTTTTGGGGTTAGTTAACCCAAAATTTTTAAAAGTTTTTGTAAAAGATGTAAAGTCTCTGTGAAATATGGATGCAGAGCGTGTAGGTAGATAGGAGTCAAAGGGGTCTTATCCCCTTGTTTGGGTAAGTAAATAGGTCAATTTTGAGACTCACCCATGGTCTACGGACCATGATATTATATTGAAGAAAGCTATATATAGTTGAGTCATAGCAAGTCTAAGAGGTAGCAAAGAGTAAGTAAGCCAAGATAAATATTGTTTTGGGAAAGTGGTAAGGCAAGAAGGCTTTGCTTTCTGTACTTAGGTGAAAGGGGAAGGCTCCTGCAGCTAAGTGCGCAAGAGGCCTTGGCAAGTCTGCAACTGAGTGCATGGACCCCTACAGCTGAGTGCGCGGGGTGAAAGAGTTTGTAGTTTGAACGTTGAAGATGAATAAAGACTGATTTTGAAGAATTATCTGGTAATCTGAGCATTATTGTTGATTTTGTTTATTTTATGATCTATCGCTTTATAATATGTTTTGTATGGAATAATGAATAAATGTTGGGTGAAACCACTGAATCTATCTTATTTTTGCATGAATTAAGTAATTATCTATTTTTGTGAAGATAAGGGTTATTTCTGTTATGATTTCTGATGAATTAGATAGATCTACGCGAAGGAAAATCTAGGGTTATTGATTAGTGTGCGAAAGTGGATAATTTTCTTGTTTAGGGTCTGCAACAACTGATCATATACCTTTGCAAAGGTATAGAAGCCATTTTATTTGTGTTACTATATCAGACCATAGGATACTACCAATCTGTGTGAAGGCAGATCTGAGCTATAAAAGCTTAAGACTGCCTATCACACTGTCTCTGGATGTAGAAATCTGGTTCTAACATCCCCCAATACTACTTCAAGTGAGACTACAACCTGCGCTATGCAAGTTTTTGGCGAAAGGGTCAGCAGTTAGGGTTTTTTTGGTTCGTGGACAACTTTGAGCCTGGGTCAGGCCCCCTTAAGCCAATAGTTAACTAAAATATAATCAATGTTAGGATATCAACAAAATACTATCTTGATATCGATTTCTAAAGTGTCTTAAATCGAGTAATCATAGCTAGTATTGATGTTTTGAACGTTTTGATGTTTTCCCTCTGAGCATTTAATTCTAACATTAAATTTCAAAACGAATAACACAAATTCATATTTGCGAGACTGCAGAGGAAATCCATTGTGCGAAAGAAGATCTCAAGCTTTCATTGTGTGCACCTCTGTACTCCGCACAATCCATAATAATAAAATAAACACTAGAAAACACATTACAATTAAAAGAGTCTTCCGCACATCCTTGATTCCATATAAATTCACATATCTATTCAACTTCTCTTCCACATACCTAATACTAATGTATACTTTCAAAACAACGCAAATGCATATGTACGAAACTGCAGAGAAGAATCCATTGCACGGAGGAAGCTCTCAATATTTCATTGTTTGAAATATTGAGATCTCTGTGAACCACTGTCCTCCGATTGGTAGGAAACTACACCCGATAGTTGTTAGGTGTATAAGTATGCCCCACAAATATCCCCAACTCTACTATCAGCTCAGGATTGTTCCGTGCATCCTTTGTAACATGGAAATATAACGATGAGACAAAGATCCTGAAGTGACCCACATCTGGTCTCTTACCAGAGAAAGCTTCCTTTGGTGTCTTCATCCAAAGTATGCAATGTGGGCTTCTATTCTGTAAATAAACCATTGTGTTGCATGCCTCAACCCACATGTGAAGTGGTAGGCCTTGGTCATGCAGCATTGCCTATGTTGCCCTTATAATAGTTATGTTCTTCCTCTCGGCCACCCCATTGTGATGTGGGTTTTGAGGTGTCGTCAACTCTCGTTTAATTCCTTCTGTTGCACGAAAGTCCTTAAACTCTTGAGAGACATATTCTCCACCATTGTCGCTTCTCAAGGCCTTGATCTTCTTCCCTGACTCTTTCCCGACCAAAGCTTTGAACTCACAAAACTTTGTGAAAGTTTGGTCCTTCTTCTAAATGAAATAAATCCAGCATTTACGATAATATTCATCAACGAAAATCACATAATACCTTTTCTTCGCTATGGATGCCGTCGAGAATGGTCCACACAAATCAGTATGAACTCACTCTAAGATAGCCTCTACTCTACTGTCTCGATCATGAAAGGAAGACTTGGTGTACTTTCACAAGGTACAACCTTTGCATGTGTCAACTTGCTCAAGTTTACCTTGAGGAAGTCCTGTAGATATCTGTTGCATTATCTTCAAAGCCCCATGATGCAAATGGCCCAACTACCTATGCCACAACTCGCCAATGTCTTGGATTTTCACCAATTCTGATTTCGTACTCAATGTTTCACAATCATCTACCTCTATTTTATAGAGATTCTTCACTCGAATCCCTATCCTCTTGGTCTGACCCATGGCTATGTGTCTTAGGAACACCTTTCCTTTATTGAAGACAACATCGTAGCCTTTGTCCTCCAACATCGCGACTGATACCAAGTTCTTCTTAAGTCCAGGCACATACATCACATTTGTCAAGGTGAGAGGAGCTCCATGCTCCCTCTGAAAAGAAATCGTGCCCACTCCTGAAACACTATAACTTCCATCGTCACCCATCTCTATGCGCATCTTGAGGTCTTTCTCCTCCAAGGCATTGAATAAATTTTTATCACTAGTCATGTGGAATGAGGCTCCACTATCAAGATACCATACACAACCCATCATCGATGACACCATGCATGCGATGAGGGTAAAGTCCATTTCGAATGGAGAGGCTAATGCCTCACCTTCTGATCCTTCAGAGGATCCCTTCTTGGACTTCTTCGATAGGAAATTAGTCGCATAATTTTCCATCTTGTGACAATTAAAGCATATTACTTTAGACATTTCACCCTTCTTCCCTCCATGAGAAGAATTCAATTTGAAATGGGAAGCCTTCCCCTTCCCTTTCCTTGCCTTACTTGCTAAGGCCAGATTTTATTCATCATCATTCTTGGATGAAGAACCATCTCGTGTGCTCCTCATGATCTCCTCCTGCATAAGATCTAACCACAATCGTTCCCAATCAGGCATTTTCTCCCTTCCATTCACAGAGTCTTGGTAGCTATCCCAACTCTTTGGAAGGCCAAGGAGAGCGAGGCTCACCATATCATCATCGGTAGTAGTTATTCCCACACTGCCAAGCTCATCTCTGTAGGTGGTGAGCTTGTTTAGTTATGTGAAAATAGTATTGCCCTTCTCCATCTTGATTCTTCGAAGCTTATCCTTGAGCGCCAATTTCCTCTGGTCGCTACTGTTCTGGTAGAGGTACTTCAATGTCTTCCACATTGAAAATGGAGTATCCTTCCCATGGAGACTCAAGACAATATGGTCTTGAACTCCCTCAAGGATGATCTGTCTCGCCTTCACCACACACTTCTTCCACTCAGCCAACTCTTGTGCATTAGTTGAAGTTGGCTTTGGAATTTCTTGATCAATGAATTCCTTCAAGCCATTGCCTTCTAATACAACCTCCATTCTATCCTTCCATGCTATGTAATTCGAGCCACCTTCCAAGGTATACATGAGTCTCAAGCCATAGAACGTCATTGGCCAACCTTGAAGTATGATACGAATTCAATTTTTACCTGCAACCCTGAACTTCAAACTTCGAATTCTCTTCTCAGTATACTATTCATAGCTCTGATACTATGTAGAAAATATGTGATAGGTTAACCTGATAATGCAATATAAATCAAAGCAGAATACTATAACCTACTTCTACTATCAATTTGCGGAAGGTTAAAGATCGAGTTGAACAATATAACCAGAAGAAGAAGAATAAATGGCACAATACACATGAAAATACTTTGGGGAAAGTCTCAGTTAAAAACCCCACGAAATTGTATTATCATACATGGTGGAATTACATAGTAATTATACAAAGCCTTAGCTCTCACATCTAGACAGCTCTTAGTACAATCCTCACAGACGATCACAAGAAATCTTGGCTTCTCTCCAGCCTTCCTCTCTGCCCTCCAAGCTCCTATTTCCTTGCGTTGTTCCTTGTGGATGATTAGCCTATTACCAAGTGGAAAAACAAAACTTCAAAAAATTGCAATCCTCAAGGATGAATCCTTGACTGCATGCATGAGTTTTCTCCATGAGAAAACACATGCAACTATTAGTACACCGTCCTTGAACATTAATCTCAACTAGGTCTTTCTCAGAATAGACATGCATGAGTTTCTGATGAGGGAATCTTCAGTTAACTAGAAAAGCACTAGTTGAGTGCATTAATGCATCAATTGACTGTTATCTCACTATTAGTTCCTCAAACAGTTTGGAACTAATTTAACTGGACTTAACTCAGTAAACTGAGTTAACTAATTACAACTCAAATATAACTCAATATTATCTCCTTAATTTAAGGGATAACTCTGGCATGACTTCAGAAAGACTTCTAACTTGAATTTCTCCAACTAATTAATTTAAAATAAATAAATTAATTATTTCCAAGTAGCTGTTAAGACTAAATTTGATTTTAATTCACAATTTAATTCAAGGACAAATTAAATTGGAATATTCTTGTTGCCATATTTCAACAGAGCGTTGCTGAAGTTGTAGTATTACAAGTCGACCTAGGTGGTCTCTGCAGCATGTTCGAGGCACCAACTGAGTGACTCGAGGGCAAGTCACGATATTTGTGTTGGGGGCCTGTTGGGATAGGGTCGCTAGGGTCAGTTTTGGGGTTAGTTAACCCAAAATTTTTAAAAGTTTTTGTAAAAGATGTAAAGTCTCTGTGAAATATGGATGCAGAGCGTGTAGGTTGATAGGAGTCAAAGGGGTCTTAGCCCCTTGTTTGGGTAAGTAAATAGGTCAATTTTGAGACTCACCCATGGTCTACGGACCATGATATTATATTGAAGAAACCTATATATAGTTGAGTCATAGCAAGTCTAAGAGGTAGCAAAGAGTAAGTAAGCCAAGATAGATATTGTTTTGGGCAAGTTGTAAGGCAGGAAGGCTCTGCTTTCTGTACTTAGGTGAAAGGGGAAGGCTCCTACAGCGAAGTGCGCAAGAGGCCTTGGCAAGTCTGCAACTGAGTGCATGGACCCCTACAACTGACTGTGCGGGGTGAAAGAGTTTGTAGTCTCAACGTTGAAGATGAATAAAGACTGATTTTGAAGAATTATCTGGTAATCTGAGCATTATTGTTGATTTTGTTTATTTTATGATCTATCGCTTTATAATATGTTTTGTATGGAATAATGAATAAATGTTGGGTGAAACCACTGAATCTATCTTATTTTTGTATGAATTAAGTAATTATTTGTTTTTGCGAAGATAAGGGTTATTTCTGTTATGATTTCTGATGAATTAGATAGATCTACGCGAAGGAAAATCTAGGGTTATTAATTAGTGTGCGAAAGTGGATAATTTTCTTGTTTAGGGTCTGCAACAATTGATCGTAGACCTTTGCAAAGGTATAGAAGCCATTTTACTTGTGTTACTATATCAGACCATAGGATACTACCAATCTGTGTAAAGGCAGATCTGCTATAAAAGCTTAAGACCGCCTATCACACTGTCTCTAGATGTAGAAATCTGGTTCTAACATCCCCCAATACTACTTCAAGTGACACTACAACCTGCGCTATGCAAGTTTTTGCCGAAAGGGTCATCAGTTAGGGTTTTATTGGTTCATGGACAGCTTTGAGCCTGGGTCAGGCCCCCTTAAACCAATAGTTAACTAAAATATAATCAATGTTAGGATATCAACAAAATATTATCTTGATATTGATTTCTAAAGTGTCTTAAATCGAGTAATCATAGCTAGTATTGATGTTTTGAACATTTTGATGTTTTCCCTCTGAGCATTTAATTCTAACATTAAATTTCAAAACGAATAACACAAATTCATATCTATGGGACTGCTGAGGAAATCCATTGTGCGAAAGAAGATCTCAAGCTTTCATTGTGTGAACCTTTGTACTCCGCACAATCCATAATAATAAAATAAACACTAGAAAACACATTACAATTAAAAGAGTCTTCCGCACATCCTTGATTCCATATAAATTCACATATCTATGCAACTTCTCTTCCACATACCTAATACTAATGTATACTTTCAAAACAACATAAATGCATATGTGCGAAACTGCAGAGAAGAATCCATTGCACGGAGGAAGCTCTCAATATTTCATTGTTTGAAATATTGAGATCTCTGTGAACCATTGTCCTCCGATTGGTAGGAAAGTACACCCGATAGTTGTTAGGTGTATAAGTGTACCCCTCAAATATCCCCAACTTTACTATCGGCTCAGGATTCTTCCGTGCATCCTTTGTAACATGGAAATATAATGATGAGACAAAGATCCTGAAGTGACCCACATCTGGTCTCTTACCAGAGAAAGCTTCCTTTGGTGTCTTCATCCCAAGTATGCAATGTGGGCTTCTATTCTGCAAATAAACCATTGTGTTGCATGCCTCAACCCACATGTGAAGTGGTAGGCCTTGGTCATGCAACATTGCCCATGCTGCCCTTATAATAGTTATGTTCTTCCTCTCGGCCACCCCATTGTGATGTGGGTTTTGAGGTGTTGTCAACTCTCGTTTAATTCCTTCTGTTTCACGGAAGTCCTTAAACTCTTGAGAGACATATTCTCCACCATTGTCGCTTCTCAAGGCCTTGATCTTCTTCCTTGACTCTTTCCCGACCAAAGCTTTGAACTCACAAAACTTTGTGAAAGTTTGGTCCTTCTTCTAAATGAAATAAATCCAGCATTTACGATAATATTCATCAACGAAAATCACATAATACCTTTTCTTCGCTATGGATGCCGTCGAGAATGGTCCACACAAATCAGTATGAACTCACTCTAAGATAGCCTCTACTCTACTGTTTCGATCATGAAAGGAAGACTTGGTGTACTTTCCCAAGGTACAACCTTTGCATGTGTCAACTTGCTCAAGTTTACCTTTGGGAAGTCCTGTAGATATCTGTTGCATTATCTTCAAAGCCCCATGATGCAAATGGCCCAACTGCCTATGCCACAACTCGCCAATGTCTTGGGTTTTCACCAATTCTGCTTTCGTACTCAATGTTGCACAATCATCTACCTCTATTTTATAGAGATTCTTCACTCGAATCCCTATCCTCTTGGTCTGACCCATGGCTATGTGTCTTAGGAACACCTTTCCTTTATTGAAGACAACATCGTAGCCTTTGTCCTCCAACATCGCGACTGATACCAAGTTCTTCTTCAGTCCAGGCACATACATCACATTTGTCAAGGTGAGAGGAGCTGCATGCTCCCTCTGAAAAGAAATCGTGCCCACTCCTGAAACACTATAACTTCCATCGTCACCCATCTCTATGCGCATCTTGAGGTCTTTCTCCTCCAAGGCATTGAATAAATTTTTATCACTGGTCATGTGGAATGAGGCTCCACTATCAAGATACCATACACAACCCATCATCGATGACACCATGCATGCGATGAGGGTAAAGTCCATTTCGAACTGAGAGGCTAATGCCTCACATTCTTATCCTTCCGAGGATCCCTTCTTGGACTTCTTCGATAGGAAATTAGTCACATAATTTTCCATCTTGTGACAATTAAAGCATCTTACTTTAGACATGTCACCCTTCTTCCCTCCATGAGAAGAATTCAATTTGAAATGGGAAGCCTTCCCCTTCCCTTTCCTTGCCTTACTTGCTAAGGCAAGATTTTATTCATCATCATTCTTGGATGAAGAACCATCTCGTGTGCTCCTCCTGATCTCCTCCTGCATAAGATCTAACCACAATCGTTCGCAATCATGCATTTTCTCCCTTCCATTCACAGAGTCTTGGTAGGTACCCCAACTCTTTGGAAGGCCAAGGAGAGCGAGGCTCACCATATCATCATCGGTAGTAGTTATTCCCACACTGCCAAGCTCATCTCTGTAGGTGGTGAGCTTGTTTAGTTATGTGAAAATAGTATTGCCCTTCTCCATATTGATTCTTCGAAGCTTATCCTTGAGCGCCAATTTCCTCTGGTCGCTACTGTTCTGGTAGAGGTACTTCAATGTCTTCCACATTGAAAATGGAGTATCCTTCCCATGGAGACTCAAGACAATATGGTCTTGAACTCCCTCAAGGATGATCTGTCTCGCCTTCACCACACACTTCTTCCACTCAGCCAACTCTTGTGCATTAGTTGAAGTTGGCTTTGGAATTTCTTGATCAATGAATTCCTTCAAGCCATTACCTTCTAATACAACCTCCATTCTATCTTTCCATGCTATGTAATTCGAGCTACCTTCCAAGGTATTCTTGAGTCTCAAGCCATAGAACATCATTGGCCAACCTTGAAGTATGATACGAATTCAATTTTTACCTGCAACCATGAACTTCAAACTTCGAATTCTCTTCTCAGTATATTGTTCATAGCTCTGATACCATGTAGAAAATATGTGATAGGTTAACCTGATAATGCAATATAAATCAAAGCAGAATACTATAACCTACTTCTACTATCAATTTGTGGAAGGTTAAAGATCGATTTGAACAATATAACCAGAAGAAGAAGAATCAATGGCACAATACACATGAAAATACTTTGGGGAAAGTCTCAGTTAAAAACCCCACACAATTGTATTATCATACATGGTGGAAATACATAGTAATTATACGAAGCCTTAGCTCTCACATCTAGACAGCTCTTAGTACAATCCTCACAGACGCTCACAAGAAATCTTGGCTTCTCTCCAGCCTTCCTCTCTGCCCTCCAAGCTCTTATTTCCTTGCGTTGTTCCTTGTGGATGATTAGCCTATTACCAAGTGGAAAAACAAAACTTCAAAATTGTGCAATCCTCGAGGATGAATCCTTGACTGCATGCATGAGTTTTCTCCATGAGAAAACACATGCAACTATTAGTACACTGTCCTTGAACATTAATCTCAACTGGGTCTTTCTCAGAATAGACATGCATGAGTTTCTGATGAGGGAATCTTCAGTTAACTAGAAAAGCACTAGTTGAGTGCATTAATGCATCAATTGACTGTTATCTCACTATTAGTTCCTCAAACAGTTTGGAACTAATTTAACTGGACTTAACTCAGTAAACTGAGTTAACTAATTACAACTCAAATATAACTCAATATTATCTCCTTAATTTAAGGGATAACTCTGGCATGACTTCAGAAAGACTTCTAACTTGAATTTCTCCAACTAATTAATTTAAAATAAATAAATTAATTATTTCCAAGTAGTTGTTAAGACTAAATTTGATTTTAATTCACAATTTAATTCAAGGACAAATTAAATTGGAATATTCTTGTTGCCATATTTCAACAGAGCGTTGCTGAAGTTGTAGTATTACAAGTCGACCTAGGTGGTCTCCGCAGCATGTTCGAGGCACCAACTGAGTGACTCGAGGGCAAGTCACGATATTTGTGTTGGGGGCCTGTTGGGATAGGGTCGCTAGGGTCAGTTTTGGGGTTAGTTAACCCAAAATTTTTAAAAGTTTTTGTAAAAGATGTAAAGTCTCTGTAAAATATGGATGCAGAGCGTGTAGGTAGATAGGAGTCAAAGGGGTCTTAGCCCCTTGTTTGGGTAAGTAAATAGGTCAATTTTGAGACTCACCCATGGTCTACGGACCATGATATTATATTGAAGAAACCTATATATAGTTGAGTCATAGCAAGTCTAAGAGGTAGCAAAGAGTAAGTAAGCCAAGATAGATATTGTTTTGGGCAAGTGGTAAGGCAGGAAGGCTCTGCTTTCTGTACTGAGGTTAAAGGGGAAGGCTCCTACAGCTAAGTGCGCAAGAGGCCTTGGCAAGTCTGCAACTGAGTGCATGGACCCCTACAGCTGAGTGCGCGGGGTGAAAGAGTTTGTAGTCTCAACGTTGAAGATGAATAAAGACTGATTTTGAAGAATTATCTGGTAATCTGAGCATTATTGTTGATTTTGTTTATTTTATGATCTATCGCTTTATAATATGTTTTGTATGGAATAATGAATAAATGTTGGGTGAAATCATTGAATCTATCTTATTTTTGCATGAATTAAGTAATTATTTGTTTTTGCGAAGATAAGGGTTATTTATGTTATGATTTCTGATGAATTAGATAGATCTATGCGAAGGAAAATCTAGGTTTATTAATTAGTGTGCGAAAGTGGATAATTTTCTTGTTTAGGGTCTGCAACAACTGATCGTAGACCTTTGCAAAGGTATAGAAGCCATTTTACTTGTGTTACTATATCAGACCATAGGATACTACCAATCTATGCGAAGGCAGATCTGAGCTATAAAAGCTTAAGACCGCCTATCACACTGTCTCTGGATGTAGAAATCTGGTTCTAACATCCCCCAATACTACTTCAAGTGAGACTACAACCTGCGCTATGCAAGTTTTTGCCGAAAGGGTCAGCAGTTAGGGTTTTTTTGGTTTGTGGACAACTTTGAGCCTGGGTCAGGCCCCCTTAAGCCAATAGTTAACTAAAATATAATCAATGTTAGGTTATCAACAAAATACTATCTTGATATCGATTTCTAAAGTGTCTTAAATCGAGTAATCATAGCTAGTATTGATGTTTTGAACGTTTTGATGTTTTCCCTCTGAGCATTTAAGTCTAACATTAAATTTCAAAACGAATAACACAAATTCATATCTGCAGGACTGTAGAGGAAATCCATTGTGCGAAAGAAGATCTCAAGCTTTCATTGTGTGAACCTCTGTACTCCGCACAATCCATAATAATAAAATAAACACTACAAAACACATTACAATTAAAAGAGTCTTCCGCACATCCTTGATTCCATATAAATTCACATATCTATGCAACTTCTCTTCCACATACCTAATACTAATGTATACTTTCAAAACAACGTAAATGCATATGTGCGAAACTGCAGAGAAGAATCCATTGCACGAAGGAAGCTCTCAATATTTCATTGTTTGAACATTTTCATTCCCTACAATATATTAATAATAAGCATGATTTTCAAAGCACTGAAATATTATTCTAATGTAAACTTTCAAAACTAATAACACAAATGCATATGTGCAGGACTTCAAAGGAAATCCATTATGCAGAAGAATCTCTCAAGCTTTCATTGTGTGAACCTTCGCACTTCATACAATCCTATGTAACTGCTTTTCCTCATAGCTAATACTTACATATACTTTCCAAATAACATAAATGTAGATGTGTGGAATTGCAAAGAAAAATAAATTGTGCAGAAGAACCTCTCAAGATTTCATTATCCGAAACTCCGCACTCTACACAATATATTAATAATAAGCATGATTTTAAAAGCATTAAAATATTACTCTAACATAAAATTTTAAACAAATAACACAAATGCATATGTGTGAGAGTGCAAGGGAAATCCATTGTGTGAAATAAGGTCTCAAGATTTCATTTTGCGAACTTCCGCACTATGCACAACAAATTAATCATAGAGTAATCACTAGAAAACACATTACAAATGGCACGCGAACAAAGAAAAAATGTGCCTAATTACACAAAAATAATGATAATAATAAATGTGTGCAAACTGCAAAGCTTTTCAACAAGTTATTAACACTTGCACTCAAGTTCTTAACACTCTAGCTTCTCAAGAAATTAAGGTAACTGCGCTGATTTAAAATTAAAATGACCAGATTAATCTTAGACATATTTAACGTATTTAAAATGATCAGATTAATTAGATGTTCAACAAATTTGTGTGATTTCACACTACTAAAATCAACCTTGCTCCATCTTAACCATGAATCTCTCAAGTTCCTAGAGGGATCAAATCCCTCAAGGTGCAAACGTTTTCTTGGGTTTGCATTCAAAAACAAGTTTACACGTCGAAAGGTTGTATCCCTCTCGACGCTTGATATATTCGGGGTTAAGATGGATCTAGGATGGTATTTATAGAAAATATATTGATAACCTTAAATAACATAACATGACTTCATATCTACATACACACACATACATACACACACACACACACACACATATATATATATATGATTTTTTTTGGTCGATCAAATTGGCTCTATTAATTCATCAAAATATTAAAACACAACAGTCCATAATTCACTGATCTTCCAGCCTCACTCCTATCAGATTTGTTGGTTAGAAGAGAAACAAACAAACTAATTACAAAGTGGAAAAATATACTAAGGATCCAAAAAAGAAAAGACCAAAATGACCAAAACACCCCTAAGATGAAAATACAACCCATAAACATTAATGAGCAGGAGGATTTCTTAGAGCTAGAATATCTGGCTTAATACACAGTAGCTCTGGAGGCCTAGGATCACCATGGATATGGAATTCAAGGTGAGCCAACCACTCTTCCATGCGCTCCATTCTCTTACAAAATATCCTCTATCTGGTTGAAGTGAAGCTAAGCGATCCAACATGTCCCATTGATTGTGTTGCAAATTATTCATAAAGCTTATAACCTCATAATGATCGCCATGACAGTATTCTAGTAGACTGGTGACATACCAAAGTTGGGAGTCCAATGTGTCAAAAGGGGGAGGAATAACCATATGAATAGGAGAATGGAATGAAACATGGGCCACCTCCTCCTCTAACTCAGCATCCATCCCACCTTCTCCCCCCATCTCCACTACAACCCCCCAGTGATTAAATTGTTTCTCTCTTGGCCCTAACCCTCTTCACACTCTTCCACATTGCTAAAACATTTTCGATACATCCCCATCCCATTGAAACCATATACTTACCTCAAATAACACACCTATATATGACAAAAGCTCCATACCTCTGAATCTGAAAATAAGGAGCCCCATAATACCAAATTCAGGAAATTCTAGAAAAACGAAACCCCCAACAAATACTAGCACCTTCCAAATTCAAATTTCCACCATAGGAGGGCGTCTGAATCCTCCTCCCAATGCCTTCGACCCTAACTAGGTTAGCACAACTCCCATTAGAGTAGGAGCGTTTCTCCAAAATCTTTGAAAACACCCCATGAAACCCAATTTGTCTGGGTTGGAAGTATAGGCTGCTACTGACCCCCATGGGCTAGGAACTATTGTTCACAACAAAATTACAAATTTAGTGTGAGGACACCCAAGACAAAGTTTTTTTCACTCCACAACTGCTACCACACCAACCTCTATTTCCACCCTCTGCTTGAGAGTGTAGATTATCCAAACGAGATTCCCATGCTACTAAATCAAACCCCAAGAACCAAGCATAAGATACCAATCCCCAATTACGGTTACAATTGACATTGTCGCCTCGGAGACCTAGATTTTCTTCTACAAGAAATGAGGGTAGTAAGAAACAAACACAAATGAAATACTCCACAACCTGACAAGATAAGAAAATTCCACTACAAGGGCCAACAAGATCGTTGAGGAGTCTTACTAGATTGGCTATTATAGAACACCAACTCAGAAGCGCTCCAATATATGCTAATTTTTTTGTGCAAACCTCCCTTACAGAGCCAAACCAACTGCAAAGAAAATTAGGATCCAAAACTTGGAAACTTTGGCCACAAATAAACCCACAATGTATTTCCCACTTACAATTGAGATTCATCGTCGCAGAGAACCAAAGCTGAAGGAGCATCCATATGTTTTTTTTTTTTTTTTTTTTTTTTTTTTTTTTTTTCTGTGAAAACTCTTTGTAGTCTACACCACCCTCATGACCGCCCATAACCAAGCTCACTAACACCACCACTGGTCTCGCCATCCCACTTATAAACTTATCGTCCCAATTCTCTAATATTCCATGTGTCATGCTTTGCATGCTACCATATTTCCACATATGTCCAGACTTAATGTGCGAGAGGTGTTGCAAATAGCAACAAGAAATGATAAAAATAGAATCTATAAATTCCAATTTTAATTTGTCCTTGAATTAAAATTGTGAATTAAAATCGAATTTAGTCTTACTAACTACTTAGAAATAATTAATTAATTCAGTTTGAATTAATTAGATGGAGAAATTCAAGTTAGAAGTCTTTCTGAATTCATGCAAGAATTGTCCCTTAAATTAAGGATATAAGCCTTAAATTAAGGAGATAAGACTGAGTTATATTTGAGTTGTAATTAGTTAACTCGATTTACTGAGTTAAGTCCAGTTCAATTAGTTCCAAACTATTTGAGGAACTAATAGAGAGTTAACAGTCAGTTTATGCATGCATGCACTCAACTAGTGTACTCCAGTTAACTGAAGATTCCCTCATCAGAAACTTACGCATGTCTATTCTGAGAAATGCCTAGTTGAGATTAAAGACAAGGACAATGTACTATCAGTTGCATGTGTTTTCTTATAAAGAAAACTCATGCATGCAGAAGGAATCCTTCCTTGAGGATTGCGCAGTTCTAATAGTGTGTGAGATTAGGAGATCATCCACTTGGTAAATCAAGTTTTTCCACTTGGTTGAAGTAGATCATCCTAGAGGAACAACGAAAGGAAATAGGAGCTTGGAGGGGAAAGGAGAAGGCTTGTGAGAAGCCAGGATTGCTTGTGAGCATCTGTGAGGATTGTACTAAGAGCTGGCTAGCTGTGAGAGCTAAGGCTTTGTATAATTTCTATGTATTTCTACCTTGTATGATCATATAGATAGTGGGGTTTTTAGTTGAGGATTTCCCCAAAGTATTTTCATGTGTATTGTGCATTGATTCTTCTTCTTATGGTTATATTATTCAGCTCAATCGTTAAGCTTCCACAAATTGATAGTAGAAGTAGGTTATAGTATTTTGCTTTGGTTATATTGCATTATCGGGTTAACCTACAATTAGATTTTCTACATAGGTGTCAAAGCGAGATTTGTAGAAAATTTGCAGAATTTCTACATGGTATCGGAGCCAAGTTTATCGGAGCTATGAATAGTATACTGAGAAGAATTTGAAGTATGAAGTTCGGGGTTGCAGGTGCAAATCGAATTCATATCATACTTCAAGGTTGGCCAATGGTGTTCTATGGCTTGAGACTCAAGTATGCCTTAGAAGGTAGCTCAAATTGCATAGCATGGAAATATAGAATGGAGGCTATATTAGAAGACAATGGTTTGAAGGATTTCATTGATCAAGAAATCTCAAAGCCAACTTCAACTAATGCACAAGAGTTGGTTGAGTGGAAGAAGTGTGTGATGAAGGTGAGACGGGTCATCCTTGAGGGAGTTCAAGACCATATTGTCTCAAGTCTCCATGGGAAGGATACTCCATTTTCAATGTGGAAGACATTGAAGGACCTATACCAGAACAGTAGCGACCAGAGGAAATTGTTACTCAAGGATAAGCTTCGAAGAATCAAGATGGAGAAGGGCGATACTATTTCCACATATCTGATCAATCTCACCACTTGCAGAGATGAGCTTGGAAGTGTGGGAATAACTATTGTCGTTGATGATATGGTGAGTCTCACTCTCCTTGGCCTTCCAAAGAGCTGGAATAGCTACCAAGATTCTGTGAATGGAAGGGAGAAACTACCGCATGGGGAATGACTGTGGTTGGATCTCATGCAGGAGGAAATGACGAGGAGCACACGAGATGGTTCTTCATCCAAGGATGATGATGAAGAAAATCTGACCTTAGCAAGTAAGGCAAGGAAAAGTAAAGGGAAGGCTTCCCATTCCAAATCAAATTCTTCTCATGGAGGGAAGAAGGGTGACAAGTCTAAAGTGAAATTATTTAATTGTCACGAGATGGGACATTATGCGACTAATTGGCCATCAAAGAAGTCCAAGAAGGGATCCTCGGAAGGATCGGAAGGTGAGGCATTAACCTCTCAGTTCGAAATGGACTTTATCCTCATTGCATGCATGGTGTCATCGATGATGGGTTGTGTTTAGTATCTTGACAGTGGAGCCTCATTCAACATGACCAATGATAAAATTTTATTCAATACCTTGGAGGAGAAAGACCTCAAGATGCGCATAGAGATGGGTGACAACAGAAGGTATAATGTTTTAGGAGTGGGCATGGTTGCTTTCCAGAGGGAGCATGGAGCTCCTATCACTTTGATAGATGTGAAGTATGTGCCTGGACTGAAGAAGAACTTGGTATCGGTCGCGATGTTGGAGGACAAAGGCTATGATGTGGCTTTTAGTAAGGGAAAGGTTTGCCTTAGACACATCAGCACAAGAAAGGTGAAATAGATCGGTTCACGAGTTAAGAACCTGTATGCTATTAAGGTTCAAGATGCATGAAAAGCCTTGAGGAGTAAGGAAAATCATAGAGACTTGGTGTTTGAGAGGGAGAGTAAATTACCTCTTAACATGAAGCCCCGGAAGAAGTCTCAGACAATTGTGGAGGAGCCACAATTGGAGAAGCAGAGAGGAGACCGAGTGAAGAGATCCACTCATGCAGATACCTCCATTAGGGAGGAAGTTCAATCCAAGTGGGCAGAGGGATCACATGTATCCATACCTCTAGGTGTGAGGTGGAGTGATGTGAAGTGATAGTCCCGAGAAGGCTGAAATTGGGCAGGGTCCATTGAGAGGTTGTATCTCATGGATCATACCTTGCTACGGGAGCCCAAAGTACATAGTAGTGAGAGGAATCAATGGGATTGATGCAGTCAGAGATCAAAGTGACAGAGGCTAGACCAGTCAGATACTAAAGAGCGCAGAGAAGGATTGACAACAGTGGAGAAAGGCAAAGTCAACAGAAGCACAAAGTTTTCAGTTCACAGAGGCAATAGAAGTCAGAGACTTTGATGACAAATGCAACATACTAATTCAGGTTGGATGTTCTTTTTTTTTTTGGAGTTGTTGGAGCAACAACACTAGAGAGAAGTGTTGCATGCATAACATTCCAAAGTTTCATGATCGAGATTGAGTTGAATTCCTTTCTTGTTGAGAGGAAATGTTGAAAATAGCAACAAGAAATAATAAAAATAGATTCCAGAAATTCCAATTTTAATTTGTCCTTGTTGGACACCTAATCCTAAAGGGTTAGTGTGGAAGCCAAAAAGACTAAGCAGTCCAAGAGACCTTGGGATCTGAAACCCAAGAGTCACATATTTGTACTATAAATGTATATCTATTGTTAATAAAAAAATGAACTCACATGATTTATCTTTCATATTATTTGCTGTCCATGTGTGTTTAACATGGTATCAGAGCCGCTTGTTTTTCTGTGGCCTGTTATGTGCATGTCAGTCCTGCACCTCTGCCCATAATTCTGTGTCTGAGCTCCCGTGAATAGTGCTGGCCTAGTCTTCATTACCTGTAACGCTCCATTAATTGTGCCTGCCTGTTCTTCTGAATACAGAGCGTCATTACACCTGCGCCTCTACTGTCTGACAATTCTCTGCGCTTATCATCTATGCGTTTTTCTGCCATTCTCAGTCTAATGAGTCTAACGCTCACCCTGCTCTCCCCATCGGTTCCGCTGGTCGCTCTGCGCTAACTGTTCTGACGCCTCTGTCATCAACGCCTCTATCCTCTGCGTTTTTTTCAGTGAATTGCATTGCTGCATGCACAAAATTATCAGTGAATTGCATTGAACCTATACCGGCGCGGGATTGTGGAACTGTCGAGTTGATATCATGTTTATTTGGATGGCGTTTACGAAGGTTAGAACCGGCATTAAATTTGAAGGTTGAAGCTGTATATTAATCCGTGGTTGCTGTTCCCATTGCGAAATCGACTGCTGTATATGAATCCTTGGTTGGTGTTTTCCCATGGCGCGATCAGTCTAAATATACATGCCGAGGTATCGTGTATTCCCTTCTCTATTCCGCGTGGAGCTGTCCCTTATCTAATTAACGTGTCATGCGTTCCCATTGGAGCTGGTTCCGATTGCTTGGCGTGGTCCCTTATCAATTAACATATATGTTATAGTGATGATATTGCTGGCCGCTGTTACATATAAGCGCGGTTATAGTTGTAATTCGTATTGGAGGCTGGTTGTCTTGTGTTGATGTAATGCGGTTTTGCTGTTTGTATTAACAGCGGAATATCATAATGGTATCGCAGTTGTGATAATAAAGGCCGGAGGTATAAAAATATTCCCAACTGTTAAATTTAAATAATTGCAATTCAGCTATACGCATATCTGTCCAGAAATATTGATTCTAGGCGTTGATTATTGCTGGAGAAGTTGGTAGAGAATTTAGTAACTTGTTAATGACCGATGCGCCCCGGATAATAGAGACGGAAATTGACCAAGCCATACTAGAATTATCTGAACATGTATCGGTGGTGAAAGCTCTTCACTAATTGCTGCAGGCGGGGCTGATTCAGTGCTTCGAATATGGGATCCGCGTAACATTTGAATGCTGGGATGGTTATACTGCATTCACCGCTTTTAGATCTGGGGTTGCCGCCAGTTCATCGTGAGGCTTAGTGGGTCACACCTCTGCTCCTCTCAAGACGTTCTGAGTGGAATGCGAAGTCAAGAAAAGAGATAGCCGAGGTAATGTACAGTTTTCTATGCAGGTCGAAGCGTCTTCTGTGCAAGATTGGGGTATATGCGAGAGTGACTCTGTGACTCAAATCTTCTGAAGATCGGGCACTGCCACAGGAAGTCCAAATTCTCTCAACAGAACCGAGGTCAGTCCAGAAGTGACTCTGGCCCTTGCGAAGGTAGCTGGACGGGTGTCTTGAGAACCCACTCATTTTCGCTGCTAATTCCCTTGACGAGTTATCCCTTTGGGTTCTCAGATGCGATTGTTTGCATAGCATCTGGTTTTCTCTGATCCCCTGTGACTCGAATTATCTTATGGGGCATCTCTTCATCATAACCTGCCCAGATTTCTTCCAGAATGCTGCTCGTTTCTCCCACAATTGACGTATTGTAGTTCATGAAATACTGTTTTCGGTACACTGATCTTTCAGATTGCAACTTTTCATCATTTACTGATTTTTCTCTGGCAGATCTCCGAGTCTGCGCCTTCTATCTTGCTGTTTCTGCCACTTTTCTGCATGTCCTGTTATTTTGGTATTGCAGTAGTCATTGTGGGTAGTGAAATGCTGTTTTAAGTATTGAATTTTAGTTGCATCGGAGTTCCTTCTGTTATTCTTTTTTGGATCAGAAAAAGGATTGCTGATGTTTGGCTGATCATCCGTATTTCTGAGCTGAATTGTGGAGTTTATGGGTTTTGGTCTATAGTGCCAGGAGATCCACTGGACAAGTCTGTTGTTTTGCGACCATTAGAGCCTGCACCTGTTCAGCATCTTGCACGTGAGTTCATGGTGAAAACCAGGCGCAGAAAGGGTATGAGTGAGGATGTGAGTATCAACAAATTTTTCGATGATCCTATGTTACTTGAGATGGCAAGGCAAGACGCCGATTTCCAGCAGATCTTGTAGGTTACTCTGCTGCAGAACTTGGGCAGAGTCTCTGTATTGGTAAACACATCCACTGTAGATCATCCATAATACTGATAAACTGCTGCTTTGATCATCTGTGATAAGTCTGCATGCGCAGCTCGGAGCATTGAAAGGAGACTTAACGAAACCAGCCATAGAAACGCCATTTCCAGAGAAAACAATAAAAACCGCAACAGATTTCAACTAATACTGAAGAGCAGGGAATGGATATGCATGTTGTTGCGTATTAAAAAAAAAAAATGGTGTTGGAACGTTGTTCATTGATGATTTCTGCACATTAACGGATATCATATGGCGCCAAACCCTCTGTTGATCGTTGTTCAGTGAAATTGGTATGTATTTGTTTTGATTGAAGTTGTGCGATGGTGCCAAATATACCTTGAAACCATACAGAAAATGGATTAGAATTGGTTGTATATGAGTTATAATAGACATATGGTAAATCCTTTTTAAAGCCATCACTCATATGGATTAAGTTCCCTTAAAGACGGTGGTAGTCTATTAAAGTTTGTTGAAATGTTTTGAATGGTGGCATATAATGCTCATATAATGAGATTTTTGGATGGTATTCTATCTTAATGAAAAATTATCAATTCATTTTATGGACAGAATAGCATGTGGGGTTTTTGATATTTGAACTAATTTGGAGATTGGAGATTATTGAGAGCTTCTTTGTCTTAGCATTGTATTAGAGTTTGGAGTGCGTTGAGATCTTCATTTTTTGAGGATGGCTCCAATTGGTGCAATATTAGAGTCATTGGACAATCTAATACTTTCTACTATGGATAATACAATCAAAATCAGCAAGGATTTTCTCACTGATATTCACAGTTGTTTACAAAATGCACAAGAGAAGATAGAATTTTTGCAGCTCGAAACTCAGCTACAGCAGGAAGAATTACAACAGTGGAGTCATCATTCTGAACCTGTTTCTGTTCAGAACAATGAAGCAGACTCCCATAAACAGCAAGTCAATATTGTTCAAGTTCATTTAGATTCAGTACCCAATAAAGCAGCAAGTGTACATGCAGATGCAGAAACTCAATCTGCACCTCCCAAGCCCATCATCAGACCTTGGGAACAGCTTGTCCACAACAAGCACAGAACAGGTCTTGGATATGACAAGGACTTGTCCTTTCATATTCCAGATTATGCCAAGCCCATTCAGTTTCAGAGTGTTGGATTCATTTATGGCAGTTCACTTGCTCCTCATGACAACTCACCTCCAGCTGTTCCAGATTCTGCCCCTCTTCCACAGCAACAACAACAACAAAAACAACAGATCGTGAAATGCCAACACTGTGACCGAGTTGGCCATTTGAAAGATCACTATTTTTATCTTCATCCATGTAAGCACTGTCATAAAACCAGTCATTCCTCACACAGATGCTTCAGAAATAAACGTCCTGCAAGAATAAAGATTCATCTTGGATGGATCGCTTCTTGGCAATGGGCATCAACAGCCAAGAAGATATTCCAAACACATGTCAGAACTTGTTCCAGAGTATTAAACAGTCTTGCAGTCGAGTTTTCTCCATCTTCTCACCTTGTACCTGACAGGGGGGGAAATGATGGTCATCTACAAGCTTCAAAGTCACATCAAGAGAGCCTGAGCCACAACCTGCCACACCAGTTTCAGAGTTGTAGCCAGAGACAAAGATGCCTGAACATGCCTTCAGTTGGAAATCTGGGACACTTCCTCTAGCAGAAGACTTCAGCTTCTTGCCAGTTTTGGAAGCATTCCAGGAACACAATTGAGAACACTTCCTCTAGCAGAAGGCACCAGCTTCTTGCCAGTTTTGGAAGAGTTCCAGGAATTGCATTAAGCATTCCAGAGTTGTTGGTTATCCTTAAACCATCACAGAGTTGTTGGTTATCCTTAAACCATCACAGGTTGAGACTTCCCTTTTCAGGTTGAAGTTTTACCTTTTATGCGGGGTGAGACCTCCCTTTTATGGTTGAAGGTTTTCCTCTTTAAAACAATAGGATCACTTCCTCTAGCAGAAAAATTCAGTTTCTTGCCAGTTTTGGAAGAGTTCCGGGAACTGCACTAAGCGTTCCAGTGTTGGTGGTCATCCTTAAACCACCGCCCTTTTTACCAACATTTCATAGAGCACATTCAGCCTAGTGCTGCCATGCATTTGTTGCACATGTTGTATTACAGCTCTCTTCTTGGACTCATACATAACCCTTCGGATTAAGGGGGGGAATGTTGGACACCTAATCCTAAAGGGTTAGTGTGGAAGCCGAAAAGACTAAGCAGTCCAAGAGACCTTGGGATCTGAAACCCAAGAGTCACATATTTGTACTATAAATGTATATCTATTGTTAATAAAAAATGAACTCACATGATTTATCTTTCATATTATTTGTTGTCCATGTGTGTTTAACAGTCCTTAAATTAAAATTGTGAATTAAAATCGAATTTAGTCTTACCAGCTACTTGGAAATAATTAATTAATTCAGTTTGAATTAATTAGTTGGAGAAATTCAAGTTAGAAGTCTTTTTGAAGTCATGAAAGAGTTATCCCTTAAATTAAGGAGATAAGATTGAGTTATATTTGAGTTGTAATTAGTTAACTCAGTTTACTGAGTTAAGTCCAATTAAATTAGTTCCAAACTGTTTGAGGAACTAATAGAGAGTTAACAGTCACTTGATGCATGCATGCACTCAACTAGTGTACTCCAGTTAACTGAAGATTCCCTCATCAGAAACTTACGCATGTCTATTCTGAAAAAAGACCCAGTGGAGATTAAAGACAAGGATAGTGTACTATCAATTCCATGTGTTTTTTTATAAAGAAAACTCGTGCATGCAGAAGGAATCATCCCTTTAGGATTGTACAGTTCTGATAGTGTGTGAGATCAGGGGATCATCCACTTGGTAAATCAAGTTTTTCCACTTGGTAAATCAAGTTTTTCCACTTGGTTGAAGGAGATCATTCCAAAGGAACAATGCAAGGAAATAGGAGCTTGGAGGGTAAAGGAGAAGGCTTGTGAGAAGCTAGGATTTCTTGTGAGCATCTGTGAGGATTGTACTGAGAGCTAGCTAGCTGTGAGAGCTAAGGATTTGTATAATTTCTATGTATTTCCACCTTGTATGATAATACAAATAGTGGGGTTTTTAGCTGAGGCTTTCCCAAAAGTATTTTCATGTGTATTGTGCACTGATTCTTCTTCTTCTGGTTATATTGTTCAACTCAATCTTTAAGCTTCCACAAATTGAAGTAGAAGTAGGTTATAGTATTTTGCTTTGGTTATATTGCATTATCGGGTTATTAACCTACAGTCAGATTTTCTACATAGGTGTTAGAGCGAGATTTGTAGAGAATTTGTAGAATTTCTACAAGAGGGAATTTTAACCGACAAACCTATTGCAAAGAATGTATTAACAATACATCTATTCACCCAAAATACCTTAGCAATGCATCCGTCACTATCAATCCAAAACCACATAAACTTTTAAATTTTTGTTTTACATAATATATGTAAATTTGAAATTCTATTCTTTTATAAATATAAGTATAATATTTAAATTTATTATATATTTTGTTCCAAATTATTTTCTATGATTAAATACAATTATCATGAATATAAAATGAAATAATTATCTTTTTTTTTTCAACTGTGGTTCACGGTCACTGATTGGTTGCTACATCCACGGGTAATAATCAGGATTGATCCACCTGAAGGGATCTACTTTCCAGCTTATCTGGTTGGGCTTAACTCTAAGGGCATCAAGGGGATTTGCTCCTGTGACCTCCCAATTGGCAAGGTACTTAGCAACAAGAACTCGACCAAATGAGCTATCCCTTGGGGCATGAAATAATTATATTGTTCATCATATATGATTACATTTTCCAACATGTATTTCTTTTTATTATTTTTTAGTTGTATACTTTGTGATTTTTTATTATACATTCCAGTATGTATTTTGGTATCCAAGTAGCTTATATATCCAAGATGAATTATATCACAATATTCACTTTAGTACCACATCCCCATGAGCTATGGGGCACACAATGAAACTACCATGTGGTGTTTTGTATATTACAATCACAAGTTAATGTGATAACATCCCTATGCTCCACCATTGTTATCCTTGATGTATTTTTTTACCTTGTACATTAAAAATATGTGCTATAGACATTCATTCACTAACATTTTCACCAAAAGGCGCAAAGACACGTCGATAATGTTTTGGGGTTTATTTGAATCTTGAATATATATAGCATTTGAAATAAAAACATGATATTTATGAAAATTCGACTTGAGATGAATTGTTGAATTCATCCTAGAAATTGCATGCTGATCTATAATTTATTGTATTTATTACGCCGGAAGGCGTTCCATTTGAAATGAACTTCCCTCTGGGCTTAGTTGTCTCCACTAAGCGCCATTAGATCACGTGTTAGACGATTAAAAATTTCCCCGCTATTGATCCCACGAAGTGAACTTTGAACTGAATCCTTGTTTTAGTCTGCTCAACCAACTGAATCGTGGATTTACTCTCCTCAACCAACTTACTCATTAATTGTTCAGTTAGACCGTTTTATCTCACCCGATGAACTAACTCTCTGCAGACTCTTTAAGTTTCCACTGAACTAAACTGTAAGCCGACTCATTAGGTTTTCGATGCCTTTCCTTAACTCTCCAGTTCATGGGGAATCTAACCCCGAGGTGATTGTGGGAAACTCCCAGACTCTAGAGATTTGTGAATGCTCTCGTAAGGGCATATTTCGTGGACAAGTACACTTAGAATTGGCGGCGGAAGCGTTGTAACCACTTTACACGAGACAATGAATGGTTAGAATCTGTCATTGATGATCTCGTGAGGTACCGGGCTTAAATTTGACAATGGGTTTTGGGGTGACCAAGAATATTAGCTCCAGGATTTGTATTTCTCTGACATAAATCCTAGAGAGTCTACGGGTACACCCTGAATGAATCCCTAAAATCTGCTCGCAAATCCCTCAATTTCATGCAAAGCCTTCATGTAATGGTGTAATGGAATTCATTTTGAGGTTTTCTTTTTTTGCATAATGCTTACTGGGCTCAAAATCCTTTCCTTCCATGTAACATTAGTCAAGATTTAATACTATGTAACTATATATTATGTTTTTGCGTGTTTAAAAAAAGGTGTAGTTAAATTTTATTTTTTTCAAAGGATAGTTTTGGATAGCTCAATTTTTATAGTTGCTCTTGCATATTACGATGCTTGTGAATTTTATGAGAATGGTGGATCATTGTGTTTCTGGATAATGCTCTCAGGAAATTTATTTGTTTGGATACACTAGGGTTTAAGACTGAGTTTTTCAATCAGTTTTTTCCTTTTTCCCAAATTTACCTCCTGCTAAGTAACCCTGATTGTGCCTCTGTTCTTCCCTTTCACCCCGATACTTAACACACAACTTGTCTCTTTCTTTCAACTTGAATACATACGACAGATTAGAGAGAAGCACAGAGAAGATAAGACCAGATAGATAAGTATTGTTGTTGTCTTTTGCTCAAAGGATTTCCCCTGTTGTCTATTTTGTTGCAGCCATCGAAGCGAAATTCACATCCTCCATCAGACGATCGCACAACATCTGGCTAACAGTCTCATTTTTATCAATTATAAAGAAAATGCATCAAGCCATGGCTTTAAAAAAAAATCTTGGAACCTAACCAGAACTTCCAGAATATTTAAAAAGGAAAATATCAGGCCACTGAAATTGCTGAAAAATGCCATGCATAAATTTTCGTTGTAGGTGACACGCGTCACTCACAATGCAATAACACAACAACAATGCAATCGAATCAAAATAGAGGAGACATTGGGTCTCTATCTCAAATCAAGCAACATGCAAATACAATAACTTAAATTATAATTTTTTTTTGAGTGGTATAACTTAAACTATAATTACCATGTCCAACCTTCCAAAGAGCATACCGCTTTCTGAAATCTATCAAGGTGTGAAACTATGATATATATATATATATATATATATATATATATATATATATATATATATATATATATCCAAAATCCAGATGCAAGCACATTTATTTAGGGAAAGAGAGCCACCGCCCGTGGAAACATTGTGAAAGGAAGCTTCAATCTCAAGCAGATTGTAGTTTTCAAATAATAGGTGCATTAGTTTGTATTCCAAACTTAATTTTAGACTACTTATTTTTCACGATTTGAGGGGGTTCGTGTGGTAAAATTTATTTCATTTCTCCAATTTCAATGAGCTTACGCAAAATTTATTGCTTAAGATAATACAGTTGAATAGACTCAGTCAAAACTTAAAAAATCCTTTTGTATGGCTCAAAAGTTTTCAGCAGGCCATTCAAAGTAAATAAGCATAGTGAATAACAAGAGTTTCATTAGTAATTCAACATACATTTTTTTAAGGATCCAATCCGATCATATCGATCTGAATGACCAACATTCTAAAATGAAGCTTCAATCTCAAGCAGATTGTAGTTTTCAAATAATAAATGCTTTAGCCAAATTTAGTATTTTAGGATCTAACTCATCTGAATGATCAACATGTGAAAGGAAGCTTCAATCTCAAACAAATTGTAGTTTTCAAATAATAAATGCATTAGTTTGGATTCCAAATTTAATTTTATACTACTTATTTTCCATGAAAGGAAGCTTCAATCTCAAACAAATTGTAGTTTTCAAATAATAAATGCATTAGTTTGGATTCCAAATTTAATTTTATACTACTTATTTTCCATGGTTTGAGGCGCTTCATGTGGTAAAATTTATTTCATCTCTTCAATTTCAAGGAACTTATGCAGAATTTAGTGCTTAAGATAATCCCGTTGAATGGACTCGGTCAAAATTTAAAAAATCCTTTTGTATGGCTCAAAAGTTTTTTAGGAAGCCATTCAAAGAAAATAAGCACAATGAATAACAAGAGTTTCATTAGTTATTCAATATACAAATTTGTATGTTTCCTAAGTTATTTAACATACAAATTTGTATGTTTCTTTAGTTATTCAATGTACAAATTTGTATTTTAGGATCCAATCCGATCATATCGATTTGAATGACCAGTGGAAAAACTCTACGTAACATCTTTTGATGAATTGCAATAATGATATGAATAAAATCTGATTTGAATCAAATCACAATGCCTTACGGCGTTCCTTTGCAACATGTGGTGCAAATGCTAGTTTTATAAACATTTATTCTAAACTAGTAACAGAGAACAAAGAATCGACAACAGAAAGTGCTATTGTTTCCATTTATAAAATTTACTCTAATAAAACCACCCACTCGTTCAACAAAATAAAAACATTCATCCCTAGTAATGTAGTCCTAAAAACACATTTAGATAATAAACAAATAAAAAAGGAATGTGAGAAAAAGGGAAGAAAAGTTATTTCACATTAGCAGAATTATTTATGTGCTTCCACTTCTAGGTTGTATGCTAAATCTGTTATATATATCCCACACAAACATGTTGAGATATAAGTTAAACTTAGATCTACCATGTGATGTTATTATTTTAATCAATTCTTTAACTAACACATGGATTACGAGATCCGAGGATTGTAATTTCATCCCATATCACACGTGAACCAATATCACTGTGAGGTAGTTTCAATCTAACAAAGTAAAATAAAATATTATTTTCTTTATCGATCTGAACCTTTTTCATGATGTAACTCTTGAAGTTTATCATTTAAATGAGTGAAAGAGCCTTCCTCATTGCAAATTGCTCTTGAAATTTGACCGAAATATGCGTCTTGGGTTCCTGTCATCTTGAGAATATGCTTGCATTGGATTAATTTATTTAATAGAAATGTATGAAAATTTGTGAGCATTCATCAACCCCTTTAATGCTATCAGAGAGCTTCAACTAGATCTAGAGATGGAAACCGTAAGGGATCGGGCGAGAGGTGGGAACAACTGTAAGGTCTGGTAAGTATAGGAAATTCCACGAGGGTATAAGGATTTTATTATTTGATTTCTATATGCGAATAAATTAAATATTTGTGGGATAAATTGATGATCGGAACAACTGCTTTGGAATTCATCCATGGTTGGGATTTGCATGAGGCCCACGTGCCTCTAGCTCCCTTAACTAACCCTAAACGAGCCAAAAACAAACTTTTAAACACCCTTTGACACCTTTGCAGACCTGTATTGCTCCTCGAGTACACTTGAGAATTTGGGTTATGGTATCTCTCTTAGGTGTTAATCAACAGTTCTACTGATGGGCTGAATTCTTTCAAAATTAGTATTTATCTGGACCACCGATATTGGATTTTGTTCATAAATAATCCTCCAATATTTCCATAAGAGTAGCTCACGTAGACTTGTCTATAGAGCCTGCATATCTGATAAGACGTTGGTGAGATTTACTTTCCGTTTTACTGATACCAACTATCGATACCAGCAGTATTGAAAAATGCCATGATTATTTGAATTAAAATTGTGTTTGAATACGTATTGCTGGTTTCTAATATCAGCACAATCAAAAAAGAAGATGAAGAAGAACTACAGGGATTTATTGTTATGTATGATAAATGGATTAAATTGTTAATTATAGAATTTAATGTTTGATAAAGATAAGAGTATTTCATTATGATTTATATGTGGTAATTGAGGTAAATTGTTGTTTCTCACTATGTTACTTATGGGTGGAAAAAATAGGTTTTGGGTTGGATAAAGAAAATAAGTTTCACTTTTGGTTCATGAACACTTAGGCCAACTCTACGGATATATGTGTGAGTTTTTTTTCGGCAAGCTCTCAAGGTGCTTCCTCACATATTGACACTAAATGTCATCAAAGTACAATATATAATGATAACTTATGGACTCCATTGGACTTGAATCAATATAGACACACACATTTGTGTGTCACACACATATATGTCCACATGTTTGCCTTGAAACTAGGCAAATAGTTGTAGTCTAAATCTTCAACACTTTGACCATTTTTTGAGCATTTTTTCCAGTTAATTTTCCAAATATCCAACATGGATTTGTTGGAATCACAAGTTTCAGCTGTGAAATTTGCGTAATTTGTAACACTCCTTCCCACCCCCTTTGACATCCCAAGTTGTGGGAGGTGTTACTTTTAATTAACCCAACCTCCATGGTCTTACTATGAAGATGGCGTTATAGAAATCCTTCTTCTCCAAAGCTTGTGGAATTTACTTTGGGAATCACCATCACATCCATCTTGTTAGGAGATTTCCGACAATATAAACTTTACCTCAATCCGACTCCTAGATCGAAATATATGCTCATTTCAAATTTGACCATTAAATCTTGCCACATTAGTAAAACACTACCACATGGCTCTGCCACATCACTTATAAAACCTACATGGAATCCATGCAGCCATCCTTGTGCCTTCGTGGTTCTTGCCACTTCATTGTAACTTTTGATTCCCACAAGGTTTGACTCGTTCATGCAAATAATTGATTTCATGTTATATCTGACCTTGGGGAAAATTCGTGTGCACACAAAAATTCCAAAGTGGCAACCTCCTTGGAACCTTGGACCTCTGAATTTATGGATCTCAATTCACACAAGTATTCCACCATGCTAGGCCCCACCCCAACTACACTACACTTACTCCAAAATTAAGTTCCATTCGAATTTGGTACTTTCCAAATAATGCATAGGTGATGGCTAGACAAATGCCTAGATTTCTAGACTCCCTTCTGGACATTCAAGGTATTCGAAACTTATCAACATCCAAGGCTTCACAAACTTGCACCATGCCCTCACCCCCGAAAGTCCCAGATCTCATATACATCCTCCACTTAAGTCGATCTGATCTTGGGCTGATAAAACCTCCAAGCAGACCCACTCCAAATGCACATACTAATTGAATATATATTTGGCTATGCCCAAGGTGGGCCCCTCATCAAATATTTCCACTACGATAATCCTATGGTAAAACTGGATGATTAGAAATCTAGTGCACTTTGAAAATGCACACGGGCTAGGTAGCTAGATGCCCCAATTTTTGGATGCATCTACTAGCCCTCATTTCATTTCACCTTAGAAAATTTAGATGTGCTATGTGACAAGGTTTAGAAACATATCTGACCTAGATACAAAATCCACTAACAACTAATCTATTCTTAGATACAATTCTTCCTTCCACGCCACTTAGACTGATCAAGACTGAGGAATTCAAGGGGCTTTTCCAAGGTTCTCCTTGAAGTAGGGCATTGCTCAGAACACCCATTTACATAGATAAAACCCTTATTCAAATTGTGAACAAACCAAAAATTGTGCCTAGCCATAATACAAATAAAGGACTTATCATCATGCCTATTATCAAGCACTAAAACTGGCTAAGCCATAACTAACACTTCTCTATAAATTCAAATACAACAACAACATATTAAAACACAACATGGGTCCCAATCAACATTGTCAAATCCATGATATATCATACTTTGCATCATTCTTAGTCCTTTACTAGGAAATACAATCAATGGCCTTAAGCAGTCAAAGATCCATGATATCCATAGCATACCAAATGAAGGGAGCCACACATTGTAACAATTTGATAGAGAATACAATATCATGCAAATTACTTTGCAATTCAATTGAACATCAACAAACATAGGGACCTCAATGTCCCTCATAACCATGAGAACAATATATATATGTGTGTGTGTGTGTGTAAAGCATCTCATCATAGACAACAGGAATATCACATTCCTCTAGTAACAATGTTGATACTTGCATTACCATAACACATAACTAAATCATTCGTTATTCGTAATGAAACATATACACAAGTAATACACTTATCTGATTAATTAAATGCCTAGAAACTGGGGGGGACTGCAACTCTCCACCATACCATTTGCGAGCTACACAGTAACCTTTCTTGCAACTGACCACCCTCGAGTTGGATTCAGAATCTGAGGTAATTGCTCAAGGGAATTCACACTAATACAAGTCAACTAAGCGAGAGAGAGTTAACTATCTAGGTGGTTCAAAATTTCCTCTAGCGGTAAGCAACATAATGATTCTAGTGCCTCTCAAAATATATCACATGGATTCACCTTTAGGCACAGTGAAGGTATTCTTAGTTCCAGGAGTATGATCTCACTCTAACGGTGGTTCATATTTGGATTTTCAAGACAAGCACTACAAGGATCCATAACACATTGTCCATGTAGTTTATCAACTGCCTCTAGCAGTAAACACCACGATGTCTCTACCTGCTAGTCATTCACATCCTTCCAACAAGCACCTCAATGATTTAATCACCCTTCAGCAAACAAAAAAGTGATTTACCAGCCCCAAGGAAAGAAATTATAGGTTTATTAGTCGAGAAATCTTTAGCACTAATGAGTCAAATTCTCCACTGATACTTCACTAGCCATCACACAATCGATACACATCACTATTCATGCACCATAAATCATAGGGAACATCATCTCATATTTTATTCATGCCGCACACCTATGCGTTCTCTCACACTGACTATTCCTTACATTTTGTTAGCTCTCTCATGTCCTCCATATGTGTAACCCCACATACCTTTCATTTTTTTCTTCCCATCGGTCTCTTTTGTTGCCAACCCATTGTCTATCTCTTGCTTGTTCACCACACCAACATGTATTATGAGGATAAAGGTGTCATGGGGTTTATCCCTTCCCTCAAGAAACCCATAGTCCACCTCCATGTGTGTTGTGCAGACCATTAAACTCAGTTAGGGAACTAGTAGCATAATAAATGAAAAAGCCAATGTTTAATCACTTCCCAAGCAAATTCTCCTCTTGAGTCTTTGAATCCATGTCCACTCCTCCAACCCATTCATTATTCAAATTTCCACATTACTTGCATGAATTAGAACTCAAAGTGACATTTATAAGAGGGGTAGAAAAAAGGGTTGTCACAGACCCCACCCCCTTGTAGGAACACTATCCTCATTGTTTTATACATAGAACATGGAAATTCAACAACGCGCTTTATTTACACACATCTCTTTTTACATTCATTTACATAGTAAACAAAAATGGGTAAGAAACCCTCATTTGATCGGTTATTTTCGAAGTGGATTCTTCTAGTCCGAATTGATTCTATTGCACTTTGACCTGCTTTATTACTCAATTTTGGAATGTGATCTACCTTCGATCTAGAATGCACTATGGCTCTAGTTGGAATTCTCCTCGAATTTTACCTATATCAAAAGCCAATCAACAATATGATTAGCATCATGCACATAACTTTTAAGAAAATAAATATATAAAACATCATGTTCTTTCATTGTGGGTGGAAAGGCTATACTATATGCCATTGGCTCCACTCTATCTAAGATCTGAAATGGTCCAGAAATCATTGGTACCAACTTGGCACAAGATCCTACTCTCAGTGAATTATTCTGTGATCTGACATGGAGATAAACATCTTACCCCACTTAGAATTCCTTATGCATTCTTTTCTAATATGTATAGCTCATTTGTCTGTCTTAGGCCACTTTTAATTGCTTCCTGATAACAACTATTTCGTATTCAATTTCTTTCAGCATATCTAGTCCAAGAACCACCCTATTCATTAGAGCATTCTAGTTGGTAGATGTATTACATTTTCTACCATATAGAGCCTCAAAAGGACTCATCTTCAATTATTCATGATACTGATTCTTGTAAGTAAATCCTACCAAAGGTAGAAACTCTTCCTACCTCTTGGGATGATGCATGCCATACATTCTTATCATGTCTTCCAACACCCTATTTACTCTTTCAGTCCACCCATCCATTTGAGGATGATACGTTGTACTAAATGCTAACTATGTTCCCAAGCCAACAAATAATGTTTTCAAAAACATTGAGGTGAACTTGGCATCCCGAACTAAGATAATCTTCTTGGGTATACCATGCAATCTAAATATTTATTTCATGAAGATTTGAGCAATATCAATTTCCTTGTGTGCGGATTTGACAACTATGAAATGAGCTATGTTACTTAGCTTATCCACTACCACAATTATAACATCATGTTGTCTAGATGTATTTGGTAATCTTGAGATGAATTGTATATAAAAAACTTCCCACTTCCACTCACAAATGGGGATTATTTGTAAAAATCCCACTAGATGTCTACATTTTCGCTTGACTTGATAATATTCCAAGTATCTAGTATTATACTCGACAACATCCTTTTTCATCCCCGACGAAGAGTACATTTTTTTCATAGATTTTATCATTTTATGATAACTAGGATTATCTGAATAAGGATGTTTATGAAATTCGTCAGAGATGAGGTTCTTCAAGTCACCCATACAAGGTATATACCATCTACCTTTGAATTTCAACATACCATCATCTGTGATTGAGTAATTCTTACTCAATGCTACTTTTGGCTCCTGATGCAAGTGTTCCTTCACTTGACAGTAATGCTCATCCTAATGCATTGTCGCTTTGATCCTTTCTTTGATATCAACTTCATAAGTATTTATGGCTACCATGTGAACCACTTGCACTAAGTGCATATACTACTTTGTTTTCCTTACCTTTGATATATTTTATTTCAAATTAAAATTCACTTATCAAGGCTAGGCATCTTTCTTTTCTTGGATTCAACTTGGGTTGGTCAAATAAATATCTTAGCCCTCCATGTGTTGACATTAAAACAAATTTACTTCCAAGCAAGTAGTTCCTCCACATTTTCAATGCGTGCACTATTTCTGCTAGCTCCAAGTCACGAGTGACAAAATTTATTTCACGCTCATTCAACTTCCTTGACTTGTAACAAATCACCTGTCCTTCTTGCATTAGGAATCACCAAGCCCTTCCTTACAAGCATTTATGCAAACCAAAAAATCCATTTCTGGATGAGTTATCTACAATATTGGTGCATGTGTGAGTCGGTGTTTTAATTGTTCAAAATTCACTATGTATCTTGTTGTCCATTGGAATTTAACTCCTTTCCTCTGCAATGTTGATTGGATTCCCAATATTTGAAAAATTATGAATCAATCTCTGGTAATAACTGGCCAAACCCATGAAGGATATGAATTTTTCCACATTCTGAGGAGTAGGACACTCCTTGATGGCTTTGCTATTCTTATGAACTACTACCACTCCTTCCTTGGAAACAATGTGTCCCAAGTATTGAACTTGTGATTGGAAGAAATCACATTTGCTGAGCTTGGCATAAATCTTGTGCTCTCTTAGCAATTTCAATACTACCTTTAAATGTTCTCCATGCTCTTCCTTGGATTTACAATAAACCAAGATGTCATATACAAAGACCAATATAAACTTGTCCAAATATGGACTAAGAACGTTGTTCATTAAACACATAAATGTTGTTGGGTGTTGGTGATTCAAAATGGCAACACCTCAAACCCGTAATGTGGATACCTAGTTATGAAAGTTTTCTTTTGGATTTCTTCATCCATAATTCATACCCGACGGTGCATATACCTCAAGTCTATCCTCGAAAACACTTCAACTTCTCTTAGCTATTCAAACAAGTGATTGGTCCTAGGAAAAGGATACTTGTTCGTTATTATGGCCTTATTTATTTTCCTATAGTCAATGCATAGTGTCAAGGTGCCATCCTTTTTCTTCACTAATAGTATTGGAGCTCCCTAAGGTTATACAAGGGGTATGGTGTATTCCCTTTCCAATATTTCCTTAATTATAAATTTATCTCCACTAGGTCTGGTGTGCTCATGCAATACAGAGCTATTGACACTAGTGTCGATCTTAGAAACAAATTGGTTGAGAATTCAGTTTATCTTATGGGAGGTAATCTTAGAATTTCCTATGGAAACACATCACCATATTCTCTCAACACTAGGTACTCTTTCATTTTATTTCTATTGTCCTTTGAATTGATGGTCACATGGATTGCATACAAGGCACATCCTTTTCTGTTGCATCTCTTCACTTGTAGTGTTACTCTCTCTCCTTCGTTGTTAAGACATTCGAGTGACTTGCAATAGCAATCAATTTTATTTTTGTGGGCAACTAGCCAATCCATGTCAACCAACACATAATATGCACCCAATGGTAACAAATTCAAATCGACTATGGTAGGCATGTCCTTTATTATTATTGGGCATGATTTCACCATGCCTGTAATTCACCTTTTGATTCCTATTGCTAGTTGAACCAACCATGATTCCTCATGGGATTTATTCTGTAATGCATGCTTTTCCATGAATTTTGGGCTAAAATAGGTAAAATTATCTCCCAAGCCAATCAAAGTTTAAACAAGTTGGTTATCAACTGTACTTTCCATCTTGATCACTGATGCTTGGAGATTAACCTTCCTGTTGAATAACGTGGAATAGATTCGTGGCACATACTGAGCCATGTAATTCACCATCCTAATTCTTGTACATTATAAAACCTTGGACCATTCTATTGTTGTTGAGGGAAATCCCTCCATAAGTATTTTTCTCCACATGTCTAACACTGCATGGGCCATGTTCTGAACCCCTTGGGATTCCTCTCTTACAGGCTTGGATAATTGATCTCGACTAGCATTGGTATATTTTTGTTGAATCTCGCCCTTGGTAGAGTGTTAAACTTCAAATTCCTTCCTCCTTATTTATATCCCACACTGTTATTTCCTTTTCCTCTAAATATGGGCTTACCTCTTGCTTTCGAATTAGTTCAAAACTTAGTTTTATGCTTGGACTATTCATAGAAATACTTTGTCTTTCAGATGGTGTCCTTTAAGTTTTTTGGCTCATCAAACTCTATCTTGTCCTTGTACGCTGATGGAAATGCACTAATATACCTTTGGATCTTTACCTTATCATCCTTGATGTCAGACACATACCTCAACAACTCCAAAAATTTGTTGGTGTACTCATAGCCGTCAATTTCCCTAATTGTTGGTCATGAAATTCCTTGACCTTGATGTCATAGTACCTTTCAGATAGGTACTTCTCCCAAAAATATCTCTCAAATCTCCTCGAGGACAACTCCTTTTCTCAAATGTCCTTGAAATTCCTCAGGTCTTCCCACCACATATCAAACTTGCTTTTTAAGTTGAAAATGTCTACTCTTGTTATCATACTTTTATAGTAATCATGCACTCTGAAATACTTCTTCATCCCCAATAACCATGCTTCTACTTCTTCAACTTTCTTCACATCTCCATTAAATGTAGGAGGTTTTTCCTTCTTAAATTCCTTAAGTATAATTTTTTTTCTTTCCTTTTTTTGTGGATAATGTCTCTTAGTTAGTGATCCAAAATGGATCTAGAATAAACTTCTAAGTCTAAAGTGTTCCTCACAGAGGAAAATGAAAGTCAAGGTCTGCTCCTAGAAATAGTCCCATTGCGTAGATCTTTTCATTCTAAATCTACTGCAATTTGAATGGGCTAAAATGGACTTCGGATGAAGAAGTTATCACAGAAAGAAGATTGCCTTTGTCCTTTGAAAAAGGAGGCATTTCTTCTAAAAGTGGCATAGAAGGCTCCTTAAGGAAATCGCATCGCAAATGTGCAAAGGGGTGGACTTAAGGCAAAGGCGGAAGGACTCCCCCGACTACAACCTCTGACTTATTGCATCGAAGATAGGCCCGCATGCAATATCGGGACCCCAGGCACTACGATACGCTGATTGCAATTTGCAATTGGAGACGATAGAAATGATCAGAGATACCGGTGATCGGCGGATGGCGGATCAACGTCGGCGTGGTCCATGGCATATGGAAAGACCCCCGGGGCCGTTGTGATAGCGACATGCGATGTGCGATGTTGACCGTCGGATCGAGGAGCGGGATCAACGGTCCAGATTTAATCGGCGATCGGGAGATTGGTGATCCCCGATACCAAAGGGCCAATGCACTGTGATATGCTGATATGCGACTTGCGATAAGGGGCGGACCCGATGGGGATTATCCGCGTGATAGCATAATATTTGAAATCCGAGAATTTTAGAATTTCAATGTATCCCTGTGTATTTGGGTTTTGGCCATGCGACGATGCGATAGCAATATTGCCACCGAAGGCAGACCCGATAGGGATTATGAGCGCGATGTCATAGAATTTGAAGTCTGGGATTTTCCACCCAATAGTGTATTTTCGGTAAATCTCTATGTATTATAATTTTGTTCCATTTTCGAGTTTTCGCCTAAAGGAAGGCCCCGATTCCTTTGTAACTTCCCCTAATCATTGTGCCATGCTGCAAGTGGGAATTTTGTACCAATGATGTGTTTGTAACGCGCAAAGCCACAGAGCCAAAATCCAAAGGGCCAGCTAAAGAGAAAGAGGAATGATTACACGCGTAGAAATGCACAGGAAGCCGTAGAGCTAGAAGAATTCCTCAGAAAAGCCAGAGAGCATGATTGAGAGGCAAGCAAAGAGTTTTGGAGTCACTTGGAGGTCGAGTGAACCAAAGAGCTCAATTGACAGCAACGAGTTGTTGTTGAAGGTCGCTGGAAGGTTGCTGAGAGTCGCTTGGAGGTCAAGCAAACTACAGAGGCATGCAGAGGCCGAGAGAAGCGCAGAAGAGAGCCAGAGCCAGAGCCAATAGCCAAAGCCAGAGCCAGAGCTAGAGCTAGAGCCAGAGCTAGAGAGCTCACAGCAGACTTCTAAGAGCCATGGCGCCGTAGTGAAGCTGCAGAACAACAAAGAGATCAAATGATTAAGTTGTTGCTGGTGTTCAAAGTGTGCTGAAGATAGAAGAAGGCATTCCAGAGACAATACAGAATTTTGAGGGAGTTGGTGCAAGCTAGAGCAAGATCACTCAGAGCGCTGATTAAAGGAGTCAAGTCCAGAGAAGCCTAGATCTGTCTGCAGAGTGAGGACAACCAGCGGGATAAGATGGTATTTCTAAACCCATAGGTTCTATGTAAACCAATGGAGTTGAGCATGGAGCTTGTAAAATAATTCAGACCATAATCCCAAAGATCCTAATCAAGTTTATTAGAGCTCAAGGAGACGTAGCCCAAGAGTTTTGGGTGAACTCCATATTAATATTGTTTTTATGTGTGTTTGTTTATTTGTTTCATTATTTACTGTCACATGTATTTAAATATCAACAAAAGCAACAAAACTTAAAGCACTTAACAGTTAAAGGAAAACATAAGCATACACCCATTTCAAGCATTATTAATTCCGCAATTGGTTAATCATAAGGTCTTGGGAATATTTAAGCTTTGGAAGTGGGAGAGGTTCTTGTAAGCTGACAAGAAGCCTTTAGTGCCCCATTTTTAGATCAGGTGGTATCAGAGCTTAAGATTGATTAACCCCACCTTCAAAGAAGGTTATATCAGAACTAGTTATGTCATGATGCAAGTGGTATTAGATTAGAATGCTTGATTGAAAGAGAAAAGATTACTTGTCTAAAAGGTGTTTAAATAGTCAGAGGTTGATTGTATGCTTGTTTGCAGACTAACTATTGTTTGAGTTTGTAGAGGTTAAGGGAAAGCTATTGATAGCTGAGTCCAGGAGAGGAAAAGAAGGAAGAAGGGTTGAAGGCATTCTTCTTATCCCAAAGGACCTCAAGGCAATCCTTGAAGCACAAGAGGTTTGTTGCCAAAGGTTGCTTAAATAAGCTCTTTGTTAATCTTGTTTGAAGTTTTTTTTTCATTTTGATAATGACAACTTCTACAAATGAGTCCTCAAATTCTTCTTTCTTCACAAGATTCTTTGATGGAGATATGAAGCAAGACTTGTTCACCATGATGGATAAGGTGAGAGAAATGTATAAGGATGGAAGGAAGAGTAGCATACTTAGAGAGTACTTGAATTCCATGGAGGAAGAGAAGCAGTTGCTTTCTGACAAATTGCAGGAAATGGAGAGGCAACTTCATATTGCAAATATGAAACTGGAAAGGATGCATGAGTTGGAGACACAGCTCTTTATTTCCAAAGAAGCCTTGGCCAAGTATCAGCTTGAAGAAGAGGTAAACAATTCCTGTTTGTCTTCAATTTCCTCTAAGAATTCTTATATTGGTTCTTTTGAAAAACATACCAGAGGCATAGGTTCCAAGTTAATGTCCAAGATGGGCTATGAAGGAAAAGGCTTGGGAAAACATGCACAAGGTATTGTTGAGCCAATAATAGTTGAGGATAGGCCTAAGTTTTTGGGTCTTTGCTATGGACAAGCTTATGGAGAAATTTCCAAAGATGCCATGAAGGCCATTGAAACAGTTCCAAGAAGGAGTTTCATTGCAGGTCTTCTACCTCAAGAGTGTGAAGATTGTATTCATGGAGAATGCAATAGCTTGAAACATCGTTTGCAGGATGCAGGTGTTCGTAAGCATGCACTTGAACCAGAGAGTTGTGGAAACTCTAAAAGCCTTGAAGAGGTTGAGGGTGTTCCAAAGGGAGCTACTTCTTCATTCAGTTCACCTCCTCATGAAGGCAATAAAGGAGAAAGAGAAAGGTATAAATCTGGTTCTAACCATATTCCTTTTGATTATGCAAAGCATGATAAATTTCCATATAGGTATGGGAAAAGAATTGCATGTTCCTTTTGTGGTTTGGATAACCATAATGTTTCTAGATGTTAGAAGAGAATGGCCACATACAGGAAAATTTTGAAGGAAAGGAAGCAAGAAGCCAAAGGTCCATTGGACAAGACAAATCATGATGTCAAGAGGATGCACATGTGTTGCACCTACTGCCATAATCAAGGACATCTTGCTACAAAATGTTGGACTCTGAATCCAGCAATGCTTCCACGAAACTTGAAGAAGGTGGAAAGAGAAAATGGCAGAAATGGAAAGAAAGATTCCATGATTGATGTGTTTTAGGATGATTCACATGTTGATGCTGATGTGTATACAAAGGTAGCACCTTTGAAATGGATTGGTAAGAAATGGTTAGAGTTCTTATCCAATTAAGATTGCATGTTTTTGATTTGATGCATCTATTTGCATTTCTTTGTTAATGGAATGCAAGTTGCAGGATTTTACCAAGAAGGTGAATGGAAAAGTTGAGTAGGAGACTCACTTTGTTGCTACAACATTATGTTCATTTCAGCTTCGAAAGTACAGTGTGCTTGAGTGAAAGTTGAAAGATGAAATGCATGCATAAGCTTGGTATGCATGAACACAGCGATGTTGATGATTTCCTTGTATTTGAACATGTATGTGTAATTTACTTGAAGGGTTGATTTCTTTGGCATGCATGTAATGCAATATTGACTTGAGAAAAGTTGATTTGGTCTCCAAGATGGAGATAATGATGGAGTGTTTCATCTTTTGAAAAGAATCCTTGAGATTTTTTCTACATGCTTGACTTGAAGGGTCATTTGTTTTAAAGGCATGTTTTGTGGGCTTGTTACCTAGTCCATCATTTGTATGCAGTTGTTAAGACATGGAGGTAATTCACAAGATGTGAAAATCTGTTTCTTTTGTTGAAGCAGGAATTTAGGCCATCCAGTTGTTGTCTGTATTTATGTTGTTGTTAACAATTGTTGTTGACAACTTGTCAAACAGGTACAAATGAAAATTTTGTGAAGCATATGTAACTTCACATTTGTTTGAGCCAACTTGGATCAATGATCAAGGCAGAGAAGTTCAAACTAACTTCTATGACCATCTCAGCAGGATTTCTGCATGAAGACAAGGAGGAAAAAAGTTCTTCCCAGGAGGACCAACACATCTAGGAACGAGAGTGGTCAAAGGCTTTGGTTCAAAGGCACTAGCCATGCAGGCAAGTGTACGAAGGCTAAAAGAAGAGGGTGATGTACTTTCATCTACTATTCAGATCAGTATATCAGACTTTTGGAGACCAAAAGTTCTTTTAGTGGGAAGGTGTGATCCAAAATGGATCTAGAATAGACTTCTAAGTCTAAAGTGTTCCTCACAGAGGAAAATGAAAGTCAAGGGCTGCTCCTAGAAATAGTCCCATTGCGTAGATCTTTTCATTCTGAATCTACTGCAATTTGAATGGGCTAAAATGGACTTCAGATGAAGAAGTTATCGTAGAAAGAAGATTGCCTTTGTCCTTTGAAAAAGGAGGCATTTCTTCTAAAAATGGCATAAAAGGCTCCTTAAGGAAATCACATCGCAAATGTGCAAAGGGGTGGACTTAAGGCAAAGGTGGAAGGACTCCCCTGACTGCGACCTCCGACTTATCGCATCAAAGATAGGCCCGCATGCGATATCGGGACCCCAGGCACTGCGATATGCCGATTAGAATTTGCGATTGGAGCCGATAGCGATGATCAGAGATATCGGCGATCAGCGGATCGGCGTCGACGTGGTCCATGGCATATGGAAAGACCCCCGGGGCCGTTGCGATTGCGACATGCGATGTGCGATGTCAACTGTCAGATCGAGGAGCAAGATCAACAGTCCAGATTTAATCGGCAATCGGGAGATCGGTGATCCTCGTTACCAAAGGGCCAATGCACTGTGATATGCCGATATGCGACTTGCGATAAAGGGTGGACCCGATGGGGATTATTCGCGTGATAGCATAATATTTGAAATCTAGGAATTTCATAATTTCAATGTATTCCCGTGTATATGGGTTTTGGCCATGCGACGATGTGCTATTGATATTGCGACAGAAGGTGGACCCGATAGAGATTATGAGCACGATTTCATAGAATTTGAAGTCTGAGATTTTGCGCCCGATAATGTATTTTCGGTAAATCTCTATGTATTAGAATTTTGTTCCATTTTCAGGTTTTCGCATGAATGAAGGGCCCGATTCCTTTGTAACTGCCCCTGATCATTGTGCCACGTTGAAAGCAGGCGTTTTGTACCAATGATGTGTTTGTAACACACAGAGCCACAAAGCCAGAAGCTAGAGGGCCGGCTGAAGAGACAGAGGAATGATTACACGCGAAGAAATGGACAGAAATCTGTAGAGCTGGAAGAATGCCTCACAAAAGCCAAAGAGCATGATTGAGAGGTAAGCAGAGGGTTTTGGAGTCACTTGGAGGTCGAGTGAACCAGAGAGCTCAATTAACAACGGCGAGTTGTTGTTGAAGGTCGCTAGAAGGTTGCTGAGAGTTGCTTGGAGGTCAAGCGAACTATAGAGGCACGCAAAGGCCGAGAGAAGCTCAGAAGAGAGCTAGAGCCAAGAGCCAGAGCTAGAGCCAAAGCCATAGCCAGAGCCAGAGCTAGAGCTAGAGAGTTCACAGCAGACTTCTAAGAGCCATGGAGCCGTAGTGAAGCTGCAGAACAGCAAAGAGATCAAATTATCAAGCTGTTGTTGGTGTTCAGAGTGTGTTGAAGATAGAAGAAGGCATTCCAGAGACAATAGAGAATTCTGAGGGAGTTGGTGCAAGCTAGAGCAAGATCGCTCAGAGTGCTAATTGAAGGAGTCAAGTCGAGAGAAGCCTAGATCTTTCTGCAGAGTGAATACAGCTAGCAGGATAAGATGGTATTTCTAAACCCATAGGTTCTATGTAAACCAATGGATTTGAGAGTGGAGCTTGTAAAATAATTCAGACCATAATCCCAAAGAGCCTAATCGAGTTGATTAGAGCTCAAGGAGACGTAGCCCAAGAGTTTTGGGTGAACTCCATATTAATATTGTTGTTATGTGTGTTTGTTTATTTGTTGCATTATTTACTGTCACATGTAATTAAATATCAGCAAAAGCAACAGAACTTAAAGCACTTAACAGTTAAAGGCAAACATAAGCATACACCCATTTCAAGCATTATTAATTCCGCAATTAGTTAATCATAAGGTCTTGGGAATATTTAAGCTTTGGAAGTGGGAGAGGTTCTTGTAAGTTGACAAGAAGCCTTTAGTGCCCCATTTTCAGATCAGTTGGAACGTTAGAAAATTTCTCATGACTTCCTGCTCTTGTCTTTGGAGTTTTTAGGGGGGTTCCCCCTCTCACTGGATCTTCACTTGTCTGTCTATGCCTTTCCTTAGATTTTTTTTTCCTTGTGCGCCATCAGTCCTCAATTCATGCTTCCCAAGTCTAGATGGACTTTTCTCAGATTTATGTCTCCCTAGGTAGTTGGAACCTAGCTCATGTTGCTTCTATCTTTGATAATATGATAGGATCTACAGTAAAATTGCATTTAATTCTGCTTTCTTTCCCTGAGCTCTGACAATCTTTTCATTATTAGCTTTGCAACTTCTCAATTCAACCCTCAGGGGAGTCTTCCTCTCTTCCTCTGTAATTTTTCCAACTAACTCTTCTCCCTAACCTTGCTAGGATCTGTTAATGTTTTAATGCGCCATTCTATTTTTCATTTGTTTACTTGGTTCCTTGGTGTCTTCTTATGTACTATTACGCACACGTAAATATTGGCCAACCAAAGATACAAATAAACATATTTACCCATCACCCCAGCATATTTAAAAGAAGTATGTTGATATAAGGCTATCTGAAACAACAAATCTCAAGTTAGTATGCTAGTTAGAAAAGAAAAGAGAAGAAAAAGTATATATATATATATATATATATATATATATATATATATATATATATATATCAACATCCACATTAGTCATTTTTTAGAATCAACACACAAGTAGATACATACATATAATAATTAGTCATCCTTTAAATACCAGACTCTATAATAAATGTCTTAAACTTATCCTCCTAGGTCCATTCATTATGAGTGTTGAACCTGGGTGCTTTGATACTAATTTTGAACACTCCCTCTCACCCCCTTGGACATCCTAGGTTGTTGGAAAAATGTAGCAAGAAAAGCTCAATTTGACTTTAGCCATAGTCAAATTGAGTATATTGAATTTCCACATCAGCAAGACAACTTGGAGGTAGTTAACTAGCATGACATGGATCTTTTCACTTAGTTAGCTTAGTAAATTCCAGTTAGAGGGCTTGGAGTTCAGTTATGTATGTGTGATTGCTAAATTTTAGTAATCCAGTTCAGTTATTTTCAGTTGTACTCAATTGTATTCAATTAATTGACCTCTAACTATTAATAGAGTCAATTGAAGGTCAGTGGTGCAGTGGGACAATAGTCTAACTCAGAGATCTATAAGTTAACTGATCAATCAAACCAAAATAGCTAGTGCATGCAAGGAATTTGAATTCCTCAGCTGAAGTGGAGATGACAAGATAATGTAAAATTAGCTGTAAACTAGTTTTGAGCGTACAGGTGTTACATGCAGTCAATGATCAATCCTTGGGAATTTAATAATCAATTGGGAGGAAATTCATATTTTTAGGGGCTAATTTCTGTATGAATTGCGCAAGGAAATAAGAGGCTTGGTGGGAAAATAATTGGGTAAGTGTTGGATAGGGTTTCTCATTGAGTAGAGAGAAAAATTATTCTTTTTCAAGTTGAGCTCGGAGCTGGAACTAGCAATTGTATCAGTTTCTCTATTCAACTGATTAATGCAAAAAAGCTTAAGGGGGTTTTCCTAGTTGGGTTCCCCTAGAAATCATTGTATATTTGTGGTTTTCCTTATTGCATGTCTATGCATGTTTTTCTAAATTGTGATTTTTATTCCATAGATTATAGAGTAGAATTATGTATTAGAGCCATGAAATCACATTAGATTCAATATTTCAAATTTGTTCCTCGGGAATTTCGAAGTAGCAACTTCAATGCAACAATTTTTTCTTCATGATCGGGAGAATGTATTTCAATGGTATTAGATTGGAGTATGCCCCTGAGGTTAGATCAAATTTCATATTCTGGAAGGATCGAATGGAAGTTAAATTCTCAATGACAATGGTGTGTTAGAATATGTGAAAATTGATATTGCAAAACCTCCACAGTCGAATACCCAACAATTAACCCAGTGGAAGAAGGATGTTGCAAAGGCAAGAATAATTATTCTAGAAGGTGCGAGAGACCATGTGGTCTCAAATATCCATGGAAAAGAGAATCCATTTTGTATGTGGAAAACACTGACTAAGCTATTCGAAAATAACACCAGCCATAGAAAATTGGCTCTAAAAGACGAGCTTCGAAACATCATAATACAAAAGCATGATCCTATTCCACAATATCTCTCCAGGTTTACTCAAGTTTGTGATAAGCTTGGAGGGTGTTATCACTGAAAAGTCTGTTGCCAAAATTAGCTCACACTAGCTTGAGGACAAAGTGTTTTGTAGCACATAAATCCTTTTGGCAGTTTCGCAGCGCAGCATGTTTTAGGTGATTTCGTAGCGCATAATTCATATTTTGCACTGGCTGCGCTACGAAATTGGGGATTTGTTCGGATCTATAGTTATTCTTTCCCAGCTGTCATGTTTATCAAAATCCATTGGGTTTGCATCAACAGTTGTCAGTTTGTAAGGTTTTTTAGTACCCCAGCAGATGGTGTTTCATTGGGTTTAATTGGAGCACTCTTTCCTTGGAAGAAGCCTTCTGTGGTAATCAGTGGATAAACAAGGGATCAGACTGTGGATATCACATCATTTATTTTGGCACTGTTGCAAGTGCAAGGGGAACAGACCATTGTTTTCACATCTTCTGTTGTTTCTACCCAGAGGTTATGTACTTTATTGAACTGTTTCGAAGGGCTGGTCTTAAGGATGATTGAGTATTCAAGCCTACAACATCAATATTCACGAAGTAAAGCGTTGGATGCATTTAGAGTAGGAGATGTTGAAGTGCTAGTTGCTTCTGATGCAATTCCGGTAGATGTAGCAAAGCTAGATCAAGACATTTGCAAAATTGTTGATAACTGCTTCACAAGAGCAAGACTTCATGTTGAAAGATTGATTTTTATACAGTCATCATATTTGTCATTTGAACTTCTCAATCTTGAAAACGATCCAGCTTGCTTTTCTTTATGGAAGGGCCAGCCTATTGATTCCAGTCAAAGAAAATGGTTTTTGCGGGCAACACACTTGGGTTTATTTCTAGAGACGGGAAGCCTTGATGATTTAGCCCAGAGTAAAGCCCAGGCTTGTGGAATTGTGTTGAATTGCATGAACCTGGCATAGAAGGAGCAATGGTGATGGGGATGGTAATCCATTGATTACAGGACCACCTTCAGGTGGTGTGGTTCAAAATGAGAGATCTCCATACTGGTACACTGGCTACAACTGCTGTAGGTGATGTTTGTTACATGCATACTTCTCTGTTTTAAGCAGTTAGCTTCCAGGAGGTATTTAGCGCGGCTGAAAGAATATTTTCGAAAACGGAAAGAGGTTTTTATTCTTAACATACTGAACTAGAAAAACCTCTTTCATTTTCTTCAGATTGATTATCAGCTGGGAGAATCGAGTGACTAAAGTTGCGCTATGAAACTGCTGTAGGTGCAGTTTTTTAATTTCCTGTGTTACACCTCTTTTTCAAAGACAGATTCTGGGCAGCTGGAGAGGTGTTTTAAAAAACCAAAAGAGGTTTTTGTTAAACACGGATTGGGTTATAGAAACCTCCTTTAGTTTTGCCAAATACGTTTTCTGTGAGAAGATATGAGCTCTGTCCCGAGACCCATTTTTCAGGCAGAACAACAGTTTCGTAGCAACTGGAGCTAAATAATTCAATCTCAAACTAGAATTGAAAACAAAAGATTCAGTGTATGATGCATATTTGTGGACAGTACCAGCCCTTAAGCAAGCAAAGATCATGAGAAATCTGAACACAAGCCTAAGAGCAGAAAACAAGGCTTTGAAGAAAGAGGTTAGCAGTTTGAAGAAGAAGCTAGGTAAACTAGCTCATTGATCCAAGGAGAAAGTTGCTTTTCAAGTTTTGGTAAATTTTGATTTCCATCATTTTGTAACCTTTTTGGATCCCTAACACCTGTACAAAGTAGCTGAAGAAATCATGAAGTTAAGTCAACAGTGCTTTAAGATTCATATGTTCTGTTTTGATTATCTACAGCAGTTTCGTAGCGCGCTACGAAACTGCTGTAGATGACTGTTTTATGAGAAAAAATGAAATTGATGCTGAGGTCAGCAAATCTTGAAAAGGATGACTCGAGGCCAGTAAGGAGACTATATAAAGCTATCCAGGTATTCAAAGGGTGACAGGTGTGAGTGTTGAAGAAAAAGGTGAAACTTTTTGTTTTTTGCTAAAAGTCTTCCTAAAGTTACTTTATGACCGAATTGTTAGGGTTCTGGTAGGGTTACCGAAATTTTGGGTGGTACACCTGTTCAGTTCACAAAGCATCTAGATCATGAGGCATATTGGATTATGCGTGGTTATTAAAGGTATTAAATGGCTTGGAGCATAGTCTTTTAGTACATGAAGACTAATGGAAGGCAGGAACCGTGAAAACAGGGCACATATCCTCATCAACTAATGAGTCATCCACACAGCAAGTATCCGAAGCTGCTCGTTCAGTGAATGTTTCTCCAACATGTCTTGGCCACTACAGAAATGGTACAGGTGTCAAAGTTCAAGAAAGCATCAATGCACATGAGGAGATAGAATTAGAGTTTCAATAGGAATGGGACTCTATGTATTCACAGCGCAATACCTTTGTATTTAATAAGTTTGTTTAGATATAGATAAGGCAATTAATGATAGGATTTCGAGCTCCCCTCATGCTGGAGGAGGAGTCTCAAGTAGTTGTAGTTTTGTTTTCCTATATATAGGAAAAACTCTGATGTAAAAAAGGTTGGAGATTTTTATAAAAACAGAGTTTTCATATTGGCTTATGTAAAAAGACTTTGACAGAAATAGAAAGAGTACTTTTTCTTCCCAAGATTCATCTTGTGTCTCTAATGCTCAGAGTATATGTGGTTTGGTTTTATTCATCTTGTTTTACAGTTCACTAAACATGCAATCACTCTGAATTCACCTAGTGCTCAGACTTCCTGTGTATGTTTTTTGAGTTGAGGTTCTTCTTGGTAAATGTTTTGAGCATTTAGACATTATATGCCTTGGTTTCCATGATTGAGTAGCCACTTGTTTACTGCAGAAGTGTATGACTCCATAATCCCAATGGGAGAAGCCTAATTTTGTTGTTCCAACCAGCTTAAATCTCATCTACTGTTTAAAGAGTTAGCCATCTTTTCTTGCCCTTAAAGCATATCAAAAATCTGTGAGAGAGCCCTCTCTCACTAAGGAGGCTAAACCTTAGTCTAAAGCCTGGTCTGAAACAGTTTCATGAGATCTTGCTAAGTAGCAGCCCTTAGTACACGATTTTGTGATAACAGAGGGGTTGGGGTGAATGTAGCTAAAGATGACCTGGTGAGCCTAACTCTTATAGGCCTTCCAAAATCTTGGCACAACTACCAAGACTCTGTGAATAGAAGGAAAAAATTACTGAATTGGGAAAGGTTGTGGTATGATTTGGTTCAAGAGTATTTCAAGAGAAATAACAGAGATGGAACATCATTCAAAGTGGAGGATGAAGAGAATTTTGTATTGGGAAAGGGAAAGAAGGGAAAAGGAAAAAATACCCAGAAAAAACCCAAATATAACTAAAATAATGGCAAGAAGAAAGACTTGAGCAAGATAAAATGCTTCCACTGCCACGAATATGGGAACTATGCAACAAAATGTCCACACAAGAAGTCTAATAAGAATCCTTCAGGACGAGTAGCAAGTGAAGCGATGGCTTCACAATTTGAATTAGACTTCACACTAATAGCATGCATGACCAACACTGTTATGGGTAGTGTGTGGTACCTTGCTTTTGGTGCCTCATTCCATATGATAGGGTGTAAAGAGTTTTTCAGTAGCTTGGAGGAGAAGGATCTCCAGATGCATATCAAATTGGGGGATGGTGGGAGGTACAATGCTACAGAAATTGGTATTGTCACCTTTGAGAGGGAGAAAGCCTCTCCTCTTCACCTTAAATATGTTATGTTTGTACTTGGGTTGAAGAATAACCTGATCTTTGTAGCAATTTTGGAGGATCATGGATATAATTTTATTGTTAGTAAAGGGAAATCCTTTCTGAGACACATAGCTACCAAGCAAGGGAAGTAGATTGGATTTCGAGTCAAGAACCTATACAAACTTGAGGTGGGAGATTGAGTTGCATTGACTAGCAAGGATGAAAAAGTACAGATCCAGAATGTTGGAGAACTTTGGCACATGATATTAGGTCATCTACATCATGGTGCCTTAAAAATCATGTAACAAATTGCCAATAGATTCCCTTCACCAGTAGGATGTCTGAAAGTGATGCACATTGAGGAAATATGTCAAATCTACTTTTAATGGATGAGATAGAAGAGTAGATGAAATCTTGAAATGAGTCCACTCTGATGTTTGTGGACACTTTTATACAGCCTCCACAACAAAACATAAATACTATGTTATTTTATTGATGATTTCTCTAGAAAATGTTGGATCTTCTTCATGTGGAATAAGGATGATTTTTTCTCAGTTTTTTTGAATTCACAGCATTGGCAGAGAAGGATACTGGGAAGAATGTGAAGGATCTCAAGGGTGAAAATGGGGGTGAATTTGTTTCGCATGCCTTCAATGATTTCTATGTGAAAGAAGGTATTTGAAGAGATTTGACAACACCCCATAACCCACAACAAAATGGGGTAGATGAAAGGAAAAGAAAGAGCATAGTGGGAGCAACAAGAGTCATGTTGTGTTATCAGGGGCTTCCAATGCATATATGGGCAGAAGTATGCAACACAACAATCTACTTGTAGAACCTGAGTCCTCATAGAATACTTGATATGATCACACTCAAGGAAACTTTCTCTAGGAGAAAACCTGATGTGTCTCATTTCAAAAAATTTGGAGCTTCAGTTATTGTCATGTCTCCAAGGATTCTTTTGGGTTGTGTTATATTCTTTCCACGACTACATATTTGCATGAGAGGAAAATGAAGAAAATAGAGGCCTCAATAATAAAAAGGTTTCTGAGGATCAATTCACAGCTTTTGTTGAAATGTGTGATCCCCTAATTGGTGTTGGGTTGTGTTATATTCTTCCCACAACTACCCCATGCATGGGGGGGTAGCCTCCCTGTATGTTGCATCGAGTGCTGTCGGGGGGTCACAGGGGGGGCGGTGGTTGCCCCCTTGTCGAGGGGTAAGAAAGGGGACAAGAGCCCCCCTGCACAGGGTCTGGGGCAGACCTACCTATGGTTTTGTGCATGGATTTCACACATGGATTTTGGGCATGATAGTTTTTTTGTCCATGGTATTTTGTAGATCCGGTCAAGGGAACTACGATTATGTTCTAATCCATAGTTAATGGATTAGGGTTTATGGATGCTTCGACATGTATATATATTCATTTTAACATTGAAAGAAATAATGAAACATCAATATGGTAGTCCCAATTTTGGGATCCACAAGAACATGTATGTGTATATCTGTTTTATGGTTTATGCTCTCGCCATTGTTTATTTTCTATTTTTAGAATTTGTGTGCAAGTAATTTATGTACAGAGATAAAATATACATATTCTTGGAAGAAACTTGAGCCTACAATAGAGTTAGGATTTTTTGTAGTATACACAGAAACTCCACATAATACCGGGTGTATTTTCCTTCACTGAGGATGACAATTATAAGGAGAGATGTCAATTTCAATGAGGAAAAAGCTACAAGATGCTCTCTAGAATGAGAGCTAAGTATCCCACCGAAGCAGGAGCTTCTAGCTCCAAAGGAGGAGCCTTAGGATGAGATTCAGGAGGTTGTGTAGCAACCACATGCAAAGGAGCATACAGGAGGTAGAGTGGAGGCACCCACTCAACCAGAATTTTCCAAAGAAGGGAGAAAGAGAAGCATAGAAGTTGATAGATTGTTGCAGGATGCTAGGGAGAATGTGGGAGCCCCCACATCATAATGCAGGCAGAGGAGGTCACCTAATAAGTACATTTTTTACATGGCTCTCATGATAGAGCTCATTGAGACATATACTTCCTCACTTGAGGAAGCAATTTCTCACCATGTTTGTGTTGATGCCATGATACAAGAACATGAATCCATCATGAAGAAAAGTGTATGGGAGGTGGTGCCGAGACAAGAAGGGATATTAATGGATGGTTTCAGATGGATCTACAAAGTGAAGCATGCAGTTGATGGGAGCATTAAGAAGTACAAGGCTAGATTTGTGGCCAAAGGATTCTCTTAGATAGAGGGTGTGGAATATAAGGAAACTTTTGCACCAGTTGCAATATATTCCTCAAACGAATCCATTCTGGCATTGGATGCACAGATGGGGTGGAAACTCCACCAGGTGGATGTGAATATTTCTTTTCTCAATGATGTTTTTGAGGACAAAATTTACTTAGTGTAGTCAGAAGGATTTGAGACATATGATTGAGAGTCACATGTGTGCAGGCTCAAGAGAGGATTGTATGGTCTCAAATAGGTGCCTCAAGCATGGTACACTCAGATTGATAGTTATATCATTGGATTGGGCTTCACCAAAAGTGAAGTTGATGCGAACCTCTATCACATTGTGGTAGATTATAAGTTTCTTATTCTTGTTTTGTATGTCGGTGATCTAATATTGAAAGGTGATGAGAAGTTTATCCGGTACTCTTTCAAAGAGGATCTTGTAAGGGAATTAGAGATGAAAGACATGGGACTCATGCATTACTTCCTCGATCTAGAAGTATTGCAGGGTGATGGTGAATTGTTTGTGTCTCAAGGAAAGTATGCTACAGATATACTTTGGAGATTTCACATGGAGAATTGTAATCCCATGGACACATCTCTAGCTAAAAATTGGAGGAAGGAGTATGCTTCTTCAGGTGAGCAAGTTGATGCTACCATTTATAGGAAAATTGTGGGTTCACTAATGTATCTTGTCAACACACAACCTGACATGTGTTATGTAGTCAACAAGCTTAGACAAGCTATGGTGAGGCATAGCAAATTATATTGGGAGGCAACAAAGAATATGTTACAGTACCTCAGAGGCACTACCTAGTATGAATTAGGGTAAAAATAGAAATAGGGAGTGAATCTACAAGGCTTCATCAATGTAGATTGGTCAGGGAGCCCATCTAACAGGAAAAGTACATTAGGTGCTATCTTTAATGTTGGTTTTGCAGTTATTTCCTGGTACAACAGGAAGTAGAGGTCTGTGGTGCTCAACTCAGTAGAGGCTAAATACATGGTTGCAAGCCTATGGTGAAGTAAAATTATAAGTGTGGACACGAACGAATTCCTCTAGCCCAATAATGGGTCTAGCCACAATAGTTACATTCTATGGAATATTTCCTTAGGTTAGGATCAATCAAGAGGGCCTACCTCTTGGTCGCTTATCTTGCTTGATGATGTCCTCACTTGCTCGCCCCAACAATCTCTTGCTTCCTTCGTCAAACTCCTGAAACAAGTAAAAAACAACAACACACAAACATAATAATAGAAAAATTGCAATCCAACCTACTTAATGTGTCAAGAAGCATCAAGACATGAATATGTAATATTACAAAACATGTAGGAAATCAATCGATAGTTTCATATATTAATATCAAAGAGAGATTACAACCATTCATCTTGACGTCACATTCTTCCTCTAACAAGACCAAGTTCCCACACACTTCTGCTAGCACTTCATGATGGCTTCAAACAACAAAAGTTTAAAGATTCTTCCCTTTAGGCTTCACTCCAAACCAACACACTTCTCCCTCACACAACTACATGGCTAAAACAAGTAATAGCTTGCTTGTCAAATCAAAATAGTATACTCACACTCAGCCAACACTCTAACTATCTCACTAGTTTGTGCTTGGGAAGAAGGGAGGTTTATTAATATGGGAAAGATGGATGGTAGATGGATCCTCTTCTCATGGGAGAAGCACTTATCTCTTGAGGTAGTTCCATCATTATAGGGGAAAGGAGCCCAAGCTATCATCCTCGACCCCATCCGGCCAAACCATTTACCAGACTTCCATTACAGAGCTTCTAGAGATGGAAGCTTCAACTCTAATTTAGAAAACTTTCCATAACAGGAACGACATGATTGGAACACAGCTCAGTCGCATCGATCGGCACGGGGAATAGTGCTAATCTCTGCACATCGGCACAGGGGAGACAAAGGCCATTAGCACTGATCTTGTAAATTGGGAAAAACAGAAGTTTCAGGGGAAATGGTGCAAAATGGAAATGATCTACTCATGAAGAGGGACATAACGGGAGTTTCTCCATGAAGGCAAAGCATGTGGGGTTCACTTTAGAGGTCCTCCAGGATCAAGGAATGGGGAGTACAAGGATAGTGACAAAATGTTGTGTAACAAATGCCCCCTAAAGCATGAAGGCCGAACCAGAGTGTGGGATGAAATGTTTTATAAATCAGTGCAGGGAACCGGTCTGTCGTCCGATAACCTACAAGCAAGTACAAATACATATACATAAACTGAGATCTCTGTCAAAAGATACATGAATCATGCCGTGGATGCAGCCATCCAAAGAATGATCATGTAAATGGATCCAGGTATGGGCGCATCCATCCATCAAAGAGGATCATAATGAAACCAAGGTATGGTCGCAGCCATCCAATAATGACAAGGATCACATATGATAACTCATGGTCTGGTCGCAGCCAGCCATCTAAAAGAGACATGCATATCATCATAACCATGTCACACCACTTCGTAACCTGGATTTTTGTGATCTGAGTCCAGGGTCTTGCGCTCCAACATGACCCAATCAAAGTACAAATTATAACATGTGAATAGATGTGTTGATGTCGAACATGCTAGAAAGTCGCTTGATTACCAGTCAATGATGTAAACTATTAACAAGTGTGAGAGAAACCAACAATAATGAAAATGGCACTCAAGGTACTATCAGCATAATTAATGGAATGTGAATACAGGAACTGAAGTCGAACATCCACGAAATCACTCGATCAAAAGCCAATGATGTGAACTTGTCGTCAAGTGCGAAGAACTTGCCATTAAGGCATGTAAGCTCTAAGGTACTGGAAGGTAGTCTCTCAGTCAACTTCCCGGATAATGAGTTGATGTCGACAGAAAGTGACCATGTCGAAGGAGGGCCATAATGAATCCCACATCATCGACGCAAGACGAGAGGATGCAAAATGATTTTGGATGATACAGAGAATCATAGGTAAGTGTAACTACAGAAGGGTTAACTCTTGAACATATAGACGACACAACTTGGAAGTTTGGCAGCTTTTGGATCCATAGGATCGGTGGTCATGGTGACATAGCAGAGATCAGATGGAAGGCAAAAATGAACGGCCCAAGCCCTTGAAGTTCAACGATGTAAAGGAGGATGTCCCAACCCGACACGAGGCAAAGAGTGTCATGTTCAAGAGTGAGCTGTCGAAACGACTCGATAGATTTCCAAATTTTTCCCCCACCATTTCTGGCGAGTACCCTAATTATTTTTTATCACAAGCTTGAAGGGGATAGCATGTGCTTGCACTGTAAGTTCATCCTTCAGACGAATCCAACTTATTAAGTTTAACGAGCCCTAGGAAGGAGAAGCTTGTGTTCATCATGGTGACGAATCTGATGTCATTTAATAGTTTAACGAGTCCGATAAAGGTGTAACTCGGTATCTTTTTCATGTTTAGAGAGTTTGAAAAGGACACGTAAAAGAAAACTCCACATGGTCCCTTTTCGTACATTTGCGTCTCTCGAGCCTGAAAAGGTAGAAAACAATACTTGAGAGAACCGCTTGACCATTTCAGTCAAGGAGTACCTTTTTCGTAAATATTGCATCCCATCCCGAAAAAGGGGTAAACTTATACTGGGCGCACGACGTTTCGCATCCATTAATGAGTTCGAAACGACAAGGCCTCAGCCATCTTTTCGCTTCTAAAGGGCTGGTAAAGAGTTGAAAATGGACCCCCCATTTTTATTCTCTTTAACGAGTCAAAAAGGGAAAAAATACTTGACAATATTTTCATCTTTTATGAGTCAGAAAAGAGCTTAAAGGTAACTCGTCCCTGAGGAACAAGTGGTATAAAGGGTAGCAACTGGTTCTGGCAATGGTGGAACTGCTCAAAACATGTAATGGTCAAGAGGCTGGCTAATAAAACCATTCATTGTTGTGGTCCCTCAGGAAAGGAAAAACAACCAAGTGAAAGCATATGATTGGCCAAAGAGATGGTGGCGATGGAATGAAACAACCAAGGCTCATCTAGAAGAAATTAGCTGATAAAAATGGCGATCACGAGGGTTAAAATTGGGCATGGGTTCATTTTTACACAAGCTTGAACCATGGAGAACTCTGCTTGGATTCGGTTTCATGTTTACACAAGCTTGAAATGAAAAATTATGCTTGCTATAAGTTCGCATGCCCCCCAGCATAATGACTCAATCGAGGTACATGCCCCCCAAGCTTCATTTCAATCAACTAGGTGGATGGAATGAAGGTTCACTTTCGAGATCCTGGAAAGACTCGACTGGGATTTTACGAGATCTTAATCAAAGACTCGATTTGGAAAAGGAGTTGCTTCATTTTTAAATGAGGTTGACACAGTAAAAGAACTATCCTTGAGATCCTTATTTCATTTTTTAACGAGCTTGACACAAGACAAGGAACTATGCTCACACCCTTTGTTTCATTTTTTAACGAGGTTGACACAAGACCAAGAACTATCCTCATACGATGTTTCATTTTTTAACGAGGTTTACACAGAAAAATAACTATCGTCGTCATCTTTTCATGAACCATACAATAACATGGCTCCCAAGAGGTCTTCACTAAATGGAAGAGCCACGCTTTGGGAGGAATACATGTCATTTGGTACCATAGACAGATCGGGTTCCAATGCCCCTAGTGTTGGAAATAATACTAAGAGGGGGGGGGTGAATCAGTATTATCACATCAATAAAACTTTTTCATTTCCAGATTCATATATGCTACTTCCACAACTTCTTATGATTCAGTTAGTTGATCCTTAATGAGTGCATTAGAACATTATCAACCATATTAACAGTAAACAGGTGCAGTAAAATAGAACATATCATCACACATAAGCCACACACATGAACACCATGATATAAGGTGGAAACCCAATGTGGGAGAAAACCACCTGCTGCAAGTCATCTCAATCTCCTTCTTAATAAGAAAATCCTTTTACAATATTTCTGTACTGGTGCAGTCTTATACCAGTACGCAGGCTTCTACCTGTAGAGAGCTACAACCTTCTCGCTCTCCAGTCTCTCTTGGAAGGGAGCTACAACCCCCATAGTTCTTGTACTAGCCGATCCATTTACTAGTACGCAGGCTGCTACCTGCTACAATGCTCCAAAGTTTTCAACTGCTACTGGAAGGGAGCTACCACCCCCTTAGCTCTTGTACTAGCTAAGATACTAGTACATAGGCGCCGGCCTACAATCTTCTCTCCTCCAGGTACCACGTTTCATACATTTTCAGACTGGATACTCCTGAAGCACAACACATAATTTGAAAGGCCACGTTTCATCCAATTTTCATACTAGACCCATTAATATCATTGAAGCACATAATCAATCAATCAATCAATCTTCTGAATCACCCAAACACCATATCAATACATATACAAGGATAATATATGTGTTAGCACCCAGATCTAGTCCATCAAATCACATAAATATGAGTCATTATGATCCTGATCCAATATTAGTTCTCATCCATCAATACTGAAGCTAAACACAATCAACCAAATAGGATATGCAGAATACTGACACCTTTAAACTGTCATCAGAACCCATCAACAACCAGAACCACCTGTGACTTCAAATATCATAGCTCAAATTGTATACGCTACTACAATGAACCAAACCTGCATACATACGCGCTTACACCAAAGCCAACCCGCGTACAGATCTATAAATATTCAAACATGACTTGCAGCGATTTCAAACTTAAGTTATACCCAGTTCAAATCATTACAAGCGTCAGTATACAGATCTAGAATAAGCATAGTCAACTATATAGAGATAGTTCATTTCAAACCATTTGATCCCGATCTATCCTTAGATCTTGTTCTCCATCAACCGATGAGATCCCTCTTTAGCTCAGATCCAGATCTGCACCATAACCCAATCACAATATTCCAGATCTAGATATTAAATAATTCAGATGATACTTTGCCAAATGATCTCCTTCCTCTTTTATAGCCTTAGTCCTTTCTCAATACCACGGTCCAAAACCATATGATCAAAAAATTGTTGGACTAATACCATGAACCAACCATGAAAGTGCGTGAGATCAACACTTTTGGATGCAATACCACGGACCAAAACCATAGGATCAAAAACTGTCGGACTAATACCATGAACCAACCATGAAAGTGCGTGAGATCAACACTTTTGGATGCAATACCACGGGCCAAAACCATAGGATCAAAAACTGTCGAACTAATACCATGAACCAACCATGAAACGTCAACATTTCTCTTGCATGAAGGGAACTTTTCTCTGCATGAAAGTGCGTAAACTTTTCTCTACATGAAATAAACTTTTTTTCTGCATAAAAGTGCGTGAACATTTCTCTACATGAAATAAACTCTTCTCTGCATAAAAGTGCGTGAACTTTTCTCTCCATGAAATAAACTTTTCTCTGCATAAAAGTGCGTGAACTTTTCTCTACATGAAATAAACTTTTCTCTGCATAAAAGTGCGTGAACTTTTCTCTACATGAAATAAACTTTTTCTCTGCATAAAAGTGCGTGAACTTTTCTCTACATGAAATAAACTTTTCTCTGCATAAAAGTGCGTGAACTTTTCTCTACATGAAATAAACTTTTCTCTGCATAAAAGTGCGTGAGCTTTTCTCTACATGGAATAAACTTTTCTCTGCATAAAAGTGCGTGAACTTTTCTCTACATGAAGGAAACTTTGTTGCACTATAATTTATCAAATAAATTTGCTGCACTATAATTTATCATTTGTGTGATTTGCTATCAAGGACAACACTTGTCTCATAATGCCAACAATCTCCCCCTTTGGACTTGTCATACTGAGAATTGTCATCTGATATCTCTTCCGTAGATTCATCTAGATATATATCAGTGAGTTGATCTTCTATGAGTTGTTTGCCATCAAGTACAACACATGCATCATAATGCCAACACCTAGTACATAATGTACTATACCATCTATGTGATCATCATCAGATGTGGAGACGGAACGGGTAGCCACATAGTTGACCTATGGCAGGGAAGGTACTGCCTGCAAACAAGAGCCGATAGGGGATGATGGTTGCAAAGGAGGCACCTGGTGACCAATGAACGATAGTTTGATCAATAGTCACAATTCTCCCTTCGTGAGGAAAACAAACCACACAGAAAAGTGAAGAAACAAGAGCTCCCATGACATATACATAGTCATGTCCAAGGAGAATATTGAAATCTAAGGGACTTTAGACTACCATCACATCTATATAGATGATCTTTCCTCCCAAAATAATAGGAAACTTTGGAAGGAATCCTAAGGGCTGACTGGTTTCTCTGTTGAAATTCAACAAATTCTGGGTGATAGGCACAAGCTTTCCAAGTAGTAGAAGACATGATGCTAACAGACGCACCTTCATCTAATATAGTGCCAAGTACTACCATATTATAGGCTTGTACTGTGATCTGGAAAGGCACATAAGATGGCAGGCAGAAAGCAGTCAATGGAGCCCAATCGAAAGAGACGATAGAACTACTTAGTGGGGGTATCATGTGATTTCCCCCATGCTGTACAGGAATAGGAGAAGCACTCTCCTGAACAACCGGGATGGGAGGGTCACTCTTCGATTCATGAGAATCGGAGGACATGAGAAGAACATGGGCAGTATGATCACCGCTCTCTTCCGAAACAAAGTGAACAACTGAAGGCGGAGCCAAGTCGACACTCTTTTTGGCTAATGTTTGGTCGGGAACAGACACAAGAGAGTCACGCTCAGGAAGAGCAAGATGGGAAAGAGATGAATCCAAGTCAATCTCTTTACCAATCGGGATAGGGTCAAAAGAAAGCCTTTGATAACCAAAAGGAAGTTGTGGTTGAGGAGCTGTAAGGTTTTCCAAAAATTTGGAAGCTTTATCCAGAAGAGGGCAAAGGTGAAGAAGATGCTCTCCTTCACATAACCTATAGGGGAATATAATCTTTCCCTTCTTCTTACCATCATTAGTCGAGGTTGTAGCATCAACATGATCTTCAGAGGTCGATGGGGATGGTCAATCTAGATTTTGAGACCATACCTCTAAGACTCTGGGAATGCCAAGATAGTCTCAAAGGAGATGGGCACCCTTACACAACCTGCAAGGGATTTTACCTTCCACGAAGGATCAGAAGGTTTGTCGACAGGGGGTGCATTTGGAGTAATAGCTACACAGTTTGCCTCTCACTTATTTGACTTCTTCTTCTTCTTATTAGCCTCCTCGTTACCAGATTTCAAACTTTCACTAGACAAAGTAGAAGAGGAAGATGAATAAATGGGGGAGAAGGCAAGGAATCAACCTTAGAATCATCATGACGTGATTTGAATGAAGGAGATGTTTGGATGTTCGAGACCGCCGAGGTCGAAAACAACCAGACAGGTAAACCAATGGTTAACCCAGGGAGGGACAACGTTGCCATATAAGGAGCACCAGCATTTCCAAAAGAAGGAAAAGGAACAGGATTCCCATCCGAGGGGAACCCTTGACTGGTGGACTCTTGAAATGTTTCCATTGGAATCGACCCTAAATAATCACTAAGGAATATAAATTTAACCAGAAATATTTCGTGGGCAGTTAATTTTAAGACACTAAAACAAAACTTCGCCTTTTCATATTTTAAGAGTCAAGAAAAGGACGAAAGGTGAATCTATCGCTTTCGATTGGAAATGAGCACGAAAGTACAAGTGCTCGAATGATATTTTAAGTTTATGGGTCAAAAGATCAAATGACTACTCTGGATGATCTAGATAAACAGGATTACCAGGCAACCGTGAACTGCAGAATAACTCTCGTGGAACCGAGAAGTACGAGCAAGCAATCTCCCTGAATGTTGTGTTCAGTGTATCACGTTTGCAAGGCGGCCGACTCAACTTCCTATGGATATAGGATTGTAGCCTAGAGGAGTCTCCTGTTATATACTCGATGGTACGAGGAGCACAAATCCGTACTAGCGCTGTCTAATGCCGAAGCTAATGACCACTGCTAGGTTTAAAGACGTCGGAACATGTCTCTAGCCTAGATCACTAAATGTGAGCGTTAAGTTTCAATGCTTCCTTAGGTTAATTCAATAAATTTTAATGATTGATCTTGAATTAGGTTTCAATTACAAGGCCCTACCGTTGTCATCTGACAAAACTCCTACATGCAGCTATATGAGAAAATAGATCTTTATCTTTGATGAAAGTTATCACTATTTGAGAGATAGAGAACACAAAATTAATGCAACAATCAAAGAATGAAATCTTTCTCTAATAAGTCTCCTAAATGCACTTAATCTTCCCTTAACAACAAAAGAAGTTTCATTTCATTTCCAATTCTTATGATGATGCAATTCTAGCTTCTCAATAACGCTACTCATGCAATATTTTTGCTTAAGTAAACTAGAATGATGTTCTTCTTTTCATAAGATGCAGAACGAATCTTTCACATAAATCACTCTAATGAATATTTTCACAATTTCAAACAAACAAGCATCAATCAAATCCAAAGCATGATAAGTGAAACTAAAAGGAACTTCTTCCCTGAATCGAACAAACCAAACACATAGATGCTTCAATCGAAAAACCAAGCAATGTAATCTATGCTTGGAAAGAGAAAAGAGACACTCGAAATAAGAGAAAAAGCGATACTCTTTCACTCATTCAATTGAAAACGAAGCCAAAAAAGAATCCTAGTCACTTTTGGGAGGAAGAAGAGAGTCTGAGGGTCAAGACACACTGGCACTGGAATGGGAGAAATTCTGATTTTTTCTTACCCCTGAGACCGGAGTGACTTTTGGGCCAAAAGTAGCGCCAATCGGCACGACTGACCAGTATTACAACTAGCGCTGATCGCTGATCGGCATGACTTTTTGGCCAAAAATAATGTCGATCGAGGGAATGAAAGAAAAAATAAAAAAGAACTTCACACAGGGCCAAACTTAACACATCAGAGGGTGGGTTAAACCAAGCAAGCAGACAAAGAAAGCTAAATGAAGCTTTCTAGCGAGGGAGAAAATGGTCCAAAAGGCTTACGGGTTCAAAATCACAAGAGCAGAACACACTAGCCAAGATTTGGGTCTAACCCTAATCTTCACTTACAGGGATCAGCATGACTGCCTAACTGACAACAAGCGCCAGAGGTGGGTTAGTGCGATTGTTCCTCTACAATTCGCATTGATCGGTGTGACTGTTAGTCGATTAAATGTGCTGTCTGAGGGAACTAAGGAAAAATTAAAAAAGATTCAAAACAGGGACCAGATTTGTTACTATGGATTTTAGACTTAGGCCAGTAAGTAGGAGAAAAGCAACAGAAGAAAAGGGAAAACGTGAAACTAGAAAAGTTCTCATGAAATCATGAAATCCAAAAATAACAAAAGGATGGGATCTCCCCAGCGGAGTCACCAATTTGTGGTGAAGTAAAATTATAAGTGCAGACACGAACGAATTCCTCTAGCCCGATAATGGGTCTAGCCACAATAGTTACATTCTATGGAAGATTTCCTTAGGTTAGGATCAACCAAGAGGGCCTACCTCTTGGTCACTTATCCTGCTTGATGATGTCCTCACTTGCTCACCCCAGCAATCTCTCGCTTCCTTCTTCAAGCTCCTGAAGCAAGTAAACAACTGTTGGACACCTAATCCTCTAAGGGTTGGTGTGGAAGCCGAATAGACTAAGGAAGTCTAAGAGACCTTGGAATACGAAACCAAAGGTCATATGAATGTACTATAAATGTATATCATTTGTTAATAATAGATATACTCTCATGCTTATCTTTAATATTCTGTTGTTTTCATGTGCGTGTTTAGCATGGTATCAGAGCAGGTGATTTCCTGTCCTACTAATATTTGAGCCACAAGTTTTGTGGCCTCTTTGAGCATGTCAGTTTTTCCATTTTTGCTCCGTGTCAGAAGCGTTTCCTTTACAGAAACTCTGTAGTCTGTATTTAATTCCCTGAAATTCTGCTCTTGAGCTCTACGTTGAAGGAGTTGCGCCACTTTAATAGAGGCGTTTTCTGATATAACCCAAGTCTGAAAATCCTTTGCATAATGTATCTGTGCCTTCTCTGCCACACTGCTAATCAGTTCTGACCTTCTGGTCCATATATTCTCCTATTTCATTGCTGCGTAGAGAAATGCTCCTTCACTCAGCATTATTGGTGCCATTTCTGTCCTACCATTCTGAATGTGGTCAGCCATTTCTCTGTAATAACCAATTTATAGTGTCTACACCATTAAACTGGAACCCCAAACAGCGGACATTTTAAAAAAAATTCATTGGTGGCCAAGCTCAATAGCCATTGAATGGTTTACCCACTTCGGTTGAATCTCAGCCTTCTGGGCAAGTTTTGCAAATCTTGCAATTGATTTGACAATAACCAATCAATGGTGTGCCCACCATTGTTGTCTCTTTTCGGACCTTTCATCGCTCTTGCTGCGAGTTGTCTTCACCTTTTTGGTAGGGACTTCAAGAGAGCTACTGGTTACTTCGCCAGATTTTCGTGGAAGCAGATGTCCTTCTGTGTTTGCAGAACCCTTGTGTGTTGAATTCCCTCTCGAGCTTGTGTTTCTCTGCTAGGTGAGGGCCACTCTTTTTGTGCATTGTTGGACAATGTACTTCATTAGGACCACGTATTTTCTTGGCGGGTTGAGCATAGCCTATTGCTAGAAGTTACTATCAGTCACAGACAGATCGTGAACTTTTTCTTACTGGACATGAGAGTTGGTTCTACTATTCCCTGTGTGTATTTATTTCTATGTCTCGTTGGAGGACGTTTTGGGCCTGATGAGGCCGTATTACTCTTGCTGGTCGAAGTTGGGACTTACTTCATCTGCGTTGAAGTTTTAGCAGTGGGGACCCTGAGCTCCTTATTATTGGACAGAATATAGGTCGTGGGTCATCTTTGTATGCTGGATTCAAAGCATTTATTGGTGTCGCTGATGTATTTCTGAGTCAATTTTTGAGATGAGGTCTCTCCACAAATTATATATCCAGGAGAAAATTCTAGTGGCTGAAGTTGCCGATTAAATAACTACCAAGGTTCATGCCGAATTATTCAATTTATGAGAGGGCCGATTTGAAATTGGAAGGTGCATTGTTGTGCGTAATTCTTCTTTTTGGCTAAACATCCTCAATTTGAAACCGAGTTTAACATCAGACGGTTCACATTCAGAGTTATGGAAAAAGACGAATCTTGTTGCATCTGTCAGAGGCCACTTCAGGAAGCCAAGATTCACTACTAAAAAGATATATCAACTGTGGGCAGATTTATCATTTGGGCACGAGTTCTGTATGGAAATTGTCAGTTGAATGTACACATATGTATCCTCCTTGTTGTGCTTGTAAGGCAAAACTGAGAGCCTCTCCTGGACATTCATAGAAAGGAGCACAATACAAGATTGAGCTAGCCCACGCTAGAGGTTAACCAGACTATAGCTGCACTTGTTCATTTCTGGGCCAACCCAAGTCTTCTTTTGCACAGAATGGTCACCTGTAGCTTAACAATGATTGCTACCACAATTGATTATTCCTAAACAGAGTTTGAAAGATTCCAGCAAGGTCACTCTATTCATATGTTTGATGGCAAAGCATCTGACTTGTTTTGCAATGAGTTCAACTCCTAAATGCATTACACCCTTGCCATTCCATTAGTCATATGGAGCAAGTCAATGCCATGAGAAGTTGAAAAGGTACGAGAAAACGTTTATTTTATAATATTCAACTACTTGAATGCCACAATATGCCCTTAGGAGAAAGTAGGGTTGTAACAATTTTTGCACAAGATCTTTATCCTCACCATGATGTTGGACTGAGGTCTATGTAACCAGATTTGATACTGACATATTTCCTGTTTTGAGTCTCATCGTTTGGGAATGCACAATATACTTTTCCTTGTATATGAATGCAGCCAACCATCATTGTGTGTGGATTTGGAGAATAATTGTAGAGTTAAAATCTTGCTTTTGGTTCATTCCTCAAGGAAGAATATCACTTGATTGTTGTAGTTTTATGGGAGAACAAATTTTGAGAATACCTTGCAGTGACATTGGTTCATAGTTGTGAACAAATTTTAAAGTGTAAGTTTGACATTGGAGAAAATGGCTAGAATCAATGAAGTATTAGAGTTCCTCAAAACTCTGATATTGTCTACTACTCATGATACATTAAAAGTCAGCAAAGTTTCTCTCACAGACATTCAGGTCTATCTACAAAATGCACAAGAGAAAATTGACTTTTTGCAGCTTGAATCTCAGCTACAGCAAGCAGAATTACAACAATGGAGTCGTCATTCTGAACCTGTTCAGAACATTGAGACAACAACCCATTAGCAGCAAGTCAATAATGTTACAGTTCATTCAGATTTAGTACCCAATGAAGCAGCAGTTGTACATGCAGATGCAGAAATTCAGTTTGCACTTCCCAAGCCCATCATCAGACCTTGGGAAGAGCTTGTCCACAACAAGCACTGAACAGGTCTTGGATATGGAAAGGATGTGTCCTTTCACATTCCAGACTACTCAAAGCCCATTTAGTTTCAGAGTGTTGGATTCCTTCATGACAGTTCACCTCCAGCTGTTCCAGATTCTTCCCCTCTTCCATAGCAACAGATTGTGAAATGCCAACACTATGACCGAGTTGGCCATCTGAAATATCACTATTTTGATCTTCATCCATGTAAGTATTGTCATAAAACCAGTCATTCTTCAAACATATTCTTCAGAAACAAACCTCCTGCAAGAACAAAGATTCATCTTGGATGGATCACTTCTTGGCAATGGGCTTCAACAGCCAAGAAGATATTTCGCTCATACAACAGGATTTGTTCTCAAATATTGAACAGTCTTACAGTTGATATTTCTTCATCTTCTCACCTTGTATCTCACAGGGGGGGAAATGATGGTCATCTACAAGCTTCAAAGCCACATCAAGCGAACCTGAGCCACAACCTGCCATACCAGATTCAGAGTTGTATCCAGAGACAAAGATGCCCTTGAGCATGCCTTCAGTCGGTGATACCTCTTCAAAGAATTGGGGACACTTCCTCTAGCAGAAGACTTCAGCTTCTTGCCAGTTTTGGAAGAGTTCCAGGAATTGCATTAAGCATTCCAGAGTTGTTGGTCATCCTTAAACCATCACAGGTTGAGACTTCCCTTTTCAGGTTGAGGTTCTCCCTTTTATGCGGGGTGAGACCTCCCTTTATTTGTTGAAGGTTTCCCTCTTCAAAACATCAGGAGCACTTCCTCTAGCAGAAGACCTCAGCTTCATGCCAAACTTCGAAGAGTTCTGGGAAATGAACTAAACGTTCCAGTGTTGGTGGTCATCCTTAAACCACCGCCCTTTATACCAACATTTCAGAGAGCACATTCAGCCTAGTTCTGCCATGCATTTTTGCACGTTTTGTATTATAGCTCTCTTCTTGGACTCATACATAACATTTTGGATTAAGGGGGGAATGTTGGACACCTAATCCTCTAAGGGTTGGTGTGGAAGTCGAATAGACTAAGGAAGTCCAAGAGACCTTGGAATACGAAAACAAAGGTCATATGAATGTACTATAAATGTATATCATTTGCTAATAATAGATATACTCTCATGCTTATCTTTAATATTCTGTTGCTTCCATGTGTGTGTTTAACAACAAAAACAACACACAAACATAATAATAGACAAATTGCAATCCAACCTACTTAATGATTCAAGAAGCATCTGTTGGGTGTGGAGCCTGATTATCTTCTATATTCAAAGGTATCGCCACATTGGACCCTAGTTCGAAATGGGGGCAGCAACGCCGCCCGTAAAATATTCGCTACAGGGGGGATCCAGGGGGGGCGGCTGCGACCTTTGGGAGCCCCCCCCCCCCTGGCGGGGGGTTTCGGGGGCAACACCCCCGAAGCTAAAAACAACTGTAAAATTGCCTTGTAAAAGTATAGTAATTTCTAGTCAATCTGGGTCGTTCATCAGGCGGATGATCTGACGGTAGAACTTATGTTTAGTCTAGGGTTTTTTGCCCAAGAAGGCAACCCCTCTCTTTGTATGAGGGCATTGTATTTGAGGCTGTGTAATAGATGTGTATTCTATGAGCGAGAAACAGAGAGGTGAGACTGTGAGAGAAAACAGAGGATATTACAGCGGATTTGTTGTAGGTTGTGTCTCTTCATTTTGTTGGATAATAGAAAGGAAGGATTGGCTGTTCAGGGTGGACGCAGCCCAAACTGGGTGAACCACGTATATCTGTGTCTCTCTTGTTTTATGCGTTTTCTGTGTTTATATTTCTGCAATATTTTATGTGTTCCATTGCTCCATAATATATAATTTTCTAACAGCATCAAGACATGAATATTTAATATTACAAAACATGTAGGAGACCAATCGATAGTTGCATATATTAATATCACAGAGAGATTACAACCATTCATCTTGACGTCACAGTCTTCCTCTAACAAGGCCAAGTTCCCACACACTTCTGCTAGCACTTCATGATGGCTTCAAACAACAATAGTTTAAAGACTCTTCCCTTTAGGCTTCACTCCAAACCAACACACTTCTCCCTCACACAACTAGATGGCTACAACTAGTAATAGCTTGCTTGTCAAATCAAAATAGTATACTCAGACTCAGCCAATGCTCTAACTATATCACTAGTTTGTGCTTGGGAAAAAGGGAGGTTTATTAATATGGGAAAGTTGGATGGGAGATGGATCCTCTTCTCATGGGAGAAGGAATTATCTCTTGAGGTAGTTCCATCATTATAGAGGAAAGGAGCCCAAAATGTCATCCTCGACCCCATCCGGCCAAACTAATTACCAAACTTCTGTTACGAAGCTTCTAGAGATGGAAGCTTCAGCTCTAATTTAAAAACATTTCCATAACAAGACCAGCGTGATTGGAACATAGCTCAGTCACACTGATCGGTGCGGGGAATAGTGTTAATATTTGCACATTGGTGCAGGGGAGACAAAGGCCATTAGTGTCGGTCTTGTAAATTGGGCAAAATAGAAGTTTCAGGGGAAATGGTGCAAAAGGGAAATGATCTGCTCATGAAGAGGGACATAATGGGAGTTTCTCCATGAAGGCAAAGCATGTGAGGTTCACTGTAGAGGTCCTCCAGGATCAAGGAACATGGAGTACAGGGACAGTGACAAAATATTTTGTAACAAATCCAAGCAACATGTGAAGAAATATGGATGAGGAAAACAACTTGTGGGAATATTCAGTCGGGATATGGATTCGACGGTGATATATTGTGATAATCAGGGTTGCAGTAAGCTATCTGAGAATCAAATATTTTATGATAGATCCAAGCACATTGATATCCTGTATCATCATTTGTGAGACTGTGTACAGAGGAAAATTATGTTGCTACAATACATTCCAACTAAGGAGCAAGATGTTGACATCTTGACAAAGGCATTTCAAGATTTAAATTTGAATTCCGCAAGTGCAGGATAGGGGTGGTGGAAAATCCCTTTCTTGCTAAGGAGTGTTGAAAAATGTAGCAAGAAAGGCTCAACTTGACTTTAGCCTTAGTCAAATTGATTAAATTGAATTTCCACATCTGCAGGACAACTTGGAGGCAGTTAACTGGTTTGGCATGGATCTTGTAACTTAGTTATCTTAGCCAATTCGAGTTAGAGGGATTGGAGTTCAATTATGCATGTGTGAATACTAAATTTTAGTAATCCAATTTAGTTATTTTCAATTGTATTCAATTAGCTCGCCTCTAACTATTGGTGGAGGCAGTTGAAGGTCAGTGATGCGGTGGCAAAACGAGGCTAACCCAAAGATATATCAGTTAACTAATCAATCAACCCAAAATATCTAGTGCATGCAAGGAATTCGAATTCCTCAGCTGAAGTGGAGATGACAAGGAAGTGTAACATCAATCGTAAACTAGTTTTGAGTGTACATGTGTTGCATGCAGCCAATGATCAATCCTTGGGAATTACGCAATCAATTTGGAGGAAATTCCTATTATTTAGAGGCTAATTTCCTCAGGAATTGTGCAATCAATTTGGAGGAATTTGCTATTTTTTAGGGGATAATTTACTTAGGAATTGCATAAGGAAATAGGAGGCTTTGTGGGAAAATAATTGGCTAAGTGTTGGCCAGAGTTTCTCATTAAGAAAAGAGAACAATTATTCTTTTGTAGGTTGAGCTCAAGGCTGGAGCTAGAAATTGTAATAGTTTCTCTATTCAACTGATTAATTCATAAAGGCTTCTTGAGGGTTTTTCCCAGTTGGGTTCCGCTAGAAATCATTGTGTATTTGTGGTTTTTCTTATTGTATGTCTATTCCTATTGTTCTAAATTGTGATTTTTATTCTGTAGATCAATAAAGTAGAATTGTGTCTCTTGTTTTCCAGTTGAAATCTTGAGCTGTTGCAATTTCTATCAAATTTTTACACAAGCTACGGGAGGTGTTACTTTCAATTAACCCGACCTCCATTGTCTCACTATGAATATAGGGTTACATAATTACTTATTCTCCAAAGCTTGCAGAATTAAATTTGAGCAACACCATCTCATCCAGCTCATCAAGAGCTTTCTAATGATATAAACTTTGCCTCAATCTGACTCCTAGATAGAAATATATGCTCATTTGAATTTTGACCAATTAACTCTTTACACATTAGCAATACATGATTCGGACTTAAACAGGAACACAACAAAATACAGAGATAACCATATACACAAAGATTCAGTGGAAATAATACTTCATTTCATTAATGTAAAATACTGAAATATGCTTACAAACAGAAATGGAAATAAACCAACTAGGGCGATGGTAGCTTATCTCTGAGAAGAGATGTGGTGGCTACATGTCTCTGAACTATGTTACAATGAGGCTCGAATGCCTATTTATTGTTGAGAAATAATGGAAAACCCTAAACATCCAAAAATGTAACCCTAGAAGATGAAACGCCAAACTGTGGGCCTCGTTTGGGTAAATTGGTACATCAACTTCCAGGGGTCGTAACTTTGGCATACGATCTTCGTTTGACGTGCACAGTATCTCGTTAGAAAGATCTATCCGAGAACTAAAATTTTGGGAAAAGCAACATCAATTGAAGGACCCATGTTGCTCCCATTTTTCCCAAAAAACGTCGTTTAGGGCCTCAAAACGGCTCCAAAAGTTCAGGACCCGAAAAACTGCTAAAAATAGTAAACTGTGCTACAATTAAGGAAACTGAAAATCTGAAAGAAAAAATGGTGGGGGTCCAAGTGGACTTGGCAGGTAGCCACCAATATCCACCTGGATCATTCCTCCCCCCTTAGGAAGCAATGGTCCCCATTGCGTTGAGTTCCTCAATGAGATGAGGAAACTTCTGCTAAACTTGGTCCCTGGTGAGCCACTTGCCCTGGTGAAGGAGTTGGCCTGCTTTGATAACTCGATACAATTGGATATTCTGCTGGCGAGTGTGTTTGATCTATGTGTCCATGATCCAATCAGTTGCATCTTGTTCCATGCAATCTGGATTTAACTCTGTGGGTGTGAGCTGTTCTGCAATGTCGGATGTGTCTAGTAATGGTGGAAAGTATGGCCAAAGGCGGTCCACATTGAACACTGGGTGTAGGCCAAGGAATGGAGGAATGTTGAGCTCAAATGCATTGTCTCCCACAGCCTTGGTAATGGTGTAAGGACCATATCAGAGTGGTCTGAGTTTCCAATAGGCTCCGATAAGGCATTTCTTTTGCAAAATGCAACTAGACTTTGTCACCCACCTGAAACTTGTGTGGCGCACGATGTTGATCATGTCGCTACTTGTACTTGGAATTTGATTTCTCCAAAATGTCATGGACCTATTGGTGAATATGTTGGATGTGATCAATGAAGTTGTTTGCCTTATCTGTTTCGAACTGGACATGAGTCGAATATATGTGAGTAGCTGCAACTGGCATGGTCACATCAATCAGACATAGTGACTGTTATAAAACAAATTGACCTCCTCATCAACTCAGAGGGGAAAGACATGATAGTTGAAGCAAAGACCACATTTACAGGCCTTGATTCCACACTAACGCTGGTTGTGCACTAACAACCTACTTTATAAAGCTTGTTTGCAAGCCTAAGGGAGCATTAGTGACCCTACTAACTCATGTTGCTAGTAAGGGGACAACGTTAGTGAAACTTGGTGAAGTTCAATGGGTCAAAGGAACGAATTGACTCATAAATATCTAGATATTTGTTGCTAAATTTACTCAAGAAAAGCAAGGAAACATCCAAAATCGACCTATTTGGAGGATTTCTAATCCGAAAGAAGGAGGCAAATGGGAAAGCGCTGAAAAGCATGGAAAGTTCATTGATTTTGCCCTAGTGAACTCAAGGAGGAACTTGGCAACCCTAACTCAATTGCTATATAAGCAAAGCTAGGGCTATTGTGATAGGGGTCAGAGCATTTGAAAGGATAGCCTACTTGACTGTTGAGCATTGTCTCATATCATAAGAAGTGAGCAAGAAGGGAGAGAGAGAGAGAGAAGCTGAAGGGGTAGAGGAAGGCTGATGCAACAGATGGTTGTAATCACTCTTCCAATATAAATACAGAACTGCAGTTGTGTTGTCTACTCTATGGTGTCGGTACTATCATTCATTAAGTTGTTTGTCCAACACCTGTTTATATGAGTAGCTTAGTTGTATGCAATTAGATGTTCTTTTATATATTCATGTACTAGTTATCAAGGTTGTATGTTGTGATTACACTTGTCTCTTCTTTGTGCAGGACTTGATCTGGAGTTGGCTCAGGGGATTTCCACCTAGCTGCATTGCGCTCTCCAGCAAATCTACATGGAGGCTTGAGGTAATCTCCTTCTCGTACTTTGATAGTTGGTTATTTTCTATGAACATGCATGTAACTTTGTGACAATTGCAGATAATCTTACAATCTGTCGAAGGTCTCGGGAAGACCTTTGAGGGTATTTTCATTCTCCATACACCATGCATTTTACCCCATAGTAGTGGCTGGAATCCCAAGCCCACATGAAAAGGGTTGTGGCCAGTCAAGCTGTGGAGAGCCCGATTGTAGCTGTGTTGAACATAGGGGAGGCTCTCATCCCATGTGCATGGATGCTTTGAGTTGTACATGCGTAGAATGTGTACGATCATCCTGTTGACAACCTTTGTCTGGCCATCAGTTTGAGGATGGAAGGCTATGGACTTAGTGAGTTTGGTGTCGAGCATCGACCAGAGACTAGAGCAAAATGTACTGAGGAACCTGTTGTCTTGATCTGAGATGATAGACTGTGGGATCCCAAAGTGTACCCACACTCGTTCAAAGAAGAGTTTAGTAGTGGATTCTGTTATGATATTCTTCTTGCAGGCGGTCATAATGGCCATCTTCGAGAACCTGTCGACAACCACAAAAACACAGTCGTTTCCATGCTTAGTGGAAGGAAAACCTGACATGTAATCCATGGAGATGGATTCCCAAGGTCGACTAGGGGTAGGCAGTGGGGTATAGAGGCCTTGCTTCTTGATGGTCGGTTTGGCAATGGTGCAGGCAGTGCATGATCTGATGTACTTCCCGACATCATGTCGAAGATTCGGCCAATAGAAATACTTCTGCAGTACTGCCACCATTTTCTCGACCCCGAAATGTCCAGCAGCCTGACTGTAGTGTGCTTCCCAAATCATCTTGGCACGCTCGCTTGAAGGAACACAAAGGTGACCTAGGTGGCATAACAGGGCATCCCGGAGGTGAAAATCTGGAACATGCTGACCCTCCAAGAGTGTCTAGTATGTGTGGCCGAATTCTGGGTCGCTTTTGTAGAGAATTGGCCAATCAGAAGTCTCGTGCCCACAAGAGTTGAGCACAGTGGTTAATGCCATGATCGGTGGTCGACTGAGGCAATCTGCAACATTAATGGTGCTACCCTTCTTATACTTGATATTCAAATGGAACTGTTGCAAGTACGTGGGCCACTTCTGATGGATAATTATGCAATTTCGCTTGGGTCTGTATGAACTGCAGGGGCCGGTGGTCTGTGTGGATGATCGTTTCCTTCCCCAAAATGTAATGCTTCCATTGTCGACAGGCCTGCACAATGGAACACATCTCTTTTTCATAAGTGGGATACTTCCGGATAGTGTCTGAAAGTATATCACTGTGATATGCCACTGGATGCCTGTGTTGAGTAAGGACTACCCCAATAGCATAGTCAGAGGCATCTATCTAGACCTAAAATGGTTGTTTCAAGTCTGGTGATGCGAGCACGGGTGTCGTGCTAAGGCGATCTTTCAACTCTGTGAATGCCCTCTATTGAGATGTAGACCAAAAGAATTTTTCTTTTGCTCCTCCCTTGGTGACTTGACTCAAGAGCCAAGTGATATGAGAAAATCCCAACATGAACCTACGGTAGAAGTTGGAAAGACCTAGAAAGCTGCAGAGCTCTATTAGAGTGGTTGGAGATGACCAATCTCGAATGAATTGGATCTTGGATGGATCCACATGCACCCCCTGTTCATCAATAATGTATCCCAGATACTGAACCTAGGTCATGCCAAAAGTGCATTTCTCCAAATTGGCACATAACTTGTGTCACTGCAGTGTTTAGAGAACCTGTCGGAAGTGGTGGAGGTGCTCTTCCCAACTCTAGCTGAAGATCAGGATGTCATCCAAGTATACCACTAAAAATGAGTTGGTGAACGGCCACAAGATGTCATCCATTAGCCTCATGAAGATTGCAGGAGCATTCGTCAATCTGAAAGGCATCACCAACCATTTGAACAGACCCTCCTTGGCTTTGAAGGTAGTCTTCCACACATCGGAGGGTTCAATTGGTACCTGGTGATATCCTGACTTCAAATCGATCTTGCTGAAATATTTTCCCCCCTTCAGTTGGTCCAAGAGGTCATCAATCCGTGGGATCGGGTACCTATTATGGACAGTGATCTTGTTCAGCGCCCAATAGGTAATACATAGTCTCCACATCCCATCCTTCTTATGTACCAACACGATCGAGCTCCCATAGGGCGATGAACTTGGATAGATGTGACATTTCTGCAGCAGCTCCTGAATCTGCCTCTTGATTTCATCATTCTTCAGAACGGAGCGCCAATAGATTGGTCCATTGGGCAGCAGTGTACCTGGGGTCAGATCGATGGAGTGCTTGACCTGACAATGCAGAGGAACCCCTACGGGGGAGGTGAAGATGTCCTCGTACTCCTCCACAACCTTGTCCATCTATAGTTGTCATGTGGAGGGGCCCTGTCTGGAGGTCGTGGCCACCGTCTTCTTCTTTCCTTGAGGGTGTATCATCAGGAAAACAAATTTCCCGGTTTTGGAAACAAGCTTACTACATTGTTTTGCGGTAATGAAAGAGATGGCGGTAGGCGGTGCTACCTCCGGTATCCTGTACAACTTAGTTCCCAAAGTAACAATAATAGCACGGGACCTTGATTCACACACAGCATGTCGCTTCCACAAGTATGGTTGTCCTAGTAATACATCACAAACTTCAAGGGGAGCAATGTCACACAATACCTCATCCATGAAGGGCTTGATGTTGTATGGAAGGCGACATTGTTGGCTCACACGAAGATCCTGTCCTTGGTGAAGCCACCCGATGGTGTATGGTTGTGGATGTGCTGCGGTCGGTAGGCTGAGCCACTTCATGACCTCTGCCGAAATGAGGTTCTTTTGGCTCCCGTTATCGACAATGAACTGTAGTGGGGAGCCCTTTACCCACATCTGGGAGTGGAAGAGACGCTCCTCCTCCTCTAGATCTTCGGGTTCCTCCTTCAGGATCTTCGTGGTGGCAATGGTGGCGTTGGGCTCCGCATCGATAATATGTTCCCTTTTTCATTCCCCTTGTTGGCTTCTAACTCAGATTCAAAACCTACATCTGATTCTAAAACCTTTAGCTCAACCACCAGTGACTTCTTGGCCCAACACTCACTTTCATTGTGAGTGGAGCTCTTATGGAACTCACACCACTTTTCGCGGCATTGTTCTTTGCTTGTAGCTTTGGCGGGTTGTCTTGGGCTACCCAGCCTTGGCTTTTTCCTTTGTTCTGCGGTTTGGGGGCACCTTTCCCTTGCTTCGAATTCGCAGATCCAAAGTCTCGCTTCTTCTATTTAAACTTTTGCTTGACCCTGACGGCATATCAGTATCCAGTGCCGAGCGAGGAGATATTCAGGAATTCTATTTCTTCCTGGATGTACTTGTGCAGGCAGTCGTGGTATTTGAGTACCAAATGCTACTTCGAATCCTTGATACCCAACTTTGTACGAAGGGTATGGAAAATATTGGTCAACTCCGGCACGTCTTGGTCCCTTCCCTGCCGCAGTGTGGTCCACTTTATGTATTGATCCTCATAGCTTTCGACAGGGTAGTACTGCTCCTTTATGGCATCCCGAAATGAATTCCAAGTGTGTGCAGCCGAAAATAGTGAGCCTGTAGTTTCATCCTTATGCTCGCAATAGGTTTCCCACCAGTCCTTGACGTGGGGGGCTACTTTGAGAAGAGCAAAAATAATCTTTTCTCGACTGGAAAAATCATGAACAAAAAAATAACCCTCTAGCAGATTTAACCATTTATCGACGGCATCTGCGTCTATCTAACCCTCGAATATGGGGATTTCAAAATTAACTTGTACCTTAAACAGTATGGCGTTTCTAGAGTAGCTGTTGGAAGCCGATGTGTCGCCCCTGGGTAGTCGCTAAAGGATCTGGGAAAAGTTGTCCATCATCGCGTTCCTTTGTCGATTAAGGGCTTCTTCGAGCAAGATTTTGATAGGACCTCCTACCCCCTCGTCTTTCTTTTCATCTACCATGGGAGAGCGTAGGGATTTGCGAGGCTGTTCTTGTAAAGGTTCGACCAGTTCAAGCCCTAACTCCTTATATCTTGCACTCGTTGGGGACATGCAAAGAAAAACAGAGAAAAAAAGCAGACCGCTCTGATACCACTAATCTGGATTTAAACATGAATGCAACAAAATACAGAGATAACCATATACACAAAGATGCAGCGGAAATAATACTTCATTTCATTAATGTAAAATACTAAAATATGCTTACAAACAGAAATGGAAATAAACCAGCTTGGGCGATGGTAGCTTATCTCTGAGAAGAGATGTGGCGGCTACATGCATCTGAACTGTGTTACAATGAGGCTCGAAGGCCTATTTATTGTTGAGAAATAATGGAAAACCCTAAACATCCAAAAACCTAACCCTAGAAGATGAAACGCCAAACTGTGGGCCCCGTTTGGGTAAATTGGTACGTCAACTTCTCGGGGTCGTAACTTTGGCATACGATCTTCGTTTGACACATACAGTATCTCGTCAGAAATATCTACCCGAGAACTACAACTTTGGGAAGAGAAACATCAATCCATGGACCCATGTTGCTCCCAGTTTTCCCAAAAAACGTCGTTTAGGGCCTCAAAACGGCTCTGGAAGTTCAAGACCTAAAAAACTGCTAAAAATAGTAAACTGTGCTACAATTAAGGAAACTAAAAGGCTAAAAGAAACAATGGTGGGGGTCCAAGTGGACTTGATAGGTGGCCACCAATATCCACCTGGATCAATACACTACCACATGGCACCCACATGGCTCTACCAGGTCACCCATAACACATCCTGTAGCCATTGTCATGCCTTGTGGTTCTTTCCACCTCATCGTAACTCACGGTTCCCAAAGGGTTTGACCCCTTTGTGAAAATCATCGATATCATGTTATAACTGTTCTTGGGGAAAATCCGAGTGCAAATGAAGCTTCCAGAGTGACACCCTCACCAAAACCCTAAACCTTCGGATCTCTAGATCTCAATCTACGTGATGCAGGAGCATCTGGTCGACAGGGCGAAGACCGAGAAGGGACAGAGAAAGTTTCTGAAGAAGATTGGGGTTGATGAATATTTCGTTAAACTGGACAGCAAGCCTGTCAGAGTTATTGTTGTTTTTTTTTAATTTTCTTTCAGGGTCAATTACAGCACCAAACAATGTTGTTTTAATTCATGTTTAGTTTGTCTTAATTATTGTAATAAGATTTAGTTAAAAATGTTAGATACAGAATAGTGTCAAAAGTATGTAAACAAACGAATAGTAAAAGAAACATGTGCCTGAGCAACCGTATAAACTACAAGAGCATAACTACCAGGCAGTTAACCAACTGCCCAAAACCATTGTACAAAAGGGCAAATGAAACAACCCAGAAGGGTTCAGTTCAGGAGCAGCATATGTAAAAGAGACTACCAGAAATACAGACATTATTCTTCCTTCATCAAATACAGTGCACAATTAAACATTTATTTCTATGAATTACGTCCTTTGTAACCAAATGTATTTGCATATTACTGTGTATTAAATTCATTTCAGATAAGCCGATTAGCAGAGTTTTTACAAGTCTAAAGACTCTGTCAGCCAGTCAAGACCGAGACCGAGCACCAGATATTAAGGCGCAAAACCAACACAGTGGAACGACAAACAAACTACGGCCAAACCGGTAAGCAACCAAAAACCATTTACAACAAGTTTATATACCATAAAGTGTTACGTTGTATGCCTGTACAAATTCACAAATATAGAAACTGTGCACGGAGGGTTCGTGGACCCGAGCTATCCAAAGCTCACAGCAAAACCCCAGTCACGGCCACGGGTTGGGAGAACCCAACACACAAACAGACTCGATAAAGACACAGTTGCAAACAGCAAGCAAGCAGACTCAACCAAGAACCGTTGAGAGGAAGTAAAAGTGAAGACAGAGCTACCCGGACAAGAAAGATTGTAACCCTTTCGCATCCACGGGAACGGCCACACCTGCAAACCCAGAGTAAGGCAGAGTTAGGGTTTGAAAACCATTTATAAAGACTGTACAGGAAATTAAGGCATGAAGTTGCAAACAAACCAACGAAATAGCGTATGAGGATACAGAGGATTCATACCTGTGGTGAGCCGAGACCCAGGCCAACAGAACCCAAAATCATCCCTGAGCACGAAGGAGCTGTGGAACGTTAGTTCCGTAATAAATAGAGGACGAAGACATAAAGCATAGAGTGAAACCTTACCTGATATACAGAGCTGAACGCCGGAGGAAAGCCGAACAGGGGAGCATTCGAACTGTGAATTCGACCCACGAGCGAAACAATAACCATTTCGTTACCAGAAATCACCAATAAGATTAACAGAAAGATCAAACGAACAACTTAACCCAAGCACAGAACAAACAATGTTCATACAGTCGTAAAACTCAGTCGAATGTACAGAGAGGAACCGAAACTTACCAGGAAAGCCCGAAGCAAACACAACAGTGCCCATGGCAATGTATTGACAGTGTCGAAAGACATAGTTTCACCATAAGGTATCAGCAAGTGTTCAACAGGTTCACCTCACTAGCAGCATAACCAGAAGCGGCCGAGACCAAACAAACCACAGAGCAAGTTCCCAAGGGTAAAATGACCGAGCGGGCGCGAAATGGTGAATGTAAAGCGCAGTAAAGAGATTAGGGTTCGTCAATCACGAGGAGGGCAGGTGTCATAAGGAGGATCCGGGGAGGTACCACGACATTAATACCAATCAACCACCAAATTTAAATCATTTGCAGTCACATAACACAGTAAGGTTTAGTGTGAGTCCACGTAAGTTGAGTCAGCGTGGGACCACGTGGGCAGGCCCCATCAATTGGTATCAGAGCAGTTTTTTTTTTATTATTTAGAAGAAGATGGCAGAAGGACAAGTGCCAAGACGAGGACGTGGAAGAGGTGCACGTAGAGGAGCAGATGAAGGATTGCGGGAACAAATTAGAGTTCTTACAGCTCGCTTGGAAGCAGTAGAAGCGGGTAGACGAAGAGACCCAGAACTGGGAGACACCAGTGAAGAGGAGGTGATGACTGCTGTAGAAGGGTCTGATGAGGAAGCTCCAGAATTGAGGTTGCTGCGACAGGTTTTAATGGCCAGCAGCAAACCAAAAACAGAAATCTCTAATTATGATGGCAGTCTGTCTGCGGAAGTCCTGTTGGACTGGATAAGCGAACTGGACAAATATTTTGAAAATGAAGAAGTCAGTGAGGATAAAAGGGTTAAGTTCGCTGCCACTAAGTTGAAGGGACACGCACTACTATGGTGGGACAGTGTCCAAGCAGACAGAAAGAAAATGAACAAGTCGCCGATACGACTATGGTCCAGAATGATAGCGAAGTTGAAAGGCAGATTTCTGCCAAAAGATTACCAGGTGGAATTATATCGGCGAGTGCAGAGTTTAAGGCAAAAAGGAATGACAGTTAGGGAGTATACAGAAGAATTTTACAGAGTAAATTTACGTGCTGGTTATACTGATGATAACCCAGAAAAGACAGCAAGGTACGTAAATGGATTGAGGATGGAGATATTAGATGAAATCAGTATTCTTTCTCCCCGGAATATTGAAGAAGCCTTTCAGAGCGCTGTAAAGGCTGAGGAAAAGATTAATAGAAAACAGAACAGCAGAAGAGGGAGAGGAAGTAGCAGAGGACGGGGACAGTCCTACGGAAGAGGCAAGAGTGCTGCGAACAGCGAAGAGGGCAGCAGTTCAAAAACTTCAGGGACAGCCGAAAAAGGGGATAGCACCAGAGGAGGTCGGTCATACCAGAGAGGACGAGGGAATGGCCGCGGAAGAGGGGCGAATGTCCAGTGCTACAGGTGCCACAAATGGGGGCACAGAGCCTTTGAGTGTCCAGAAGTTGAACAGGCTGGTCAGAGGGGAACGCTGATGGCACAGCCTGAAGAAGCTGAAGCACAACCCCGGGAAGTGGAAGACATGGCGGAGACGGGGGAAGCTTTAATTTTGAATAAAGTATTGATAAAGCCAACCAAGGAAGTGGCTGAAACAACCCAGCGGAAAGCACTGTTCCGGACAGTCTGTAAATCGCATGGAAAGTGCTGTAAGGTCATCATAGACAGCGGGAGTACAGATAACTTGGTTGCCACAGAGATGGTGGAAAAGCTGGGATTGAAGCGGCTGAAGCACCCCACACCTTACAAGGTGTCGTGGCTGCAGAAAGGCCATCAGTTGTTGGTCGATGAACAATGCGAGGTGGAGTTCCGCATTGGCAAGTACCACGATACAGTGGTCTGTGATATCATGCCAATGGACGTGTGCCACATACTGCTTGGAAGACCATGGCAGTATGACAGGAAGGTGACACACGATGGAAAAACAAATTGTTATAAATTTACGAAGGATGGGGTCAAACATACACTTGTACCCATCAAGGAGGAAGATACAGCAGAATCAAGCAGGACAAAAGCGCTATTACTTGGAGGAAAACAGTACATAAAACAGATTGAAGAAAATGAGATTAATTTTGCAGTGGTGAGGAGGATGAAGCCAGTGTTACTGAGCTTGGAGAGATCAGAATTGCCCAAGGAGATCCAAGAGCTGTTAGAAGAATTTCAAGATATTGCGGCTGAGGAATTACCTGATAAGTTGCCTCCCAAGAGGAGCATCAGCCACCATATTGACTTTATACCAGGATCAAGTTTACCGAACAAGGCAGCGTACAGGATGAGTCCAAAGGACAATGAGGAAGTACGCAAACAAGTGCAGGAATTGTTAGATAAGGGACTGATCAGAGAGAGTTTAAGCCCCTGTGCGGTACCTATAGTCCTTGCACCCAAGAAAGGTGGAGAATGGCGAATGTGCACAGATTCGCGGGCTATAAACAAGATCACCATTCGATACAGGTTTCCCTTGCCTAGAATGGATGACATGATGGACTGTCTTAGTGGGGCAGCATATTTTACAAAGATAGATCTGAAAAGCGGGTACCATCAGATCAGGATTAGAGAGGGAGATGAGTGGAAGACAGCCTTCAAGACTAACGAAGGACTGTACGAATGGCTGGTCATGCCATTTGGGTTGAGTAATGCTCCAAGCACTTTTATGAGATTAATGAACGAGATGTTAAAGGAGTTTATTGGAAAGTTTGTAATAGTCTATCTGGATGATATTTTGATTTTCAGCAGGACGAAAAGAGAACACCTTCAGCATATCCGAAGGGTATTCGAAAAGCTGCAGCAGAACAAACTGCTGATAAATTTAAAAAAATGCACTTTCTTGCAGAAGGAGTTGATTTATCTGGGATTTGTAGTGGCAGAGAATGAGTTGAAGATGGACCCAGAGAAGATTGAAGCGATCATGAGTTGGCCGTCACCTAAGAGTTTATTCGAGGTACGTAGTTTTCACGGTTTAGCAAGTTTTTATCGGAAGTTTATCAGGAATTTTAGTGAAATCTGCGCACCCATGTTAGAAACCATCAAGAAGGCCAGCCAACCTTTTTGCTGGACTAAGGCGGCAGAAAACAGTTTCCAACTCCTGAAACGTAAAATAACAGAAAGGCCAATCTTGAGACTGCCCGATTTCAGCAAACCTTTTCAGGTTCGATGTGATGCCAGCGGGACAGCTATTGGCGCTGTACTCAGTCAAGAGGACAGACCAGTGGCATTCTTTAGTGAGAAGCTGAATGAAAGTCGGCAGAAATACTCGTCATATGATAAAGAATTTTATGCAGTGGTTCAAGCCTTGAAACATTGGAGGCACTACTTACTGGGAAATGAGTTCGTTATGTTCTCTGATAATTCTGCATTGCAGTACATAACTCAGTAGCACAAACTGAACCATAAACATGCCAAGTGGGTGGAGTACCTGCAAAGTTTCACTTTTGTGTTGAAACACATAAGTGGGCAAGCCAACAAAGTGGCGGACGCTTTAAGCAGAAGAGCCCTGCTCTTACAGGAAAGTGGCATACAGGTGATGGGATTTGAGTATTTGAAAGACTTATACCAGATGGACGCGGATTTCAAAGAAGCTTTTGAAGCATGCCAGAATCCCGTATTGAGGAATACAAGCCCATGGCTAGATTACAATCTACAGGAAGGATTGTTGTTTCGAGGGGGACAGCTGTGTGTTCCAGATTGTTCGATGAGGGAAAATCTGGTGAGAGAGAAACACAGTGGCGGACTAGCGGGACATTTTGGCGTCAATAAGACAGTGGAGCAGCTCGGGCATTTTTATTACTGGCCAAGGATGAATCGGGACGTACAGAGATATATAATCAGGTGTAAAATCTGCCAACTGGCGAAAGGAAACAACCAGAACACGGGGCTGTACACACCCCTACCTGTTCCAAGCAGGCCGTGGGACTCAGTCAGCATTGATTTTGTCCTAGGATTGCCTAGAACACAGCGGGGGTATGATTCAGTGATGGTGGTGGTGGATAGGTTCTCAAAGATGGCTCATTTCATTCCTTGCCGGAAGACAAGCGACGCCACGAACGTGGCACATCTTTTTTTTACGGAAGTAGTTCGACTACATGGCTTACCAAAAACTATCGTCTCAGACAGGGATGTGAAATTTACAGGACATTTTTGGCGCACCCTGTGGAAAAAGCTGGGCACACAATTAAATTTCAGCTCTGCGTATCATCCGCAGACTGACGGACAGACAGAGGTGGTAAACAGGAGTTTGGGCAACTTGTTACGCAGCTTGACGGGAGAGAACTCGCGATTGTGGGACCGAGCTCTTGCCCAGGCAGAATTCGCTTATAACGATTCGCCAAATAGGAGCACCGGTCTTAGCCCATTTCAAATCTTGTATGGTATGCATCCGAGAGGAGTACATGAATTGCGAGATTCGGGACAGCTAGAAAGGAGAAGTGCAGACGGAGAAGATTTTGCAGAAGCGATGAGTGAGCTGCATGAAAAGGTCAAGTCAAGATTACAGGACAGCACGCAGAAATATAAGCAACATGCAGACACAAGGCGGCGAGAGGTAAACTTTGAGATTGGGGACGAAGTCCTTGCACATTTGCGCCGGGAACGGTTTCCTAAGGGTACGTATAACAAACTGAAGTTCAAAAAAATCGGCCCATGCAAAATTCTGCGAAAATTCTCAGCAAATGCGTATGAAATTCAGCTGCCACCTGATATAGGCATATCACCCATATTCAACGTGGCAGACCTGTTTCCATATCATGCCCAGGCAGAGGATGAACGAGTGGTACAGCCACAACGGGACACCCAGTTCGAGGACAGTCTTTGGAAGAAACAGTTACCATCGGTCAAGACCCATGAGATAGAAGGAATCATCAGCACACAAGTAGCCAAGAAGACACGCAGAAAGGAGTATCTGCGTTATCTCGTTAAATGGAAGGACCGTCCCATGGAGGACAGTTCCTGGCTTGACGAGATGCAGATCCGAAAGGCAGGCTACTCGGTGGAAGAACTCATGGAACGGAGCCATGAGAACTCTCTTTTACCCCGGCAGCCTGATGCAGGAGCATCTGGTCGACAGGGCGAAGACCGAGAAGGGACAGAGAAAGTTTCTGAAGAAGATTGGGGTTGATGAATATTTCGTTAAACTGGACAGCAAGCCTGTCAGAGTTATTGTTGTTTTTTTTTAATTTTCTTTCAGGGTCAATTACAGCACCAAACAATGTTGTTTTAATTCATGTTTAGTTTGTCTTAATTATTGTAATAAGATTTAGTTAAAAATGTTAGATACAGAATAGTGTCAAAAGTATGTAAACAAACGAATAGTAAAAGAAACATGTGCCTGAGCAACCGTATAAACTACAAGAGCATAACTACCAGGCAGTTAACCAACTGCCCAAAACCATTGTACAAAAGGGCAAATGAAACAACCCAGAAGGGTTCAGTTCAGGAGCAGCATATGTAAAAGAGACTACCAGAAATACAGACATTATTCTTCCTTCATCAAATACAGTGCACAATTAAACATTTATTTCTATGAATTACGTCCTTTGTAACCAAATGTATTTGCATATTACTGTGTATTAAATTCATTTCAGATAAGCCGATTAGCAGAGTTTTTACAAGTCTAAAGAGTCTGTCAGCCAGTCAAGACTGAGACCGAGCACCAGATATTAAGGCGCAAAACCAACACAGTGGAACGACAAACAAACTACGGCCAAACCGGTAAGCAACCAAAAACCATTTACAACAAGTTTATATACCATAAAGTGTTACGTTGTATGCCTGTACAAATTCACAAATATAGAAACTGTGCACGGAGGGTTCGTGGACCCGAGCTATCCAAAGCTCACAGCAAAACCCCAGTCACGGCCACGGGTTGGGAGAACCCAACACACAAACAGACTCGATAAAGACACAGTTGCAAACAGCAAGCAAGCAGACTCAACCAAGAACCGTTGAGAGGAAGTAAAAGTGAAGACAGAGCTACCCGGACAAGAAAGATTGTAACCCTTGCGCATCCACGGGAACGGCCACACCTGCAAACCCAGAGTAAGGCAGAGTTAGGGTTTGAAAACCATTTATAAAGACTGTACAGGAAATTAAGGCATGAAGTTGCAAACAAACCAACGAAACAGCGTATGAGGATACAGAGGATTCATACCTGTGGTGAGCCGAGACCCAGGCCAACAGAACCCAAAATTATCCCTGAGCACGAAGGAGCTGTGGAACGTTAGTTCCGGAATAAATAGAGGACGAAGACATAAAGCATAGAGTGAAACCTTACCTGATATACAGAGCTGAACGCCGGAGGAAAGCCGAACAGGGGAGCATTCGAACTGTGAATTCGACCCACGAGCGAAACAATAACCATTTCATTACCAGAAATCACCAATAAGATTAACGGAAAGATCAAACGAACAACTTAACCCAAGCACAGAACAAACAATGTTCATACAGTCGTAAAACTCAGTCGAATGTACAGAGAGGAACCGAAACTTACCAGGAAAGCCCGAAGCAAACACAACAGTGCCCATGGCAATGTATTGACAGTGTCGAAAGACATAGTTTCACCATAAGGTATCAGCAAGTGTTCAACAGGTTCACCTCACTAGCAGCATAACCAGAAGCGGCCGAGACCAAACAAACCACAGAGCAAGTTCCCAAGGGTAAAATGACCGAGCGGGCGCGAAATGGTGAATGTAAAGCGCAGTAAAGAGATTAGGGTTCGTCAATCACGAGGAGGGCAGGTGTCATAAGGAGGATCCGGGGAGGTACCACGACATTAATACCAATCAACCACCAAATTTAAATCATTTGCAGTCACATAACACAGTAAGGTTTAGTGTGAGTCCACGTAAGTTGAGTCAGCGTGGGACCACGTGGGCAGGCCCCATCACTACGCAACTATTCCACCACACTAGGCCCCACCCTAATTACACTATGATTACTCCAAAATATAGTTCCATTCAAAACCAGTGCTTTTCAACTCGGAAACTTGCATGATGCCCTCAGCTCTGGATGTCTCAGATTTCAGATACATCCTCCACTTACGTCGATCCAACCTTGGGCTGATAAAACCTCCAAGTGAGCCCCACTTTGTATACACACACCAATTGAATAGATACGCGGATCCACCTAAGGAGGGCCCCTCACCGAATATTTCCACTACGATAAATCTGAATGGATTAGAAATTTAGTGCACTTGGGCTAAGTATCCAGATGCCCATATTTCTATATGCATCTACTAGCCACAATTTCATCCACCCTTTTATCATATCTAGATGCACTAGGTGAAAAGGTCTAGAAACATATCTGACCTAGATAAAAAATCCACCAACAAATTATCCAGTAGCGGATACAATTTTTCCTTCTACAACAATTATACTTATCAAAACTAAGGACTTCAAGGGGCCTTGACAAGGTTCTCCTTGAAGCAAGGCATTGCTCAAAACCCCCATTTATAGAGACAAAACCCTTATTAAAACACTTAACACACCAAACATTATGCCTAGCCAAAATACAATCAAAGGAATTATCATCATGCCTGTTGTCAAGCACCGAAACTAGCTAAGCCATAACCAACACTACTTTGTGAATTCAAATAAAAAAACATCATATTAAACCACAACATGGGTCCCAATCAACACTATTATATCCACTGATATGTCATACATTGCATCATTCTTATTCCTTTACTAGGAATGAAAATCAATAGTCTTAAACAATCAAAGATCCATGATATCCATAACATACCAAATGAAGGGATTCACACATTGTAACAATTTCATAGAGTATATAAGGCAAGCATACAATATCATGCAACTAACTCTGCAACTCATGTGAACATCGGAAAACATAGGGAACTCTAAGTCCCTCATAATCATAAGAACATGTATATATCAAATAAACTCATCATTAATTATTCATAAAAAAACATATATATAAGTAATACACTTATTGGATTAACTTGAATGAGTGGAAGATGAGAGAGGGACTTGAAATCTCCACCCAATGATAGGTCAACTACACTGCAACCTTTCTTGCACCTCACCACCCCCAATATGGACTTAGGGTCCGAGGACTTAAGTGCTCAAGGGAATTTAGACCAATGCAAGTAACCATGTGAGAGAGAGTTCATTGTCCAGGTGGTTGACAATTTCCTCCAGCAGTAAGCACCATAGTGATTCTACTGCCTCTCAAAAAAGATCATAGGTATTCACCCTCAGGCATAGTGAGGGTCTACTCAACTCCATGAGTATGATCTCACTCTAAGGGTGGTTCACAATTGGTTTTTCAAGACAAACACTATAGGGATCCAAAGCACACTGTCCAGGTGGTTTATTAACTCTCTCCAGCAATAAGCACCACAATGTCTATACCTATTAGAGATTCACAACCTTTCAACAAGAAACCAAGTGGTTAATCACCCTTTAGCAAGATATAAGTGGTTTATAATCCCCAAGGTAAGCACTTACAGGTTTATCAGTTGAGACAACTTTAGCAACAATGAGTCAAATTCTCCACTAAGACGTCACTGACCATCACAAAACCGACACACATCATTGGTCATGCACCCAAAATCATAGGGAACATTGTCCCACATGTTCTTCACACCATGCACCTCTACGTGCTCCCACATTTTCCACGCCTTGTGTTCTTTGATCTCTCTCACGTCCTCCATGTACATAACCTTGCATGCCTTCTTTGTTTCTCTTCCTATCGGTCTCTTTTGTTTCCGACCCATTGTATGCATCTTACGTGTTAACCACACCAACGTGTCTTAAAAGGACATAGGTGGCATGGGGTTTGTCCTTTCCCTCAGGAAACCCATTTCCACCTCCATATTTGTTGTGTATAACATTAAATTAAGCCAGGGAACTAGTAGAATAATAAATTAATTAGTCTGGGTTTAATCACTTCAAAGAACTTCTCCTCCTTAGTATCTGAATTTGTGTCCACTCCACCAACCCATTCATTATTCACATTTCCATATTACTTGCATGAATGACAATTCACAATGAAATTTACAAGAGGGGTAGCAAAAAGGATTGCCACAAGGAGTGCTCTAGGGGTTTTTGATGGCGTTGAATCATTTATGAATTCAAAAATGAAATATAAACAACAAAAAACCACGATATTTCCAAAAAATGTATAGTTAGATTTCGAATAAGAAACCCAAAACATAAAATAGTTATACCACGCTAGGAAAATATATATATGCGGCTTTACTAAACTTGAACCCATGGATTTACAAAAATCTGTGAAAACAAGGGGTTAAAGCCAGTTAAGCTAACCCATTTGGATATACCATTATTATAATAATAATGATATAATGTTAAGATCACATCCTAGTTAGGGGTTGGGGGACGTTGGAGGTCGAAATTTTTTGAAATTTTGTTAAGTATTATTGTAGGTGACTACACAGAAGAGAGAGTGGCATGGGTGAGAAGTAGCTAGCGTGTAGTACTAAGGACATGCATAGAAGAGAGGGACACACAACATAGGGAGGTATTACGCATAGGACGCAGTGACGTCCAACAGGCAGGACACATGCGAATAAATCTAGTAGTTAGGATTTTGCAAATGATGGGAAAATCATAGGAAGGTCACAGTAGTAGGAGAATTTGGAGATATTTATAGAAGGGAGGAATTCAATGGAGTGGTGATGAGTTGGTGGTAGATATTTTCAATAGGTTCAAGCAGACGATTATTTGGCATGGGACAACTAGGGGAGAAGTTGTTAAAAAATATCCCATACAATTAGCCAACGTGGAGGACAACTAGGCGAGTGGGTAGGTAGGCCGAATAAGACTGAGAAGTTACAACAAATAAATAATAGGAATCATTTTGGATTGTCTTAGGGTTTGGCTAAAGGTGAAGGAAGAGGTTTTGAGATCATGTATTTTGCTACAGTAGTCATAGTCTAGACATTAATTGTATGAGTATGTAGCTCCTGAGAAACATAGGTGTAATGGAAAAATTTGTAGTGAGGTCTCTTATGTTTTTACCTTATCAAGGTTATCGTATTGTGCCCTGAGTAATATAGAAGATTGGTGAACCAATTTCAAAATGATTTCTCTTGTAGCTCATTGTGCCTTTTTGTTTTATTATGAACTAATGAAAAGAACAGTGGATTTCCTCCTCTATATGAGTGTATAAATGTGTTGTGTTGTTGTTGTTACTATCAATTTGTTAATTATCTTTTTTAACCAATGTATCTTAATGTCTTGAATGGTTGAGAGGACCGATAGTCTTGTGATAGTTTTACTATGTTAAAGCATCTTTGTGATGAATGGTATGTTTCTTTTTGATGTCGAAATGGCTGACGAGAAGGATAATATATTTTGCCCATAGTACCATTGTAGGTAATGAACCACATGATAGCTAGTGAGTGTCATAACTTGTGAAGTCCTGCACAACACGTAATCCCAAAATGACTACTAGGTGTTTGGTTGACCGTTGTCTGAAGTCTTACGATGTAAGCCAAGTTCCTAGTATCTTAGAATTATAGTAATCCCATATGATTGTGGAAAATTGGTTCAAGTAGTCCCCCATGGAATCTCAGGTGAGACTTAATCCATTTTGTGGGTGATGTCAAAAGGGTCGATGTTGATCGAGTTTGTTTGTCAACTATGCAACAAATCCCGGGCTTGTTAGAATTTTGCACACCAACAAATGATTCTATTAATGGGACTGGGATCATTGTATGATGGGATTATTCTATGACAAAGATGTGGAAACCATGGAATCCCACCAAGGAAGAGATTACTCAATGGTTTAAGTAAAAGGAGCATGAGTTTGCAGTAAAAGAAATCAGGGATAAGAGACTGAGCATGAAAAATGGTTGCAAAAGTATGTGTTTACTGAACTTCATGAAGCCTTGTTTGGAAAATTCCCAAATTTTTTAACCGAGTGGGTTTTGCGGTTGAAGGACAATAATACGACCTATCACCATGAGGAACCAAGATAATGGACACAATAGGAGGTACACCAATTGCAAGTGGTAAGGAATAAAATTTCACGTGATGTAGATTTTTGGTTTGAGAGTTTGTTGGAAGGTTATATTGTTGAATCTACAATAGAAGCAATAATATACAATAGTGTAGTCCAGAAGAATGTTTTGAAAGGACAACGAGGCATATTTATACGGTAACTACCATTAGCCATTAAGAAGCTACTGAGTGACCACAAAGTTTTTCCATTTGAGTCAATCAACATGAGCAACTAAACCACCCACACGTTAGGGGGAAGTGGGGAAGAACCAAGGTGCAATTTGAAAGAAGAGGAAGAAGAAAGGGTGGAAAAATTACGGTGGAGGTTGACATTAAGTAAGGGACTATGCAAGTGAGAAAGAAGAGATAGTAATTGGAGATAGGGAGTTTTGAGGGTGAAACCTTGAGGAGTCGATGGACGTTCCAACAGAGTGATGCGGGAGGAGGTAGGTCAATGTTGATGCATGCCAAAAGGTGAAGCCTAGGGAGAGGGGTGAGGAAAGGACACGAGAGCGAAAGGATTAGTGTAAGTGACCAGAGTTATAAGGGAACGCAGTTCAGAACCATGCACACTAAAGAAAAGGAAGAGGAGTAACTAACTCCATGCAACACATAGTCCTTGAACCCTAAAAAATAGAGTCAGACCATTCTCGGTGTCGAATCCGCAACCCCGCAAAGGTCTACCAACATAGAGGTAAGTACTCAAAACATTGTAACACATAATGTAGAAGGTAATTCCGGTCAAGAGGGTGGAGGTACTAGTAGCGGTGGAATTGGTCAAGTGGTGGGTGGAGTGTTGCAAGGTGCTCAAGTTCAATTTGGTGCATAGACAAGTGCATAATATTCTAATGGTGTTGCAGGTGCAACCGAAAGTACTTCGTAGGAAGTACTGTGTAGAATACAATGGAAGGCGTAGATTCAAGGATGCCTATGTTCCATAGTGCTGTGAATGAGGACCCAAAAAAACATTTTTTTATTTGTGAGGTCGTCTGGATAGCCAAAAAAAGTCCAAGACGAGGCAACGAAGATTTCATAGTTTGAAGCTACCTTCAAAGGTTGCACATTGATATGGTACATGAAATTTAAGAGTGCGACCCCAACTGGACATAATAGGATTCTAAATGATATTAAGTGGGCTTTGATCAAGGAGTTTTAGAACCCAAAATCTGAATCCCAATTTATTATTGAGTTGAAGGAAATCAAGCAAGGTCCAAGTGATTCAGTGTGGGAATTTAACTGATGATTTAAGATTTTGAAGGAAAGACATAAATTTGAGATTCTGGATGTGCAACATAAGGAGTGGTTCATCGTTGGACTGCTACCACATATTAGGATACGATTGACATAACAATGAATTGGCTCGCAGTCATAGGAATTGAATCTTGTGTTGAAGCTAAAATCTTCGGAAATAGGGAATGGAGAGAATAATGGGATGACACTAGTAGAGTGACAACTGGCTTCACTGGCTCTTCAACTACAATATCTAACCAAAGGGAAAGAGAAGCGAGAAGAAGTGTGGTGTATCATTTTCTCGACAAAAGGTCACCACCGAAATGAATCCAAGTTGCTGACAGATTATATGGCACCTAGCGCAACGAATCTTCTTGCACATGGTAAAGAGTTATGGTGTGAAGTTTTCCAAGTATGGGGCCACACCCCACAGAACTATCTGATGATGTAGAAGTATGAAGTGGCTACCTGCACTCTATTTTGTGATTTTTGCAAATCGGTGGGGCATAATATCCACCATTGTTGTGTATTCGAATTGTTGTGTGAACAATAATTTGATTCATTTTGAATACATGGACCCAAAGGAACTAAAGACGTGATGAGAAGATTCAATCAGCCAAGGTGTAATCAGACCAGACAATACAACCAGCCTGGCCAACGACAAGGAATAGAAGCTAGAGGTTCAAGAGGAACAACCCAAGGAAGAGGAAGATTTGGAAGAGTTCAAGGAACAATTGTTTTCTACACAGGACTTCCTAATCCTTATTGTATGTGTACATATTCTAGGGAGCTTGACCATTCTAATGAGAATTTCCCATAACTAATTACCAAATGGCAAGAGAAAAAGGGGCCAAATGTACAAATGATAGTCGTTGAAGCCCATAGAGCCCAAAAATTAGTTGACACAGTAATGTGTGGAGGTATCCGAATGGGAGAAGATGCTACAAAGCCTTTGAATCTTCAACGCAATGGGTTATAAGGGTGCTTAAGCCTCCTCTGAATTCGATCTTGTCCAAGAGAACGAAATCTACAAAGAAGGCTGAAGGGAGGTGGTTGCTGTAAAATGGGATAGTCCAAACATAGCTTGAGGAGCATGCATGCCAACTATCTACGATGACATTACTTACAAGGAGCCCATGGCAGTAATAAATCTAGTTCAGAACCTGCTCCAAAGTTGTCTTGAACTAGTGAAGAACAAACAGGAATGGCAAAATTTTAGGAAAGTGGTAGAATAGTGTGCCAAGGACACTAAAGTAGCTAAAACACAAGCATCAACACGTGTATTAAATCAAGTAGCATACCGAAAGAGAACGAGCAAGGAATTCATCTTCAGTGCATAAGTGGGAGAATATGAAATGGACACCATCATATTGGACTTGGGGTCTAATTTAAATATCTAGAAAGTACATGGGAAATGATGGGAAAAAACAAAGCTAGACTCGTCCCCCATTCAACTACGATTAGCCAATCAACATTGTATCTTTCCCATTGGTATATTGATGGGTATACCAGTAAATATTGATGGAGTTACGAGTACTGTTGATTTCAAAGTTATAGAGATCGTTGATGACATCGATCTCTACCTTTCTCTATTGGGGATCGATTGGGCCTTTTGTAATTAAGTGATTATGAACTTGAAGAGGAGACATATGATCTTTGGGTTGGGGATATTAAAGTTACAACACCTTTGGGTTCACGAGAAAGAGACCGATATACTGAACTAGTTAGAGGTGAGCTGAGTAGGGAAGAATTAGATAATATTTACAATGTGACAACTCATTGGGAAGATTATGTTAAAATCACCTCTGATGGAGTGTTGAGTTGGTGGTGTTGGATCATGTACTTCTGATTCAAAAGAGGTGTTGGAAAAGTGGAAAACCATACTGCATGAGGTCAGCACTCGACTATATGCACATATCACCAGGGTAGTGCACTTGATAAGAAACAAGTTGTGTAACCCGCCCCGCTTTGATGGATTATCCAAAGTGACAATTTTCATGCAAGAGTTTGAGTATCAGATACCCAAACATGTAAGGATTCCCTCCTTAGGTGTGGCATTGCATGCAACCCCAGCTAGATGGTGGACTGCACACAAGGATTAGGTCGCGAGATGGAAATAATGTAGACAATTGATGTGCATCAGGTTTGGGACCAATTTTGGGGTCCATGGGGAGAAATATTTAGGCATGGAGTTCCCAAGGAAAAACTTAAATCGATGTGTCACGACATGGACTAGAGAACACATGCCACAATAGGAGTGGGTACACAAGTTTGTGCATACTCTGGCCACTGTTCCCATGAACTAGTATATTAAGTTGGAAGTGCACAGACGAACAAAGGATTGGAATGAGATGGCGTAGAGATTTAAAGCTACATTTAGTTTCAAGACAAAAGAACCAACACTCGTTGAGCCCTTGAAGGTACTACAAATATTTTTTTTACCAATGGAGAATGTACTAATGTGTCCTAGGCATAAGCATTCACAGTAGATATGAGAATTCATGGAATGTTATAACATTACAAAACTAGAAGAGGATGATGATGATGATACCAGAAACATACAGATCACAAAAATTGAAGGGGGGCATCTAGTAAGTGGACTGAAGTTGCAATTCGCTAAGTATGTGCAACCTATCAAAACTAGGAAAGTAAACATTGGGACAAAGGAAAGTTCCAATATGGTAGTTATATGATATTATTGGGATGATGAAATGGTAGAGAAGGTTGTAGACCTGTTGCATGAGTACCAAGGTTTGTTCCCAAACACATTTGAAGAAATGAAGGGGATCGTAGGAGAATAAGGTGAGATGAGAATCCCATTAAAGCTGGAGGCTAAGCCTGTGAAGAAATGACCTTATCGGTTGAATCTGATTTACAAGGATAAGGTCAAGTAGTAGTTGGAAAAAATGCTAAAGGTAGAAATCAATGAACCCATGGAAGAGTTCGAGAGGATAAGCTCGATGGTAGTCCAGAACAAGAAGACGAGAGAAATCAAGATTTGTGTAGACTTCCATAATATAAATAATGCAGGTATGTAATGATGGAAGGAGCTCTACCCTTGTGTATATTAATAAAGTGTATTGTTTATAGAATTAGGTTAAATTTCCACTATTCGTTAAAGGTAACGAGTAGTTGTAATTCTCACTAAGAGTGGTAGTAGAGGTTATGAGATCAGTGAAAAATAAAATTTCATTGTGTGACAAAGTAAAATAGTGCACATGAAAGGGAATTCCACACAATGGTAATGCCAAAGTAGACAACATGCAGTGTTGGAGGCAGTCCAGTTAGGGAAGAATCACATGAAGAGATTGGACGGTCAAATAGGAAATAGTATTTTAATCTGGATGCAATATTGAAGATGTACGACAGACTGATTTGGTTGGAGGCTTAGGGAAGAGTCAGGGTGACAGTAAATAATGTGACATGACCAAGTGAGAGGGTGAAGGGATAACCATCCTTGGTATGGTAATAACAGTCAAATTGAAAGAAAACAACTGATATTATCCTCGAATTATATTTTGTGAAGCATAAAAGAGCAAGCAAACCACCAAGTCGACCCATTGGGTATCAGGATAATATGATCAGAAGATGATGATACTAAGGTGGAAAGGATAAAGTGATCAAGAATTGATATGAATTTGAGAGGTGGCACATGTAGGACACCCTTTAGAACTGAACTGAAGAGAATTTCACACATGTTCCACACAAAGGTGCAACAATTTGGATCTACATGTAATAATGAGGAATCCAGTGTAATGATTACCTATGGGAAGGAGCAAGGGGTGCAAGAGTTATAAAACACCACCTAAGAGATGGGAGCTAGAAAAAGAGTCGAAAGAGGATATTTTAGAGTCTATGAGTGTTCTTTGGACTAGAGTCGTTTGTGATCGGGAGAAGAGAAATATATGATGTAGGGACTTGCCACACGTAGGAGGCAGCAACGTCCAATAGACATGACACATATGAATAAATTCGATAGTTAATATTTTGCAGGTGATGGGAAAAGGAGAGGAAGGTCACCATGGAAGGAGAATCTAGAGATATTTACAGAAGGGAGGAAGTCAGCGGAGTCGTGACGAGCTAGTGGTAGATATTTTCAATAGGTTCTAGTAGACGGTTATATGGCATGGGACAAGTGGGGGAGAAGATGTCAGAAAATATTTCAGATGGTTAGCCAACGTGGAATACAATTAGGAGGAGTGGGGAAGTAGGCCAAATAACACTAAGAAGCTACAACATATTAATAAGTTTGAGACCGTTCGAGGGTTGGACTGAAAGAGAAGGAAGATCTGCTGAGATTATGTCTTTTGCTACAGTAGTCGAAGCCTAGATGTTAAGTGTATGTGTTTGTAGTTGTTTTGAAACATAGGTGCAATGGAACAATTTATAGTGAGGCCTCTTATATTTTAGCTTTATTAAGGTTAATGTATGGTGTCTTGAGTGATATAGAAGGTTGGTGAGTTGAGTTCAGAATGACATCTCTTGTAGCGCATTGTGCCTTTTTGTTTTATTATGAACTAATGAGAAGAACAGTGGATTTCCTACTCTATATGGGTGTATAAATGTGTTGTGGCTATTATTGTTTGTTTGTTCATTATACATTTAATGATATCTTAGTCAACCAATATCTCTTAATGTCTTGAATGGCTGAGAGGACCGATAATCTTGTGAGAGTTCTACCATGTTAAAGCATATATGTGATGAATGGTAAGTTGCTTTACTAATATCGAAACGACCGACGAGAAGGATAATATATTTTGGCCATAGTACCACTGTAGGTAATGAACCACACGCGAGCTAGAGAGTGTAAGACCCTGTGAAGCCTTGCACAATGCGCAATCCTAAAATGATTACCAGGTGTTCGATTGATAGGTGTTTGAAGTCTCATGTTGTAAGACGAGTTCTCGGTGTTATAAAATTCTAGTAATCCCATCTAATTAAGGAAACCTGGTTCCAACAATCCCCCATAGCATCTCGGGTGATAATTCATCCACTTTTTGGGTGATGCTAAAAGGCTTGATGTTGAGTGGGTTTGTTGGACAATTACACAGCAAATCCCGAGTTTGTTATAATCCCACATGCCAACAGGGGAAATTATTGGACTTGAACTCATTGCTTATGATTAATCTGTGTCTACACATACACACACACACACCCATGACCTTTCAACGATCTTTGCAATTAGGCAATTTAAACCAATTAAGCTAACCTTCTGAGATATAATAATAATAATATAATTTTATTTTCATGACCTAACCAAACATCAAATTGGTGTATGCTAACCCCTTGTTTATGCAATAGGGACCCCCTCTGCATAACAATTTCACTATTTAATTTCACAAAGTTGTATATACCTCACCCCTCTCTAGATTCAAAACTATGACTTCCTAAGAGGAAACTCAAGCTGTTAACAATAAGACATTGTTTTTCCCAAAGAAAACTTTACATGATCCCTCTCTTCCCTAAAACATTTGAATCGAGGGTGACTCAACCACCAACCACAATTGGCATTATTAATCTATAAGACCCTGATTGGACTTGACGTGACTTATAATCTCCTATTGATATAGTGTCGTGTATAAATAGTTCAATCATTTTTTTTATTTTTTTTGTTTGTCAAATTGTCTGTGTTCCTCCAGCCCTGACCTATGGCTTGAGAATCTGCGACACAGGGGCATCTAAGCCGTCAAAGTCACCCAAGGATCACACCCGACCTAGGCCACACCAGCCCTAAGCTGACTAGATTTTAGCGTGTCTCCTCCCCCTAGCATGGGTGCAACAACCTCCGTAAGGTTTGATCCTGAGTCGCCTTGCTGATGAAACCCATCATCAACCAATTGTGCTAGTAAATCTTGACAAATAATTCAATCATTTAAATAAACCCCCTCTCGATGTAAACTACTAATATAAATATAACAAAATACACCTTTTATAAAAATTGATATATCTCGAATGTAAGTGAAACAAAATACACCTTTAAATAATTCCTTTTCTAAATTGATACACCGAATGCTAACCCTATCCATATAATCCAATGTTTATGTTTTAAGGGGTAATGGATTACTTCGAACCCTTTAAAATCCTAGCGCATTCCAGATTTGTAGAGGGAATATTTTGAATGTAGAATGTTGGTTGAATGCCAAATTTGAATGAGTGCAAATCACTTGAAAAGAGTGTTTCAATCTAATTCAATGCTCAGGTTTTTAGAGGTAATGGATTACTTTAGCCCTTTAAAATCCTAGGGCATTCCATATTTGTGAAGAGGGAATATTTTGAATGTTGGTTGAGTGCCAAATCTGAATTAGTGCAAATCACTCGAAAAGAGTGTAATTTTTTGTTTTTAATTTTCCCATATAAAATTATTTTAATAATATAATTTTATAAATAAAAAACATATAAAACCATTGAATATATAATTAAAAAAATAAATTATTTATAGTGTAATAATAAATATATTTTAATATTATATTTATTATAATTATAAATAAATATAATAAAAATATACCATTTTTAATCTAATTTTCTATTTAAAAGATATAACAAAACAAAGTGAAAACACAAAATTTAGAGATATTAAATTTTCTTAAAAATATTATTTAATAGAGTTTCTAATGATTTTTGTTGTTTTGAGAGGTGTATTTTACAGCCTAATATGAAGGTGATTTATGATTCATTTAATGTGGAGTTGACATATGTTTTTTTTTTTAAATACTCTAAATGATAAAACAATATTAGCTATAATAAAAATAAAAATGATTATACAAATTTAATTAGTTTTAAATAAAAACATTATAAAACATAAATAATCTCATTCTCATTGTGCTCACTTGATTGGTTGTTAATATTAGTGTAAAAATTCCACTTCACTCTTGAAGTTATAAATAAAATATTTATATATCTATTTTAAATAATATAATTTTATATTAACTTTATAGAAAAATAAAAATTTAAAAGTATAAAAAAACCATTTCTATTTCTCTTATAAATAATTCAATATAAAACTTAAATAAATTGTTTCAATATCCATAGTAACTAATACATTTCAATATACACACACATAGAGAAAGTACACATCCATACATGGATAATGATATATGTGGGTTAATATTGACCCCAATAAAATATTTCAATGGTAAAAATAAATAAATAATTAAAAATAAAATAATTTAGTTGCTTCTTAATAAAATGGAAATGTGTAATTCATTCAATTTTTAATTTAAATAATAATAATAATAATACAAATATTTAAAAATACAATTTAAACACTGGAAAATTATAATTAATATATATATGTATATGTATATGTATATGTATATGTATTACATTTTTTTAGTGTAAACATTTTTTCAAGTTTGGCATTTTAAAAAGAAGTTTGCATATAAAAAGAGTTGATCCCTCTCACTTCCTCTCAGTGCTTGGTAGATAGTAGATCTATGATTAATAAGACCAATATCTTGATTATTTAGAATATGAATATAGGGTTATTTGAAATGTTAAAATTCAATTAGCTGAAATGTGAATAAGGTCAATTTTTTTAGTGTAATAAAAGATGGCCTAAGTGCATGTTGTTTGTGGTTTTTTATTTTTTGTTTTTTAAATAAAAAATAAGAGTTTTTCAATAATTAGAGGAAAATTACAAATTACATGTAACATGGCTTTTTAAAGTTTGGAAAGTGTCGTTATCATAAAAGGGCTATAAATATTGGCCTATCAACCAAAGATACTAAGAAATATCTTAATTAATAGCAAACTATCTAAGAGTGACAATAATAGTAATTGTAACAAAGAATATACTTATTTTATAAAGATTCAAGATGAAAACTTTAGGGTTTTTTGGGTTGAGAAAGAGGAAATGCCTTCAATATTGACATGTCTTTCCCTGAGTTGACTAAATTTCTCCATCTTCTTAGACCAAGGCCTTAATGTTCTTGTGTAGAAATATGGTGATAGAATTGCAACTGCTCAAGGAATTTTAAACTAAATCAAGACACACAATTCTACTCTATTGATATGAGGAATTCAATTCACAATTTAGAACAACAATCTCATACATGCAATAAGAAATAACACACATGCACAATATTTTTTCTAGGGGAACCCAAATGGGAAAAACCCCTCAAGCCTCTTTGCATTAATAAGATGAATAAAGATGTATTACAATTCCTTGTCCACTCTGAGCACAACCTGCAAGTGAATAGCCTATCTCTCTGCTCAATGAGAAGCTATGACCCAGACTTAGCCAATGTCTGCCTTTGCCTAAGCCCTTATTTCCTTGTGCAATTCCCAAGGTTTGATCATATGATTGCATGCAACACTTGCTTACAAACTAGTTTACAACTACTTGTTACACTTGCTTGGAATCTACACCATAACTGGGAACTCAAATTCTCTGCATGCACTAATTATTTTAGGTTGATTGATCATTAAACTCGATGATCACTGAGTTAGACTGCTATCCCACTACACAACTGACCTTCCACTAGTTCCTCCAACTGTAAGAACTATTTTGATTTAACACAACTGAATATAACTGAACTTGATTACTAAAATTTAGTAATCACACATGCTTAACTGAACTCCGTACCCTCTAACTCGAATTCACTGAGCTAATTGAGTGACAAGAGCCATGTCACAGAAGTTAATTGCATCCAAGTTGTCTGCTGATGTGGAAACTCGAATTTTCTCAATTTGGCTAAGACAAATTCAAATTGAGACTTTATTGTTGCACTTCTCAACGTTCCCTCTCAGCAAGAAAGGGGTTATCAACCACCCATATCCTGCAGCTATGGAATTTGAACATCCCTCTTGATAAGGCCTTTGTCAAGATGTCATCATCTTGTTCCTTTGTTGGAACGTATTGTAGAAAAATTATATGCCTCTACACACAGTCTCGTAAATGATGATACCAGATATCGATATGCTTGGATCGATCTTGAAATATCGGATTCTCAGAGAGCTTAATGAAACTCTGATTATCACAATAGATCACAGTTGGATACATCATCTGGCCAAACAATGGTTAAGTGTCTTTCTCATCCAGATCACCTCACATGCTGCTTGACTTGCAATCATGTATTATGCTTCTTTCGAGCCGATGTCCATAGATATTTGTTTCCCACTGTACCAGAAAAACATTGCGGACCCAACACTGAAAATTCCACCTGATGTACTCTTTCGGTCGAATGGACTCCCTACCCAATTTTCATCTGTGGAGCCACACAACTTCACTCCCTCTATCCGTTTGTACCACAATCCATATTGGGCAGTGCCTCTGAGCTACCATAAAAAATGCTTAATTGCCTTCCAATATAATTTGGTCAACCTAACCATAGCTTAGCTCACCTAGTTGACTGCATTTCATATATCGGGTTGTGTGTTCACAAGATATATTAGTGAACCCACTAAATGCCAGTAAATGGTAACATCCACTGATCAGGTGCTCAAAAAATAGCTCAAATTTCAAAGTTGTCGGATTGGTGTGGAGCTGGAAGAACGTGCAATGCTTGTCATCCTGAATCCGCCGCAACTCATTTTCTCGTGAAACAAACTCCGTATGACTCCATAAACAAGTTATGTCCACTTTCTCAAATAAGCAAATTTTAAAAAAAAGGACAGCCCAGTCAGCAGTCTATACTGCTGACATGGTGTTGACTGGACAAGTGAGGTGGACGTTGACTTGGTCAAAGCGCTTCTCAGCTAATGAATTCGTGACAAGTGTCGCTTTGTTATTGGTCAGATTTTAATGGTTCTTATTTGTTGGAATGATGGCCAACAATGGGCTAGCACATGGCCCAACCGAAGGCCACCAAAATTATTGCTATAGTCCAGGCGGAGGCAGTGGGGGTCGAACCCGCGACCTCCCAACACACAACTGAGCTCATTGCCAATGCACCACGCGGTTATGACATAACCATATAGTTCGCGCTGAATATTTAAAGTTCAACACCGTCAAGTTTGGAGATTGGGCAGACTTAACCTCCCCATGTGAACACCATTCTCAAGCCACCAACATTTATGTCTAACTGCCAGCATTTTACATGACCATCGAGGAAAAGGGGCCAACGCCGGGGGCTAGCCCCTGAGCACATGGCCCCCCCATATGACCCTAAATTTCCGCATTTTAGGCCTCGACAGCCAAATGAACTGTCCGACAAATCCGCTTGGATTTCGGTGGATTTGGTGGCCTGTTAGTGGAAATCGAGGCGAAAATGAGGGTTCAGTGCCAGATTTTGGGCAATCTGTAGAGCGAATAGTGGAGAAACTAGGAGAGGTCATAATTTCTCCAGTTTTCAACCAAATTAGGTGCATAAAGAGGCTAGGTAGCCATTTTTGGACATTCTGGACTCATTGGAGCAGGTTCAGAAGCATTTGAGCATTATAAACACATATTTTTACACATTTGAGTATAATAGAGAGGCTTAAACCATTGGAAGCTAGACCAAGGAGACATAGCCCAGAAGGGGTGACTCCTTCATCATGTTCCTATTGTGATGTGTTTTTGGTGATGTTCTGTACATGTATAAGATGTTGTTCAGTTTCTATTTTATGTTAAATTTCTCATAAAATTAACATAAAAACTCATTTTCACTTGCAATAAACTCATGAATCCTTAAGCACATGAATAACATTTTGTTTATAATCTGAGGAGGATCTTAGCACATCAAAACTAATATTCTTAATCAGATCATTTTTGGTATCAGAGCACTAGGTTTGCTTTGTGCAAGAAGGATTTAACTGTTTGCAAGTTTATGTCATGCTTACAAGGTTAAAACTCAAAAGAGGAGAAGGGAAACTGGTTGGAAGCCCTGAAGTTGGGTCAAGGGGAAGGAGGGAAAGGTTGCCACAATCTCCAACACCAGTTCTTCCTCAAGTTGTAGTTGAGACTCCAGTGAGCATGTCTCATGAATAAGAACCTACAAACATGGCAGAATATGAGAAGATCTTCAGGAAGGCTTTCTTTGATATGACAGAGATGGTGAAGGTCCTCTATGAAGAGAGGAATATCAAGTTGCAGGGTGAAAGCTCCAAACCCCCCAAAGGAGAAGGTTCTTCAGGAGGAGGTAATGGAAATGGAGGTAAACCTCCACCCTCTCCACCATCTTCTTCATATTCTTCTTCACGAGCATCTTCGCCCTCTTCCACTAACACAAACATTACTCATAATCATCAACATACCTCAAAAGGAACTGGTAAATCACCCTTATTAAAACTTGATGTTAAATTTGAGTTGCCCATGTATAATGGTGAAGTGAATGCAGAGAAGCTTGATAATTGGATTCGTCAGTTGGAGGTCTATTGCATAATTCAAAACCTTCAAGAGGATGACATAAAGATTCAATTAGCTTCCTTGAGAATGGAGGGTGCAACACTAGTATGGTGGGAATCAAAGACACAAGAGGAGATAAAAAAACACAGTAAGATCTCAATTTCTTGGTCTGATTTCATTGCTGCAATTAAAAGACAATTCTACCCTCTAGCTTATATGCAGAAAGCCATCATGAATTGGCAGAACTTTAGACAACTTAAAGGTCAAAATGTGCAAGATTACACCTAAGAATTCAGAAAAAGGTCTCTAATGTTACGTGTAGATTTGCAATCACAAGACACGTTGTTGAAGTACATAGGGGTTTTACACAATTACCTTAGGCATACTATATTAATGTTTAATCCTAATAATCTAGATGATGTGTGTGTGCAAGCCACTCATCTTGAGGCAAGAGGGAAAAACACTCCAGAAGAAGGTAGTAAAAAGCCATTTAAGGGTAAAGAGAAAGAAAAGGGTTTCAAAGGAAATAAAAATGCATCCATTAAAAAGGAAGGAGAGAAAACAATATGTAAACATTGTTCCAAAGAGGGTCACGATGAAGCTAATTGTTGGAAGCTTCATCCCGAGATGAAACCAAAGAAATTCAACAACAAAGGAAAAGAAAAGACAATTGTCGTCATTCAAGAGGATTTGGGATCCGATTCGGGTGATGAGACTAAAATTACAACCATGGGTATAAAAATAAAAGAATTCATTGCTAGCACTAGTATATCAAATTGTCACACTAGTACTCCAAATGAAGAAACAAGGATTGAATTATTTCATGTGAGGGTAATCTCAAAACATACAAAAATCGACACACTTTTTTATAGTGGGTCTCAAGCCAACTTGATATTTGATGATTTAGTCAAGAAACTTAATCTTGAAACCATTTTACATCCCAAGCCATATCCATTGGGTTGGATATGCAAGGACACAAACTTACAGGTTACAAGAAAATGTATTCTTCAGTTTGCAATCACAACAAACTTCATTGACGAAGTTGAATTAGATGTTGTACCACTTGATATATCAGGAATTGTTTTGGGTAGTCCTTACCTCTATGATAGAAAAGAAATCTTCTATCGTCATGAAAACAAGTACCACTTGTTCAAAGATGGTGTGGAGTATATTGTGAGAGCTCATCGCAAGAAACTAAATCTTTCATTAGTTAATGCAAGGCAAATGAAAAGACTAGTGAATTCAAGCAAGAATTTAGTGCTTCTTATGATCAAACCCAATGTTGATGTTGATTATGAAGAATTTGATGGTTGTAGTTCAAAAGTGAAAATTTATTTGGTTGATGTAGTTAACCATTATGATGGGGTGTTTCAGAAAGCAAAGGGATTTCCTTCCAAGAATAGAATCCAACATGAAATACCATTGCAGCAAAGGTGTCTTCTTTCTAACATTGACATGCACATGATGTTAAGAAGGGAAAGTGAAAAAATAACAAAGCAAATCCAAGGATTGTTGAACAAAAGGATCATCCGACCATCTCCTTTACCATGTGGTGCACCTATTGTTTTGGCACCCAAGAAGAATGGTAAGAATTTCATTGAATGGGATTCAAGAAGTGGTTTTCATCAAAGTAGAGTTGTTGAAGGAGACATATGGAAGATGACATTCAAAACCAAGCAAGGTTTGTTTGAATGGCTTGTTATGCTTTTTGGTCTTTGCCATGCTCCTACTACTTTTATGCATGTGATGAATGATGTATTGAAGCCATTTCTAGACATGATAGTCTACTTGGATGACATTTTCATTTTCAAAAAATTTCATTATGAACATGTCATGTGTGAGAAAGAAATACTTGATGTCATATGTCAAGAACATTTGTTATTGAAGATGTCAAAGTATATGTTGGATAAAACTTCTTTGATGTACTTGGGCAATGATATTGGAGAAGGTGAGTTGAAGTTAGACCTCTCCAAGATTGATGCCATTATGGATTGGTCAATGCTCAAGATAGTCATTTGTATAAGAGGTTTTTTGGGAGAAACCAAATGTTGGAGGAGATTCATTGTTAAATTTTCCTCTATAGTAGCTCCTTTGCATGTATTGAAAAGTGTGAAAAAGGTCTTCCAGTGGGGAGGCAAACAATAAGAGGCATTTAATGCTTTGAAACAAAAGATTAGTTCAGCCTTTATACTTGTTCTTCTAAACTTGAAAAATTCATTTGAGTTTTAGGTTGATGTATGTGACTATGCCATGGGTGCAGTCTTTATGCAATATGGTAAACCCATTTCATTTCATTTAGAATTTTTCAATGGTGCAGTATTTAAGTTGCAGCGACAAACACACTTTCATTGGATGAGTTTTCTTCTACTATTCCACTTGGTCAAAAGTTATAAGCGACAAGTTTCCTGGTGTACTTTCTAGGCCTATAATTTGTATGATTACATTCCTCAAGCTTCATTTTGTTTTACATGAAAGTTATGTTCAAAAAATACATACTTTCAAGATGTACAATCAAGCTTGAGTCAAGGGAATCAAGTAGAGGAATTTGTTTACAATTTGCATCATAATGTATTGTATCATCCTAGTAAGAAGGATGTTGCTACTGATAGTAACATGGAAAAAGCCAAAGAGTTCATTGAACGACTCCAAATGGTACATCAAAAGATGCAAGATCAACTTGAAAAGGGCAAAGGGAAGTACAAAGCAAGGCACGACAAGCATCATGTAGATCACAAGTTCCAAGTCAATGATGAATGGATCGAGATTAGAAAGGTGAGGGAACTGTACCCTCACCTACTGGACAACTGAAAGTGATCTTTTGGGGTTCAAAAGGCTTCCAATGGGGAGGAATGATTAGGTGCTCAAAAAATAGCTCAAATTTCAAAATTGTCGGATTGGTGTGGAACTTGGATGATCGCGTAGTGCTTTTCATCCTAAATTTTGTGCAACTCATTTCGCACGAAACGAACTCCGTATGACTCCAGAAACAAGTTCTGTTCACTTTCCCAAACAGACGAATTTTCAAAAAAAGGACAACCTAGTCAACCATCCGTATTGTTGATGTGGCGCTGACTGGGCAAGTGAGGTGGATGTTGACTTGGTCAAAGCGCTTCTCGACTAATGAAATTGTGACAAGTGTCACTTTGTTATTGGTTAGATTTTAATGGTTCTTATTGGTTGGAATGATGGCCAACCACGGGATGACACATGTCCCAGCCGAAGACCGCCACATGGTAGTCCGGGAGGCCACCAAAATTGTTGCTATAGTCCGAACGAAGGCAGCAGTGGTCGAATCCACGACCTCCCAATGCACAACAGAGCCCATTGCCATGCACCACGCGGCTATGACTTAACCATATAGACCGCACCGAATATTTAAAGTTCAACACCATTAAGTTTAGAGGTTGGGTAGACTTAACTACCCCATGTGAACTCCATTCTCAAGCTGCCAGCATTTATGTCTAACTTCCATCATTTTACATGACCGCCGGAGGAAAAGGGACCAGCGCCGGGGGCTAGCCCATGGGCACATGGGCCCCCCATATGACCCTAAATTTTTGCATTTTAGGCCTCAATGACCAAATTAATTGTCTGACAAATTCACCCAAATTTCAGCGGATTTGGTGGCCCGTTAGCAGAAATCGGGGCGAAAATGAGGGTTCAGTGCCGAATTTTGGGCAATTTGTAGAGCGAATAGTGGAGAAACTAGGAGAGGTCATAACTTCTCCATTTTTCGACCAAATTGGGTGCAGAAAGAGGCTAGGTAGCCATTTTTGGACATTCTAGACTCATTGGAGTAGGTTTCAGAAGCATTTGAGCATTGTAAACACATATTTTTACACATTTTAGCATAATAGAGAGGCCCAAGCCATTGGAAGTTGGACCAAGGAGACGTAGCCCAGGAGGGGTGAACTCCTTCATCATGTTCCTATTGTGATGTGTTTTTGGTGATGTTCTGTACATTTATATGTTGTTGTTCAGTTTCTATTTTATGTTAAATTGCTCATAAAATTAACATAAAAACTCATTTTCACTTGCAATAAACTCATGAATCCTTAAGCACATGAATAACATTTTGTTTATAATCTGAGGAGGATCTTAGCACAACAAAACTAATATTCTTAATAAGATCATCCACCTCTTCACCTAAAGTGGCAGTCTCCTTCCTCAATTTGGTTGCTAGAGGTGTCTCCATGGGCTTACAACTCTCCATGCAGAATCTCTGCAGTATCTCAGTGGAAAACTTTCCTTGAGACACAATCAATTCCCCATCACCTTGCCATAATTCCAGCCCAAGGAAGTAGTGCATAAGACTCATGTCCTTCATCTCAAATTCCCTTGCAAGAGTTGATGAACTACTCATCACCTATTAATATTAAATCATCAATGTATAAAACAATGATAAGCAATTTACCTTCTACCAAGATATGATAGAGGTTTGCATCTGCTTCACTTTTGGTGAAGCCCAATCCTGTGAGATAATTGCCAATCCTGGTGTGCCAAGCATGGGGTCCCTGTTTGAGACCGTACGATGCTCACTTGAGTCTACACGCATGAGACTCCCAATCAAATGTATCAAAACATTTTGGTTTCTCTATGTACACCTCCTCCTCAATAACACTATTGAGAAATGTTGTTTTTACATCCATCTGGTGGATCTTCCACCCCATTTGTGCAACCAGTGCAAGAATTGATGTAATGGATGAATACCTTGCTACGAGAGCAAAGGTTTCCTCATAGTCAATTCCCTCAACTTGAGAGAATCCTTTGGCCACAAATATGGCCTTATACTTCTCTATGCTTCCATCTACTACATGCTTAACTTTGAAGATCCATCTCAAACCCACAACTGATTTATCTGCAGATCTTGGGACCACTTCCCAAACATTGTTCTTCATGATGGATTTGTATTCTTCCACCATTGCATCAACCCAAACTAGTTGCTCAACTGCTTCCTCAAAAGAGGATGGCTCAGTATCTACAAGCTCAGTCATTAGAGCCATGTAGCTAGTGTACCTCTTAGGTGATCTCCTTTTCCTACGAAAATTTGAAGGAGCTCCCACATTCTCCCTCTCATCCTACACTAATCTATCAGCTTCCATGGTTATTTTTCTACCTTCTCTTGATGGTTCTTATTGAGTGGATTTTGTAGTGTAAACCTTCTTTCAAGTTTGGAATTCTAAAAGGAAGTTTTCATATCAAGAGATTTGATCCCTCTCAGTCCCTCTCAGTGCTTGGTAGATCCGTGATTAGTAAGACCAATATCTTGATTATTTAGAATATGAATATAGGGTTATTTAAAATGTTAAAATTCAATTATCTAAAATGTGAATAACATCACTTTTTTTAGTGCAATAAAAGATGGCCTAAGTGCATGTTGTTTGTGGTTTTTTTTTTTTTTAATAGAAGGAAGAGCTTTTCATAATAAGATAAAAATTACAAATTACAAGTAACATGGATTTTTAAGGTCCGGAAACTACCGTTATTATAAAAGGACTATAAATCTTGGCCTATCAACCAAAGATAATAGGAAATATATTAATTAATAGCAAATTATCTGAGAGTGACAATAATAGTAATTGTAACAAAGAACATACTTATTTTATGAAGATTCAAGATGAAAACTTTAGGGTTTTTTGGGTTGAGAAGGAGGAAATGCCTTCAATATTGATATGCCTTTCCCTGAGTTGACTAAATTTCTCCATCTTCTTGGACCAAGACCTTAATGCTCTTGTGTAGAAATATGGTGATAGAATTGCAACTTCTCAAGAAATTTTAATCCAAATCAAGATACATAATTCTACTCTATTGATCTGTGGAATTCAATTCACAATTTAGAACAACAATCTCACACATGCACAACATTTTTCTATGGGAAACCAATCAGTAAAAACCCCTCAAGCCTCTTTGCATTAATTAGATGAATAGAGATGTATTACAATTGCTTCCCCTCTCTGAGCACAACTTGTAATTGAATAACCTATCTCTCTGCTCAATGCGAAGCTCTGACCCAGACTTAGTCAATTTCTACCTCTACTTGAGCCCTTATTTCCTTTTGCAATTCCTAGAGAATTAGACCCTATTTTTTAGGAATTTTCCTTGAATTGATTGTGCAATTCCCAAGGTTTGAACATCTGACTGCATGCAACACCTGTACACTCAAACTTGTTTACAACTGCTTGTTACACTGCCTTGAAATATCCACCACATCTGGGAACTCGAATTCTCTGGATGCACTAGTTATTTTAGGTTGATTGATCAGTAAAAAGGATGATCACTGAGTTATATTGTTGTCCCACTACACAACTGACCTTTCACTAGTTCCTCCAACAATTAAAACTAGTTTAACTGTACACAACTAGATATAATTGAACTAGATTACTAAAATTTAGTAATCACACATGCTTAACTGAACTCCAAGCCCTCTAACTAGAATTTACTGAGCTAACTGAGTTATAAGAGCCATGTCACACAAGTTAAACGTATCCAAGTTTTCTGATGACGCGGAAATTCGAATTTTCTCAATTTGACTAAGGCAGAGTGAAATTGAGACTCTCTTGTTGCACTTCTCAACATCTTGCACCCCTTTTTATTGTCCTACTTGACCATCTTGGAGACATCTTTGAAATTTTGTGTACGAATTCCTAAATGGGGATTTGAAGAACTCAAAGAAAATTGAGCATTATCTATTTGGTGGTCTAGCACAAATTGTCGATCTTTATTGATGTAGGCCTTTTCCAGAGCAATCATGCATGGAACATCCAAATCCATGTCTTCTAGGAGGTATTCAATCTCATCCTCTTCCATTACTAACCTAGTTGGCTCCTATGGCAAAAATTTTTGTAGATTACCTTTTGTATTATTTTTGTTAGTATTTTTTGGATGTGCCAAAGACTTTAGAATATCTCCTGCAACTAACTCGGGGACTGATTGATTAACTTGTGTTGGGGTCTTTATGGGAGAGGAGAGAGACACAAACCTATTTCGAGATCTAGGGTTCTGACCATAATTTGAGACTCCTCGAGGTCTCAAACTCCTTGTCCTTTAGGGGAACATTCCAAAAACTCTTACTATTTATTGATGCCTATTGGATTTGGATTTTGATACCTTTGTGCCTAAAACAAATTCAGATTTAAAAAGCAAGTGTATTACCTTCTTTTACTATAAAGTTTATTTGAATGACCCCTGTTTGTGTACAAATCAAGGAACATATGTCTAGGAAGAACACCATTGGATTGGACTACAAGTATCAATCTAGTCTTAGGTGATGCTCGAGGTGTTGCTTACTTCCATGAATAATATAGGTATCTGAATATTCTGCACAGAAATTAGTAAATCCTCTGATATTCTCTTAAACAAGAATGGTGTTGCATGCATTTTTATTTTGGGTTGGTTCTACTCCTGAATCTTGAATCCCTCATATGCTCATGCTTCATCTATATATGTAGAGTACAAGGTACCCAAGCAAGAAAAAACAAAAAAATTATCCCAAAACACTAATGCGTACAACTTTGGTGTGTTATTGCTCTTAGTGTTAGGATCACAAAAAACCCAGAGAAATGGTGGTGTCTAAAGAGACCATTGTTGGGATCCACTAGTCATGAGGGCCAATTAACATGGAGTATTTTGGCCTTTAAATAGTCTACAAAAGATATGAATAGCATGGAAAAAGCCATGGATTATCATAACCTTGGAGCTCGAAAACGACCAGTAACTTGAGTGAGTCCAGTTTACACTCACCACCTTAACATTGAGGTTTTGACTAGACAAGCTCCAATGCACTATCATTCTCAAGAAGGTGGTGTTGATCTTCCAAAATGGGTTCAGTCCATTGTCCGAGAAGAATTGACTACTGAAGTTTTCGACTTTGAATTGATGAGGTACAAGAACATTTAGGAGGAGATGGTTTCCATGTTGTAGATTACTTTGAGTTGTGTTTCATAGTTGCATGAGAAACATCCTAAGATGGTTGAAGTTGTTAATATGATTGAGGACATTAGAGTTAAGCAATCTCCTTTGGGTGAAAGGATGAGTCTCACTTTGTTTCTCCTTCTTCCCTGAAAGATATTATACGAAGCTACTGAAGCATATGGTTTAGCTAGATTTCGAGTGTGTCATGTTATATTTGTTTCCAATTGTCCTGTTAAGTATCAAGAGCTATTGATATATTTAACGTATTATAACTTGGCTTGGGTAGAGTCTATATGTGATTGTTTGAAAGGGAATTTTATGTATTAGTTCTATAGTTCCATAACATACATTCTTTATGGTTTATAATACTTTTAGCATTGTGGTTTATTATTGGAGTGGTGGTTCATTGTTTAATTTTTTTGCCAAAAGTTTCTCACCTTTTTTTGCTATATGTCATAAATTACTGGTTCTAATTACTTGTTCAAGGTGTATTTTGGAAGTCCAACCAATTAATGACAATGAAAAATGTGCTAATTTTTTTGCATTCTCTTAATTGGAGAATTCTATTTCCTATGGCATAATTGAAACGAACATGTCAATGTAGTTGTGGTCAATGCTTACAATTTCAAATACAGTATCACATTTCAACTTTTTGGTATTCAAGATGCTCAACTGTCATCATGTCTGGAATGGATTCCTATTTTCCTTGGACCCCTTTCTAGCAATTCCTTTTATGTAGAGGCCTTTTGAGTTTCCTATTTTTTGCTATAGATGATAAATCACAGAGGATGAAAGTGGATAATCTTATATATGTTTTTTTGGTCCACCCCTTTTTGCTAACTATGTTTATGTTTCTCTTCTAGATTTAGATTCAGAATTAATTTATCTTTAAATTTTGTTTTTGTTGAGGTTTCCTTTAAGTTATTGATGCATACCTTGTTCCCTCTTCTAGCTATGCCTTTTATGTATAGGCCATTTGGGACTTTCCCTTAGAATTTCCTATTTGTTGTTATAAATGATAAATTGTAGAGGATAAAAGTAAATGGTCTTGTTAGTTTTGATCAATCCTTTTTGCTAGCTGTTGTTTTTACTAGAAGGAAAAAATCTATAATTCCATTTACATATAAAATTCATATAAAACAAAATTACAACATTCAGGGGGCTAATGCCATAGGCCCTTTTCCTAGCTATATACTTATGATAAAAATTAATTTCTCTTTTAAGTTCCTTTGGTGTTTTGTTTCCTTTTAGATATTGGTGCATAATATACTCATTGATTTCGTTAACCTATGTTAACCATTTGTGTTTGTTGGGTTTCCGTTTAGTTTTTGGTGCATATTGTACTCTGGATGTCCACATGCCTATTTTAGTCACTTGTCCACATCTATGTCACAAGGTTCATCGAACTTCAACCTTGAGGTTTGAATTTTGGCAAACCTCATAGCCATTGACCAAATCCATAGATCAAAACTCATAACCTCATGTCACAACTCAAGCTTGTAATCTATCTTTGCAATTTTCATATTCATGATAGCATTTTTGATATCTTACTATTTTATTTTATATCACATTTTAATATATATATATATATAGACAAACCTAATGACAAATCTCATCCAACCTCATCAAAAAATTCGAACTTGAACTGAACCTGAACCTAATCACTATCAAACCCGAACTCCCTAAACCACTTATATCCACATTAATAAAATTTCTAATTTCAATAAAGTTTAGCCACTCGTCGACATTAATAAAATTTTAACCAATTTCAGTCACTTGTAGATATGATTAAAGTTTCTCTCAATTTCAATTTCAAACCTCCAAGATAACTGCATAACGCACACGTGATTAAAGTTTCTCTCAATTTCAATTTCAAACCTCCAAGATAACTGCATAACGCACATAGGTTTCACACTGTTGAAATTTATGATGGGAAAATCAGATTTGGTTCTCTGTGGCTCCTGCAGATAATTTTGTCTAATGAAGTTTGAAAGACTGGTTGGATGCTTACAGAGATATCCTGAGATCCAAAAAAATGTTGGCTATAAAATTCCACGGCTGACAATCAAATATAAATTTTGCACGTTAAAGATACCACATTGGTTCTATCATCTGTAATCCGCTCATTATGCAAGTCATATACAGGATTCGGCTCAAGGGTGGTGTGCTTGCCACTTGCCAGTGAACTTGTGAATTGAAACTCATATTAATTAGTAAGGCTCAATTTTTGGAGGACTTGTTGCCCTCGTTCTCAAGGCACTGATACAAACTGTCTGGCTTTATGCTATGTGAATATGCTGCTCAGGGGCCATAGAAATTACATGTCTACTTAACGGTCTCGTAGAGCTTCGTAGGGTTTACAGTTTTTGGTATGGGTGGTTCAATGAAGGGGTATTTTTAAGGTTCAGTAATAGGGGAAAGTTGAATTATGTACTTTTAAGAGGCCCCACTAAGACAAGGTGGCTGGGTTAAGCTCTTACACCTTTAAGAGGCCCCACTAAGACAAGGTGGCATCTAATTTCTGTTAAATTGGCATGTATGTTATGAATCTGATAGCTCCCAGCTGGCATCTAATTTCTGTTAAATTGGCATGTATGTTATGAATCTGATGGCTCCCAGCTGAGACAAAAGGGGCTGAGACAAAAGGGGATTTATAGGGCCACCAATATTATTTTTCTCGGTTCTCTTGCTCACCACTTGCTAAAAAAAATAAAGTGGGCCGCATGGGATCATAATGTAATTTATTTTGTTGGGTTGTGCACCAAACAACTCCAAAGTTGAAAGGAGAAGGCTGGGGTCTACAATCCAGCCCATGCTTTCTAATCAAAATTTTCAATTTATGTACACAAGTGTGACCAGTACGTGTACAGGGCTGAGGTTTACAGCTCTTTGCTGTTGAAGCAATAAACCTGAACCTAGTGCCCTTTTTGTCAGTTTTGATGTGGATGCAACAAAACTTAACTTAGCAAGTACTGTTGCAGCCAGTTTGTAATATTGGATGCAGCACCAGGAGTTTATATCCAGTTGATACCATGAAAAAATCTCATCCTAGAGTATATATCCAGTTGATACCATGTAAAAATCCCATCCTAAAGTCGCAGGAGAGGAACGAAGTCCTCCCCAAGCGATATGCCTTGATGCATTAAAAAGTCATAATTATCAAGAAAGACCACTAGAAACCACGGAGGAAAGTCCTGAATTGGTATGGGCCAGGCCAGGACCAAGAGGAAAAGTAGACTGGACTAGGGAAAAGTGAGAGTTCACTCGAACAAAATAATACGAAGTTTAATTAGTTTTAAATTTTTTAAGATGCTAGAGTTTTGGGAAATGTGTTCTAAAAAATGACCGTTGAAAACAGAAATTAATCAAATGAAAATGACACCAGCCTGGAAAATGAAATCAATCATAACTAATAGTACACATTATTAAATGCAGAAATGTGGTCACAATTGTGAGGCTTGTTGGTTGTCTTCAATTTATAACCTGTTAGAAAACCAAGACTAAATCTGGCCTATCAATCTGACTCCCGGTTCACATAAGAACGTGAGTAGAACCCACAAGTATCACTTTGGTCGACGCTAAATTGGAATGATACAGAGACAGGGGATACGGCTATTCCAAAGTAGTATTATGTCAATGAGATTGAGATTTGAAATTGGGTGGTTAGATTACCATTAAATTTTCTCAACCACTTAGATACTTGAAGTTGAGTGGGCGTTATCATTTAAATGATACAAATAGGATAGTGGATACGGCTATCCCAAAGTAGCATCATGTCAATGAGATTTGAAGTTGGGTGGGGAGGTTATCATTAAATTTTCCCAACTATTTGGATACTTAACACTGGATGGTGGGAAGTTTGTCATTAAATCTTCTCAATCTTTTAGATACAAATAGGTGTCTCAGTGGACACGGCTGTCCCAAAATAGCATCATGTCAATGAGACTTGAGACTGAGTAAAAAGGTTATCATTAAATCTTACCAACCATTTAGATACTTGAAGCTAGTGGGAAGGTTATCATTAAATCCTACCAACCCCCTAGATACACTCAATTACCAGTTTCTGCTGAATTACTATTTCTAATTAAGTGGATAGACATCTTTCAATTGAAAAGTGGTAAAATAACTTTTTTAATTAGAAATAAAAAATCTAGATATAAATAAAAAAATGTTAATATATATGTTAATGGATGAAATCTTCCATATGAATTTATTTATATCTTTATATCTATATTTGTATCACTAATGAATCAATTTATATTTTCAGATCTACTTACCTATTTACTATTAAAATATTATTGTACCAATTATTAAATATTTAGACTTAATTTATAGACAAAACTATTTACAATTAAAACAATGATTGTACTTTTTATTAAAGGAATTGTTTGTGGAGGTGGAGGAATTCCCTGGACGACCAAAAATTGGCTGGAATCTGGGCAAAAAAAATTCAATAAATTTTATAGTAGCAATATTTGAAACATGTTTTTGATGGTGGAAATCAATTCAACACCATCAAAAACCTCTAGGGCGCCCAAAACTTTGAAATTTGACAACTGTAACTTGAATTTAAAAAATCCATGCTAGAATTTATCAAAATCTTATGAAAATTTCCATGATTTTCGGAGAAAAAACTCTAATGAAACTACCACCTTTTTTTTTTTTTTCAGAAAGAAAAGCATTATATTATATTGAGGCAATATATACAAAATTGTTCTGATGGATCTGTGAAAAGATCGCCTGAGAGAAAGACTTGATGGTCAGTATGCAAAAGCATCAAAGGATAAGCATAATACCAAAAGAGATTTCCTTCAGAAACAGCATGGATGTAGAGGCAAAAATAAACCCCAGAGGGTCTGCTTCAGCGATTAGGAGAATAGAGAGCAGAGAAAAGAGATAGAACATATATGGAGGAGAGATTTGAGTCCTCGAAAATTTTTAAGTTCCTCCACTTCCAGAGGCTCCATATAGCGATGGGAAGGATTGGACGAAGAGCAGCATCTTGTCTTCCCCACCAGGCAAAAGCTGCATCAACAGAAATGAAGTTAAGATGCGGAAAGGAGAAAAGCAGTGCTAATTCGTACCAGATTTGTTGGGAAACCGAACATTTGAAAAACAGATGGAAATTTGATTCCTCCTCCAATTTGCAGAGGACGCATCTACTGGGCCCATGCCAAGACCGCTTCCTTAAGGAGTCCCATGTCAAATTTTTGTTGAAGAACACCAGCCAAGAGAATAAAGTCACTTTGAGGGGGCAGCCAAGTTTCCACCAGAATGCTGGAAAACACTGTCTATTCAATCTGTTTGATTTTGATATGAGGTCCAGATAAATGTCCTTGACATTTGCTTGAGTGGAAGAGAGAGATAAGGACCAAACCAAATGGTCTTCATCAGCAGAGCGCACTAACCCACCCTGAAGGAGAGAGTTTTTGAGATTATCCCATTGAAAGGACAAGGCCTGTGGAATGCCGATGTCGCGAGCGTCCATAAGCGAGAGAGAAGGGCCTCTCCAATCCTTGATAATTTTATCCCATGAGAAAATGCCAGATCTGTGGAGGTGAAAAAGGATAGGAGTTGGAACCTGTAGATTACCCTTGAAACCTGCAAAGGAATCGATGCCAATGAGAATCTTCCGGCCTGAGAATATTTTCCATTTGAGATTGCTGAGAAAATAACGCTGGATCCGCCTGAAACTGAGCCAAATAGCAGACCCTTGCTGCGTACCAATGGAATCAAACCTGAACCAGAATTCTATGCCTCTACCTTTTTGATATTTTTGGCGAATAATTTCACTCCAGGGATTTGTGCCAAAGATGCCCCTCCATAGGGATTTATAGAGAAGAGCAATCCCAAAGAGCCTTATGTCCAGCAGGCCCCATCTGCCAAGCTTTTTTGGCAGAGATAAGAATTTCAGCTTCGCAAGATGGATTTTTCTCCTATCAGCTTTTGCTCCCCATATAAAATTCGCTGTAATCCTATTGATGGCTTGAATGATGCGAGCCGGGAGAAGAAAAAGGTGGCCCCAGTAAACCGAAGCTGCGACAAAACCGATTTGACAAGCACAACCCTGCCGCCCAGAGAAAGAGATCTAAATTCCCACAGCGCGATCTTGCTGAAGAAGCGTTCAATAAGCCATCGCCAGTCCGTCATCCTGTAGGCCTTTGCTTTTAGGCAGAAACCAAGGTACTTATATTTCAGAAGGGTGGACCTTATGAAATATATAGACTTAATTGATAGAAAAAATAGATGGATGAGAAAAAAAAAATGGATGCATACTAATTGAATCCATCTGCTAGTTATTAAGTGGCTGTGCTAGTCTGTGAACATTGGTCCCTCAACATTTACGCAGAATTCCAATTGGAAAAATAGTGGGTGCGCTGGTCTGTGAACATTGGCCCCTCAAACATTTATGCAGAATTCCAATAGGAAAGTAAACCATACTTTATTTTCTGGGTTGCAATGACTCTCGTTAATTATGCTTTAACTTGTTAGATTCTAATGAAAATTAAAAATCTCTGCACAAATTAACTTAACTTAAGATCTGTACCGTTTAATTTTTTATTAGATATTTCAAATTAAAGAACTTCAACATTTACCTATTTGGAAATTATTTTTAGAAATATAAAGAATATTAACAAAAAAGAGAACATTAAATAAAATATAAAGAATATTAACAAAAAAGAGAACATTAAATAAAATATAACAAATCAGAAATAAGACATAACAAATTAAAGTTACAATGTCCAACTCTAATTGCTTCAAAAAGAGGTTTCACTCCATAAATTATATCAGAGATTAGTTTCGAAATAGCTTCAATAAAATTTATAAATGTGCGTTGACAAAGCCAATTTAATTATAAAGTTAAATAGATTAGATTATAATATGGATGTTAGGTTAGGTTAGTATCTCCCGTAGTAAATCCGTCCAATGCACCACACCTGCTAGAGTTCCAAGACATCATTTTCTGTATAAATATAATTTAATTTTATAATTTAATTAATATGATTGGATTTAGAATTTAAATGGTTTAAATGTTTATATATATATATATATATTTATTTATTTATTTTTGGGATAAAGAATTAAGGAGAAATAAAAAGTATTATATTGAAGAGTTTAATTTTATTCATAATCATTAGCAAAAAAAAATATGTATAAGGGTTTATATTTCTTAGGGAGACGAAATTCTTATGGTTCATTTAAGGACTAATTCTCATCAACTCCATTGTGAAACAGAGGGTTGGAAAATGGCAAAAGAAGCGTGGGAGGGAAGAGTATGTATTTTTTGCTCTTCATGAAAAGTGGAAACAGAAAAACATTTCATTTTAGGATGGAGCATCAGAGAAATTTATGCAAATATTCTAGCAACTAGCTCTTGGGATAATTTATTTAGGGAAGAGTTTGTGGAGATTCTTCTTCATCAATGATTATGAGATTTTTCAAATTTTCAAATTTATTTATAATTCACAAATATATTTTAAATAATAAAAAATTATATTCATTCAATTTTTACATATTCATTTCTTTATTCATTCTTTCGGTTAACTTTCCTTTTTTTTTTTTAACATATAAAAAGAGCATAAAAAAATAAAGGTAAACTTTTAAACTAATGTTAATATTATTCTATTATAATTAATTAATTATATATTTTATCATAAAATTTTAAAGAATTATTTAAATTATATATATATACTCTTTTTATTTCTATAATGATTTATTTCTTTAACAAAAAAAACACAATTTTTGTATTTTTGAAAATTTGCTTGGTAGAGTCTATATTGGAAACAAAAAAAATGTGTTTTGCAGACTATGGTATTAAGTAGTTAGGCATCGAAGATTTTCTTGCACGTTTGGAGCAAGCTCGAACCTGTTTGGATGGTTCAAATGTGTGGATCGTTGAGTTGGGTGTGTCTTCAAACCCCTAACTTCACTTGTTTCTATTTTCGCATGTATCTCCTCTTTGTTGGAGCATTTTGTTCACAGTGACATGCAGGAGGAGGTAGCATTTAGAGCCCTGGTGCAGGCTCAAAAACCTTGGGGGACTTCTTCTCCCACCAAAAAAATTGTGAAGAAATTAATTAAGATCCCTGTAGTGGAACTCTCTCCTTCAGATCTATTTAAGAGGGCCTTAGCTCTCTTGGAAAAAGCGTTGGTCGACAAGTTTCTGGGCTTGTGGTTGAATCCAAACGTTGGTGAAACCTGGATCACAGAATAATGGGCCCCCAAGCTTCAAGGACAGGTGACTTTCATTATAGTTGGAAAGGGCTTCTATGTCTTTTTGTTTCTCAATAACATGGAAAGAGATTTGATTCTTAGATAAGGTCCATATTTCATGGGGTCCAAAGGCCTCTCTATCACTCCATGGACTCTTGATTTCAATCCAAATTCTGAGATCACTATTGTGCTAGTGTGGGTTCAGATGTCACACCTCCCTTTTCATCTTTGGGGGCTTGATGCATTAAAAGACATTGGAAACAAGTTGGGCCATTATCTGGATAAAGCAGAACCAAAAAGGAGGTCAATTTTCTTGTGCCTGCATCTGTGTTGAGATAAACCTCTATGAAGGTTTGCCAGAGGTCCAAAATTTAAATCTTGGATAATGGAGCCATATCCAGGAATTAGACTATGAACATATTCCTTTTAAATGCATCAACTATCATACACACAGGCACTTTGCCAAAACCTACCCCTAATGAAAAAAAGATGAGAAGGCCCAAACCCTTGTTTCTAAAGAGACAAGTTTCCAACCAACACAAAAGCGAAGAAGGAATCAACAGAACAAGGCTATAGTGCCAAAGAAATCTGTTGAAGCGGATCCAATCCTAGAAACTTCCTTCAACAAAAACTCTTTTGAAGCTCTTCAAAATCGAGAAGAAGAAGAATATACCCCTATGGAGGAATCCCTAAATGAGGGTCAAGGAAATACAAAAGTGCTAACGGAAAATGAAGAGCAAGCCCCTTCAGAAGTTGACCCTCCTAGTCCAGATTCATATTTTGAGAAAAGAGCATTGGAATTGACACCCTCCACTCTTGTAGAGATGAAGCAGTCTACCCCAAAGTTTTACAAGGAAGTTATGGCAATTAGAACAACCCATGTAAAATCATGCACGAGAGAAAACATTGAAATTTGTTTCTCCTCGAATGCAGTGGAACGACCTCTCACAAGAGGTAGGAAATCCAATAAAGAAAAGAGAGAATGTGAAACAAATTGTAACTTGGCTTTAGGTTCCAAATTCTGCGTGGATTCTCTACTCCAAAAGCCTCCCAAATAGTTCAATGTATTGTTTTTTCATTCTCTTACACTCACAATATGTAGGAATCTACTGTTGTAAACATGTAGAAGGACTCAGTTGTAGCATCTGTGGAAAATATTGGGATCTGTCTCCCATGAATTTAGCCATTACCTCAATGGAAGATCCCATAGAAAAATGACAATGAATTGAATTCTCCATTTATTTGTTGTGACAGATGCAGATTTAATAAAATCACTACCCATTTGTGTAAAAAAATAAAAAAATCCTGGTGTACATAGCCATTAGATCCTTTACATCATGAAAGTAGCTCGTGCCATTTGCAAATATCTTCTCTGTATACTACCACTAATATACCTAGTATTCCAAAAATTTTGACTACACTTAAACTCAAAGTAATATTTCTATAGGCATATATATGTCAAAATACCAACAAAATCTTATAGGGCCAGCAAACTAACATATCAAGTATCAGACAAAGGCATGCTATCATCTAGTCTTGATTCCCCTTTTTTGGGGGTATACTGTTACATTGAGGTTTAGTAAATTTTGTTCAATTGTGATCATTTCATCACTACAAGTTGAAGGATGAGAAATCTTCATGGTAATTTTTCACTGTATCTCTTAAATTTGCTATGGGAGATTGGAGAGTTCATTCTCATTTTTGTGCATTAAAGTTCTATGCTCTACAAGTAGCACCATTATTGTAATCACACTAGACACCCTTTAATTATACCTTTTGTTGACGGATAACTATTTCTTCTTGCCACAGTTAATTATGTCCATCAATTTGTTGAAATCTGCAATTGGAAGATACGACATGGTTTTATCTATCTTAGGTTTATTGACTTTTATAATTAAATTGCTAATGAGAACCTTAAGGGGAATGGATTTGACAAATAATTGAGAGCCGTTACAAACACTTGCATGCCATTTCAACTTCCAACGCTTAACAAGACGATGTAATACATGAAATGCTGAGATAGTGAACCTAGTCCCCAGCATTGCGACAAGGATTAGGAATTTCCCACAATTGGAGGACCCCATGCAGTGACAATCCCAAATGACAACCCAATTGAGATTCACTAACTCCCCAATTACCACCCAGATAAACCGAGTTGGATTAAGGGAAAATTCTATGAAACCAACCATATGATCCAATTCACCATAAACAATTGAAAAGACACATATGGTTGGTTACTTCCAACCTTGTCGCCTTGGATAGAAATTTTGAACCCAAGGAGAATACCCAAAACCAGGACAATTTGCATTATCCCCCCGTATTTTCTTCAAATTGAAACACACTTTTCTTCTCTGATGCCTATATCAAGGAGCTAAACGTAGAATGTTCAAGAATTCATTCCATTATCTTTATAATTCCAAGATTAGGATAAGAAAAAAACCAAATGTTTCTCTCTGAACCCTGTAATAAGGAGCTATGATTACAGTACTCAAGGATTCCAACTAGCCATTCCATTGCCTCTGCAATTCCAAATTTAGAATAAAGAAAAATTCAACTATTTCTAAAAAAACCCGAATAGCTTTGATATTCTTACTATAGAAATTTCACCGTAGATCACCTAATAATGCAATATACTAAAGCAAAATACTTGATCTACTTCTATTATCAAACTTTTCGGAAGCTTAATCAATTTGAGCAAGATCAATTAGAACACATATAACAGAGAAGAAGATTCAATCACACATGAAACACAGAAGAATACTCTGGGGAAATCCATTGCTAAAAACCCCGATATTTGTATTATCATACAAGTGGAAATATGTTCGGATTACACAAAGCTTTAGCTCACAAGCTATCCAGCTCTCAGTACAATCCCTCTGCTACTCATAGACAGTCAAACACCCTCCAAGCCTCCTATTTCCTTGCGCAGTTTCTCCTGGGGTCCAATGTTGCCACCTGTGTGAATTCACCTCTCACACTGCTCACTAAACTCAGAAGTAACTGCAAAATCCTAGAGGAGATAATTCTTTCTGCATGGATGAGTTTCCTATATAGGAAAATTCCTCCAACTGATAATACATTGTCCCATCATCTGATCTCAACTAGGTCTCTGACTGAACTGACATGCATGAGTTATTTATGAGAGAATATTCAGTTATATGAAGAGCAGCAGTTACATGCATACATGCATTAACTAACTGAACTCACAATCAGTTCCACAAACTGTTGGAACTAATTTAACTAGACTTAACTCAGATAACTGAGCTAACTAATTACAACTAAAAGTACAACTCATCTTGATCTCCTTAATCAAGGGATAACTTCCTCAATTAATGGAGAAACTGCTGCATGTCTTCACATAGACTTCATGCTTGATTTCCTACAACTAATTAAGTTAAGATGAATTAATTAATTATTTTACAAATAGCTGCTAAGATCAAATTCGAATTTTATTTCTCAATTTAGTTCAGGGACTAACTAAAATTGGAATCTATCCCGAAATGCTATTTATAGCAAAGCTATTTTTAGCATTTCTATTTTATCATTCCTTGTTGCTATCTCCAACACTGGTACCTGAAATGCTATTTATAGTGATTTTATTTATAGCATTTCTATTTTTAGCATTTCTTGTTGCTATTTTCAACACTCCCTCTCAACAAGAAAGGAATTCAACTCGAACCCAATCCTGAACCTTTGGAATGTTCTGCATGCAACACTTCTCCCTAGTGTTGTTGCTCCAGCAACTCTAGAAACAAAAAAATATCCAACTTGAATCAGAATGATGCCTCTGTCATCAAAGTCTCTAACTGTTATTGCCTCTGTCGACTGAAAACTCTGCACCTTTGTGCTCTTCAGTATCTGACTGCTCTAGCCTCTGTCACTTTGATCTCTGACTACATCAATCACACTGATTCTTGCTATTGCATCTGTGTTGCTGCTGGTCCTATCTCCTAGCATGCATCCGCACTGCACCTCCTCTCATCATGTTGCATCGTGCTGCCCAATGTTGCACTACAACTCAGTTACTGAGAAGTAAGTAACTGATCTCCCAACTGACCTCCCTGTTGGGCTAGAAACATCCTCTGATGCTGAAGCTTCCTCTGCCGCTCCATCTGCATCTGTCTCTACCCACTTAGCCAGTCCTGCTACTCCTCGTCAGGGCTCCTGTAGCAAGGTCTAATCAAAGAGGTTAGGTACCTCAATGATCCTGCCCCTATTCCAGCCTTCTTGGGACTGTCACTCCACATTGCCCCACCTCCAACCTGGAGGTATGGATGCATGTGATCCCTCTGCCCACTTGGCTCAAAATTTCCCCCTACTAGAGGTCTCTGCATGAGTGGATGCCTCCACTCGATCTCCTCTCGGATTCTCCAGTTGTGGCTGCTCCACAACCTCCTGAAGTTGCTTCACCAATTGTGGCTCCTCCACAATTGTCTGAGACTTCTTTTGGCGCTGCATGTTGAGAGGTAATTTACTCTCCCTCTCAACCACCAAGTATCTAACCTTTGCCTTACTCCTCAAGGCTTTGCATGCATCTTGTACCTCAAGTGCATATAGGTTCTTGGCTAGCACACCAATCTGTTTCATCTTTCCCGCCGTCACGAAATTTTCTGGAAAAGGAGCTAATTTTAAATCAGTGATATCACCCTCATCCGAACTTCGATTCAGCCGATTTTTATTTTTACTTCAAATTCTCTTCTTCGTATACTGTTCACCGCTTTGATCACCTTCCCTCTGATACCATGTATAAATTTCACCATAGATCACCTGATAATGCAATATACTAAAGCAAAATATTTGATCTACTTCTACTATCAAACTTTGCGGAAGCTTAATCAATTTGAGCAAGATCAATCAAAACACATATAACAGAGAAGAAGATTCAATCACACATGAAACATAGAAGAATACTCTGGGGAAAGCCTCTGCTAAAAACCCCGATCTCTATATTATCATACAAGTGGAAATATGTCCGGATTACACAAAGATTTAGCTCACAAGCTATCCAACTCTTAGTACAATCCCTCTGCTACTCATAGATAGTCAAAGGATTCTCACAAACCTTCTCCTTTGCCCTCCAAGCCTCCTATTTCCTTGCGCAGTTTCTCCTGGGGTCCAATGCTGCCACCTGTGTGAATTCACCTCTCACACTGCTCACTAAACTCAAAAGTAACTGCGCAATCTTGAAGGAGATAATTCCTTCTGCATGGATGAGTTTCCTATATAGGAAAATTCCTCCAACTGATAGTACACTATCCCATCATCTGATCTCAAATGGGTCTCTGACTGAACTGGCATGCATGAGTTATTTATGTGAGAATATTCAGTTATCTGAAGTGCAACAGTTACATGCATGCATGCATTAACTAACTAAACTCACAATCAGTTCCACAAACTGTTGGAACTAATTTAACTGGACTTAACTCAGATAACTGAGCTAACTAATTACAACTCAAAGTACAGCTCATCCTGATCTCCTTAATCAAGGGATAACTTCCTCAATTAATGGAGAAACTTTTGCATGTCTTCACATAGACTTCATGTTTGATTTCCTACAACTAATTAACTCAAGATGAATTAATTAATTATTTTACAAACAACTGCTAAGATCAAATTCGAATTTTAATTCTCAATTTTAGTTCAGGGACTAACTAAAATTGGAATCTATCTCGAAATGTTATTTATAGCAAAGCTATTTTTATCATTTCTATTTTATCATTCCTTGTTGCTATCTCCAACACTGGTACCTGAAATGCTATTTATAGTGATTTTATTTATAGCATTTCTATTTTTAGCATTTCTTGTTGCTATTTTCAACACTCCCTCTCAACAAGAAAGGCATTCAACTCGAACCCAATCCTGAACCTTTGGAATGTTCTGCATGCAACACTTCTCCCTAGTGTTGTTGCTCCAGCAACTCTAGAAACAAAAAAATATCCAACTTGAATCAGAATGATGCCTCTGTCATCAAAGTCTCTAACTGTTATTGCCTCTGTCGACTGAAAACTCAGCACCTTTGTGCTCTTCAGTATCTGACTGCTTTAGCCTCTGTCACTTTGATCTCTGACTACATCAATCACACTGATTCCTGCTATTGCATTTGTGTTGCTGGTGGTCCTATCTCCTAGCATGCATCCGCACTGCACCTCCTCTCATTATGTTGCATCGTGCTGCCCAATGTTGCACTACAACTCAGTTACTGAGAAGTAAGTAACTGATCTCCCAACTGACCTCCCTGTTGGGCTAGAAACATCCTCTGATGCTGAAGCTTCCTCTGCCGCTCCATCTGCATCTGTCTCTACCCACTTAGCCAGTCCTGCTACTCCTCGTCAGGGCTCCTGTAGCAAGGTCTAATCAAAGAGGTTGGGTACCTCAATGATCCTGCCCCTATTCCAGCCTTCTTGGGACTGTCACTCCACATTGCCCCACCTCCAACCTGGAGGTATGGATGCATGTGATCCCTCTGCCCACTTGGCTCGAAATTTCCCCCTACTAGAGGTCTCTGCATGAGTGGATGCCTCCACTCGATCTCCTCTCGGATTCTCCAGTTGTGGCTGCTCCACAACCTCCTGAAGTTGCTTCACCAATTGTGGCTCCTCCACAATTGTCTGAGACTTCTTCTGGCGCTGCATGTTGAGAGGTAATTTACTCTCCCTCTCAACCACCAAGTATCTAACCTTTGCCTTGCTCCTCAAGGCTTTGCATGCATCTTGTACCTCAAGTGCATATAGGTTCTTGGCTAGCACACCAATCTGTTTCATCTTTCCCGCCGTCACGAAATTTTCTGGAAAAAGAGCTAATTTTAAATCAGCGATATCACCCTCATCCGAACTCCGATTCAGCCGATTTTTATTTTTACTTCAAATTCTCTTCTTCGTATACTGTTCACCGCTTTGATCACCTTCCCTCTGATACCATGTATAAATTTCACCGTAGATCACCTGATAATGCAATATACTAAAGCAAAATACTTGATCTACTTCTACTATCAAACTTTGCGGAAGCTTAATCAATTTGAGCAAGATCAATCAAAACACATATAACAGAGAAGAAGATTCAATCACACATGAAACACAGAAGAATACTCTGGGGAAAGCCTCTGCTAAAAACCCCGATCTCTATATTATCATACAAGTGGAAATATGTCCGGATTACACAAAGATTTAGCTCACAAGCTATCCAACTCTTAGTACAATCCCTCTGCTACTCATAGATAGTCAAAGGATTCTCACAAACCTTCTCCTTTGCCCTCCAAGCCTCCTATTTCCTTGCGCAGTTTCTCCTGGGGTCCAATGCTGCCACCTGTGTGAATTCACCTCTCACACTGCTCACTAAACTCAAAAGTAACTGCACAATCCTGAAGGAGATAATTCTTTCTGCATGGATCAGTTTCCTATATAGGAAAATTCCTCCAACTGATAGTACACTATCCCATCATCTGATCTCAACTGGGTCTCTGACTAAACTGGCATGCATGAGTTATTTATGTGAGAATATTCAGTTATCTGAAGTGCAACAGTTACATGCATGCATGCATTAACTAACTGAACTCACAATCAGTTCCACAAACTGTTGGAACTAATTTAACTGGACTTAACTCAGATAACTGAGCTAACTAATTACAACTCAAAGTACAACTCATCCTGATCTCCTTAATCAAGGGATAACTTCCTCAATTAATGGAGAAACTATTGCATGTCTTCACATAGACTTCATGTTTGATTTCCTACAACTAATTAACTCAAGATGAATTAATTAATTATTTTACAAACAACTGCTAAGATCAAATTCGAATTTTAATTCTCAATTTTAGTTCAAGGACTAACTAAAATTGGAATATATCCCGAAATGCTATTTATAGAAAAGCTATTTTTAGCATTTATATTTTATCATTCCTTGTTGCTATCTCCAACTCTAGTACCTGAAATGCTATTTATAACATTTCTATTTTTAGCATTTCTTGTTGCTATTTTCAACACTTACCATTCAAGCTCCATCAGTTTCATAGAGAAATATCCTGACATCCTCATCAAAGTGGCTAACCAAATTTACTCGAGGATATATCTTTAAATTACATTTCAATTTTTTATCCTCCATCTAAGTCTACAAGGTGGCACCTTTCAAATCACCAATTTGAAAGTAGAGTATCTAGATAATTCTCCCAAGCTACTCTCTCGTGACATCATGTGACAATTTTCTCCTCACCAAACCCAAGCTCCATTACCTTTTGCACAGGATTGCCCTTGCGTGACTTGCAATGTCTTAATATGCCAAATCTCTCTTCCCTATCATCTTACTGATTTGAATGTATGGGAGGTCAAGGCCAAGCCTCTCATTCCATTGTTTTATAAATGTTTGCATGTCATGGGAATCCAACTTGTGCCATTTGGCACCTCCACCATTTAACATTATTACTTTTTCACCTTATAATTAATTTCATGGAATATGATCAAATGAGGAGCTACCACTTAACTTCAATTCACCCATGGCTAATGTGGCACCATCATTAGATAGGGAGTCAACCAAATGATTATGATGTTTTAGGCGATCTATAATTTTTTGACATTGGCTTTCAAATTCAGGTCTGTAGGAGTAGCTTTTGGGATTAAACTTTGGATAATTACACCAAAGTTGCCAATGATAAAGATATTTTAAATTTTCTTTAACTAACATCAAACCCCTGAGTAGGGAATAAGCTTCTGCTTGATTATCAGATCTCTTCCCTAATCTTCATGAGAAGGTTAAATCTATTTTTTCTTCTAGTAGAAAATAACCCCTCAAACTCCATCCCTTAACTTAAGCATGATTTTGGTGAAGGATAAAGATTGTTGTATTATCGTTTTTTTCTTTTAAATTAATATTTTATATTTAATCCGAGTATTCTAAATATTGGTATTAACATTTCTATTATAATTTATAAATTAATAAAATTTTATAATTGTAATTGTGATTTTAAATTAATTAAATTTATAACTATTTTGATTTCAAATTTATAATTTATATTATAATTATTTTTAAATTTTGAAATCAATATTTAATTAAAAAATATATTAAAATTATATATTTTCAAAACAATATAGATATTTCCTTATATGGATGTGGAAATAGAGCTAACGAATAGGGGAAGCCCACCACCCCGCCCTTTCTCCTCTCATTAAAGAGTGGGGGATGGTGTAGCTATCCCACCCCATGCACTCACACATGCCAATTGACTTCACAATCCCCTACATGAAGATGGTAGCTTTCATTTCCACTGGGCATTCTCGTATCCTAGCGTGGCTTCATGTTTTTTTATTGTTACAGTGGTGTTTCTTAGTTGCAGGTGGGATATTTCCACCATGGTGCTGGGTTTTGGACATGCTAATTTATGGGGGTCTTGGCCCCCCTAGCTTGGAGCCTCACCACACAATTTTTGTGATAGCATTTTGAGCTTGGAGTTGGGAAGTGGTCATAGAAGTGGTGAGCTTTAGAATTCACGTCGTACAGAGGAGTAGAGTACATTGTCTGCAACACTTCAGAACCTGATGGGTTGCCTAGACAAGGGTAATTCCTCGTATGTCCACTCATAGAAAGTTCTTTAACTTGATTTTATTTGTATGGTGGAATTCAATCTATAGTTTGTAGGGTGTCTTGGTGGTGTTAAATTTCATTGGAGTGTCTTGGGTTATTTGGTTTGTTGCCTTTGTCCAGAGCTACCCCCTGCAAATTCCCTCTCCATCATTGATAACTCACCCTGTCCCCTAGCCAATTTGGAAGCAAGGAATGAAGATCCTTATGTTGTTGTCATGGTTGCCTTTGGTTTGTCTCATCAATTTGTGCCTCCTTCGGAGGTTCTCTATCCTAATGCCTTTTCCTGTTTTGAGCATTATGCTCCACCAATGTATGTGCTCTTGTCGAGGGTTTGAAGGTCATGGCCATTCAGGTGGACCTCAGGCTTAGACCCAAGCCTAGACAACTGCAACTATTTTTCACTTGTCCACTCCACCATAAATCTAATAGTATATCCATTAGTTAGAAGCCTTAACCACTAATGATCGCCATACCTATTTGGATTATGAGATTTGAATAGATGCAATCACCTGGGTTTCAAATCCTAGTCACACTAGGGGACGACATAACCAATACCTCAATTCTATCACCCTACATTGGCAAATGAAGGTGCTCGTAGGAAGGATGCTCAAAGAAAAGTATGAGGATTGCAATGAAATCATTGCATGCAATTAAATCCAAAGACTCTAATGCCACCAATGCTCCTGCTTGGTTAGCCTGGACGTCCGTCCGACACATATGGAAGGTCACTTATAATATGGTCTCAAACCTCCAACACCAGGAAGCACAAGTTCCTAGGGTCCGACCTTAGTAACATTCTCTGACAATTGATGCAGGTCTAATCCTTTTGACTTATGCTTTGGTTTCAGTAAAATTATTAGTTTCTTTCTAGTAAATGTATGTGATCAAAATCTGAATTAGGGGCAAAAATTTGCTGAAAATAAAAGTTCTCAGAATTGATCAAAATCTGAACGACAACATCTGTTTCGATGATACAATCCCAACGCAACTCATTTCACTCAAAATGGAGTTCATATGAGAAAGTTAGAGCCTGCTGTCCGTTTTGTCAAACAGGGAAATTTTGGGTTCACGCTGACTGGGATGTTGAATTAGTATATGGAATTTTGGGTGGACCAATGAGAGGATGACATATAGCAAGCCCAGAGACCACCACGTGCCCTCTTAAAGGTTACGTAAAATTATTTGGGCAAGCCAGGGAATCGATCACATGACCTCGCCCACACAAGCGCCAAACCTTACCGCTATACCACAACATGTATATTAACAAACTATGGGTGGGATGTTTATTTGAATACCTAGAATGTTGCGGTTGGGGAAAGAGAGGGCTAGCCCCGCGGGCGAGCTCTCTCCACATGTGACCAAACCCATGACCGGAGGCTGGTGCTTATGCTAAACCATATGATTAATCTGCTAATTGAAGTTTAACATTAATTAAACCATAATTAACCTTTAATTAATTTCAGTTTAACTTGGCGGATATTTTGGCGGGTCCGATAAATTCAGAATTTCTCCAAAGTTGGCGGGATTAATTGGAATTTCTCCAGATTTAGTAGATATTTCATAGGAAAAACTGAAGAGGCCATAACTTTGGCATTTTTCAACCAATTTTGGCTCAGAAAAAGTCATTCCTAGATTATTTTGATGCTCTGAACACAATGGAACATGTTGCAGAGGAAGAAAGACACTTCTATACATGATTTTTCTACGTTAAATTTTAAGGAAGCCTAGGGCCACCACGAGACAGAGACAGAAAGCCAAAGGTCCATTGGATAGTGGAAACCATGTTGAGAAGAATATGCAATTATTTTTCACTCATTGCCATAAGCAAGGTCATCTTGTAGAGAAGTGTTGGAATTTGCATCCAACAAGTCATCCACAAAATTTGAAGAAGGTGGAGAGAGATTTTGGCAAGAATGGAAAAAAGGATTCCATAATTGATATGGGTCAGGATGATACACATGATGAAGTGTAGCTAAGAGAAGTGCCATTGAAATGGTTTGTAAAGAGATGGTTAGATTTCTTAACCAATTAAGGCCTTGCATTTCTTTTGATAATTGATGAAATTTTTTCCTTATTGGTGCATTTCTTTTCTCCTGAAAGTATGTTGCATATTGCATGAAGCAAGATGTTGGAAAAGTAGAGTTATGTTGACTCACTTAGATACAACAAAGATGGCAATTTGCAACTACAAATTTGCATGCATGTTGCATTCTTGAACTTGTATGTTTACGCCAGGAAGGTATTCAAAAGTGGAGCATGTTGACTCACTTTATTGCAACAAATTTGGTCATTTCAGCTCTTTAAGTACTCGTACATACCGATGGGATTCTTTTACTTGTGATTGTACTTGTGAGAGAGTTGAGAATTGTTATACATGCATGAGAGTTTGTGTGTGTGAACAATGGAATTTTTAATAGGTTCATTGTGCTTGAACATGTATGAGTGATTGAGTTGTGTGGTCGATTGATTGTTAACATGTATGTTGTCAACTTGAGAATGTTGATCATTTGCACATGCATGAGTGTCGACTTGTGTGGTCGATTGATTATTAACATGTATGTTGTCAACTTGAGAATGTTAATCATTTGCACATGCATGAGTGTCAGCTTGTGTGGTCGATTGATTGTTACATGCATGTTATACCGATTTGGAAGAGTTGATTTTGTCTCCAAAGATGAAAGGGAGATTGTGACGAATTGTTTCATGAGAATGTGGAATTCTTGTTGTAAATCGTCAAGTTGTTGTACATGCTTTTGCTTGATTTGAAAGTCAATGGTTTGAAGAAGCACATTTTGTCAACTTGTGTTTAGTCGATGGTTTATACACCGAGATGTAAGTGTACATAGCGATGTTCACATGATGTGACATTTGTTGCTTTGAGGAATCAAAAGGAAGAGGTCATCAAGTTATATATTTGCATGAGTGTTTTTCAAGGTTAATGGTGTTTCTTGTGACAAGATGTTGCAAGATTTTGGAAGGTTCATGCTTGAGCAAGAGGCTCATGATTAGACTTCATTCTCAAATCATGACATGAGAAACATGTTAATACTGGAGGATGATGGAATCAAGAAGAAAAAGTGGACAAAAATGCCAAAAAAAATTGCAGCCCTTGTAAAATATCAAATGGTCTACAATGTGATTTGATGTGTTGACGCTAAGAAGCAAAAGAGATGGCGAATGCATTTTTCCAGATGTGGAATTTGGAACTGTGGAGGTAAAAGAATGATAATTTCTTTTCTTGTTATTACTGATATTGGAACTCATTGTTGTAGTTCACTCAGATGGGCTTAACTTGGAAAAGTGGTTTCCAAGGAGAAGCTTCCATCGAATGCATGTGTTGCAAAGGAGGAACATGATTCTCAGTGGGAATGCCATCAGTCAGCTTCCAAGCACTAAGGGATCGCATTGGTACAACAAGGTGTTTAATCAGCGAGCAGCCAACAAGTGTTGGATTGGGTCAAAAGCAAAAGGAGAACATTGGTTGAAGTGCCAAGCCATTTGCAAGGCAAGGCATGTCGGTGAACCCAAGTGGTTGTCATGGAGATTTTTCAAAGTAGAATTAATTGATATAACTTGGGAAGGAAAAGAGTATTCAACTCTCATCAGATAACCAACTTTTGTGGGTCCAAAATCCTATGAGTGGGAAGGAATGATCTGAATCTGGATTAGGGGCAAAAATTTGCTCAAAAGTCAAAGTGTTCGGAATCGATCAAAATTTGAACGACAGCTTCCGTCTCAGCTATACGATCCCAACGCAACTCGTTTCACTCAAAACGAAGTTTGTATGAGAAAGTTAGATCTTGCTGTCTGTTTTGTCAAACAAGGAAATTCTGGGTTCAGGCTGACTGGGATGCTGACTAGGCATCCGTATAGCCCAATCAGCAAAGAGAATATTCTAGGGAATATTCCTTGGAATATTCCCACAGGTGGCTCAATCAGATTTTGAAATTTGTCGGCACGTGATTGGTCTATGGGATTTTGGGTGAACCAATGAGAAGATGACACGTGGCAAGCCCAGAAGCCGCCACGTGCCCTCTCAAAGGTCATGTAAAATTATTTGGGCAGGCCGGAGAATCAAACACATGACCTCGCCCACACAAGCGCCAAACCTTACCGCTATACCACACCATGTCTCTTAACAAACTATGGGCGTGATGTTTATTTGAAGACAAAATGTTGCGGTTGGGGAAAGAGAGTGCCAGCCTCGCGGGGCAGGTCTCGCCACATGTGACCAAACCCATGACCGGAGGTTGTTGCTTATGATAAACTACGCGATTAATCCGCTAACTGAAGTTTAACATTAATTAAACCATAATTAAACATTATTTAATTTCAATTTAACTTGGAAGATCTTTTGGCGGGTCTGATAAATTCGGAATTTCTCCAAAGTTGGCGGGATTAATTGGAGTTTTTCTAGATATAGAGGTGATTTCCTAGGAAAAATTGAAGAGGCCATAACTTTGGCATTTTTCGACCAATTTTGGCTCAAAAAGAGTCATTCCTAGATGATTTTGATGCTCTGAACACAATGGAATAGGTTACAGAGGCAGAAAGATAGTTATGTACGTGATTTTTCTACGTTGAAGTTTAGGGAAGCCTAGGGCCACCAGGAGAGGAGGTCAAGCCTAGATCAGCTGAAGTCCAATTGCAGAGCTTGGAAAGTCATTTTTGGGGTTTTTGGGTCTTCTAAACCAATGGAGCAAGTTGAAAAGCCATTGGATCACTATAGGTGCATGTAATCAGAGAATTGACCATTAATCCAAAGAGGGCCTAGCCATTGAAGTAGGTCCAAGGAGATGTAGCCCAAGAGGGGTGAACTCCTTCATCAACTTTGTGTTTATGATTTTGTTGTGTTTTATTTTTTTGAAATTTACTTGTTATGTATGTGTTTTAAACAACTAATTAACCTCATAAATTGCTCATAAAAGACACTTAACACTTGACACATAAGTCCTCACATTTTGGTTAATTTGAGATGATCTTAATCACATTTTTAATATTGATGAGGGAGCTTGCATAACATTAACAAGTTTTCCCAACATTTCAGATCAATATGACTAGTTGTAATTGAAAAATGATACATTACAATTATTTTATATTTTCTATTAGTGACTTAGACATAGATTTGTTAGAAATTTTTTATGGTTTTGGATGACAAACAACCCTCATCGTCATTCATGTGGTTTCCCTGGTAGCAAATCACAATGGAAAATAGGCCAAATAATGAACTTTGATATTTGTATGATAGTAATTCTAAAGAAATAAGTAAATTTAACCAAGAAAAAAGAATATTGTAGATATTGATAAATTAAATTATTTAAGTAAAAAATGTAGATTTGATAATACAAAATAATGATTTTTGTGAATGTAGATTTGATATTATTAAATAATGATTTTCTTATTGTCTTCACCTTGGTGAGTGTGTTGAATGGGTTGGATTGCATGCATGCGCGCAATGACATGCATGCTGTTGAATCTCTGGCATGCAATCAACAACGCTACTCACCATGTCTGCTTTGTGTCAACTGCTGGGATGGATCTTTAACTTGTACGGGCACAGTTTCATCCTTGAGTGCATGTTGCGCCCACTGTTGTTCCTATCCCTACTGCAACTCATTCGTCTGTCTTGTGCAGCTTCATGTTCTTCCTGAGTTCCTTCTTCAACACATGCAACTCCTTCTTTGTTCCATTCTCTATCTTCGCGCAATCTTCATGTCGCGTCATCACCTCATAGCCTGAGTCTCCAAAGTTTCTTTCATTATCAATGGGTCTGCTTGATCTTGCAAATTTGTTCCACCTCAATGTTGTCAACAACCTTCCTCTTGCATTCGTTTTATTCGCTGCATTCGTTGCATTCGTTGCATTTTCTGCGTTCACTGCATTCGTTGTATTTTTTGCGTTCAGTATGTTGCCTTCAGCTGTTGTTCAAGCTGCTGCTTGTTGTGATATCTTGATGTTCTTGTCTACGAACAACTTGATATCTTCGTGAGCAGGCAAGCTCATAGACATTTGATTGACTGCATCTCCAGGCGTGCTCTGAATGGTGTCTTCGACTCTGTCCTCTTAGAAACCTTTGTACCTACACTGCCGAGAGGCAAATGAACACCTGCAATACCTGGAGACATGGCAGTACTCATGGCAAGCAATCTGTCAGTCGAAAACCAAACTGAACTTAAGAACTGACTTGCAACATACCTATGTGACTAATTATGAAGGTTGCGCAATTTCGGCTGGGAGGTCGGGAGACTGACTGCTGGAACTGCGCAATGCACAGTCTATTCTAGCTTCTCACTTCTGGAATTGTGTAATGCACAATCTCAACTGGCGATGGTTGTAGGCTTAGTGACTGTATTGCGCAATTTTCTTGGCCAACAGTCACTGTCCCTTAGGATTGCGTAAAGAAGGCCTAGGGAATAGTTGTTGGGTAGAAATGCGCATTTCTGGAGAGGAAGGTAGAGCCTTCCCTCTCAAGATTGCACAATGTTGTCTCGTGAGGCAGAGTCCAAGCCAAGGTTAGCCAGACTCGCCGACGGGAAACTGAACACGAATGTGAATGATCACGCATACTGATACTGAGTGTAAGCAGAAGTGAATGATCATGCATCCAAATGGTAAATGGCATAATCAGAAAATGGAACAACATGCATGTGGGTGAGGTGAGTCACCGAATCAGTGACCCTTCACGAAAAATAGTTTCATGCATGCGACAACAATGAGATGTTGACGAAAGCTGAAATGGTGCTAGGACAAGCTAATATATATGTAAACGACAACAAGCATTCAAACAAATCAAGCCAACAATACTCATACAAGCGAAAACATAAAAAGTGATAGAAATGCGACACAAGGCATGGGAAGCGGGCTTACCCCAAAACAGTTGAGCTAAATGTGTCGACTGCTCCTAGATGTGATGTGGGATGTCAAAGCTGCAAGATTGATGTGAGGAATGAGCTCTTCAGTGTCCAATTGATGAGTTTCAATAACATCGAGGTTGTGACGCACATGCCACAAATCTAGGGAAAGTGACACTTGGTGGGAGGTTTATTAAATGATCCTTGCATGTAACCTCCACTTGCTAAACATAGATCCCTGAAACAAGGGATGCCTTCGCATGTCACCTTGGGAGAAGAAGCCCATGCATGCAAGTCTGTTTTTCTCGATCCCAGAGGGGACCGGGCAACTCAGCTGCACATGCAAGAGGTTGTTCAACTACTTGAAGGAAATGCGCATTTCTGGCTAGGAGTTGGGTTGAATACCCAGGATATTTGTGCAAATTTGGGCAGAGCAACTGACTGCTGCCCAGATTTGCACAAATTCTGGGCTGAGCAGTGCTAGTGGGGAAAATTGCACAATTCCTGCTGGGAGTGTTGATTGGCAGAATTGCAGAATTCTGGAGCTAGCAGGCTGCTAGTCAGGATTGCACAATTTCTGGAAGGAAGGCTGGTTGCCCTCCAGAAATGTGCAATTTTCTTAGGGAAGCTACTCAGCCTGTAGCTGGACCAAGTCCAGGTGAACAGCCTGTGAGGGGAATGCATCAAGTTGTGCTCGAAGGATTCCTTTGTGAATGAAAAACACTGAAGCTTGTGTTCTTGACGAAGCAATACAAGGTGCTGTGAAAAGTTGGTAGGGAGGCTCCAAAACGGGCTAAACAAAAGTTTTGGAGGGTGGTTGTAGCCGCTACAACATGTTGTTTGTTACTTTTTCTTTTTTACTAGAAGGAAAAAATATATAATTTCATTTACATATAAAATTCATATAAAACAAAATTACAACATTCTGGTGGCTAATACCATAGACCCTTTTCCTAGCTATATACTTATGATAAAAAATAATTTCTCTTTTAATTTCTTTTGGCGTTTCGTTTCCTTTTAGTTATTGGTGAATACTGTATTCATTAGTCCCATTAACCTATGTTAGCCATTTGTGTTTGTTGGGTTTCCATTTAGTTTTTAGTGCATATTGTACTTTGGATGTCCACATACCTATTTTAGTCACTTGTCCACATCTATGTCACAAGGTTTGTTGAACTTCAACCTTGACATTTGAATTTTGGTGAACCTTAATTTTTTTTGACTGTTGGCGAATTAGTGGTTGGGTGCAGGGAACCATATGAATGTTGCATTTGTGTTGACTCAACAGGTACATGTGCAAGGCTGTTGGCCAAATGAGCACTCAAAGTTTTAACAATTCGACCCTTTTGGAAGTCAAAATGTTCTTACTATAATATTTTATTAAATATAATTGTACACATCAAGGGTTAAATAGTTATTTAAATGAATTTTTAAAACTTAAATTATGCACTTAATATATTCTCTGATGCATAATATTTTTAAAATCCATTTAACTTGATTAAATTTGATTTAGGTGAGACCACACCCTCGGTATTATCATATTCATTCCATAATGGTCTATACTATTTCAAAATGAATAGATTGCCATGTTAATGAGGTCTCACCCTTGGTATGATCATATTCAAGGAAAATTTTAAGGATGGAAGTTTATATTAAAGTTTAGAAACCTTGGTGAATCTTACTAGTCCCTAACATGAAAACTGTAAAATGTTTGGCAATATTTTGTAAAAATATTTAGATTTCTAATGATTTTTTATTAGTCGATATAAAATTTTGGCGATTTTTAAGGTAAAATAATTTTATACTATAAAATGTTGGCGAATCATTTTTAGAAAAAATGGGAATTGGCGAATCATTTTTTTGGAAAAAACATGGAAAATTAGCCCACTTGCGAATATTAGCCCCTAAAATTTTCCCTGATCATATTAATTTGGAATGATCTAGACTCTTTCAAAATGAATAAATTGTCATGTTAATTAAGATCTCATGTTTGGTAAGTACATATACATTTAAGAAAGAATATATCTGTATTTTAGAATATCAAAATAATGAACATTTGAGTATTTATTTCATTTGAATATATCTGATTTAGATGAGATCACACCCTTGGTATCATTATATTCATTGGGGAATTATCTAAATTATTTGAAAATGAATAGATTACAATGTTAGAACTCCGAAGTAATAATAAGAATGGACAAATTTAGCAATCTATATTTTTCACAATTGTGAATTCAAATTTAATAATCTCTTCACATCATTGTTGGGAATGATTTCTTCAATTCTCAAACTAGTGACATCTTTTTTATTTTTCCGCTTTTGTTTTGCCAAAAAAAACTGTTATATATTTTCATATGTTTGATTGTAAATTTTTATTAGATATTTATTTTTAAACTTTTTAGACATCTACTTGTTACGCCACGCATGTAAGGGTGTTTGTCCATCATCAAAGTTGAAATTTTATTCATGTCGGCCAAAACAAATAAAAATTTAATTAACTATACAAAACATTTAAATAATATCAGCTCATAAAAAAATAAATAAATAACAGTACATTTGATTCCAAGATCCCAGTACATCTGATACATTTAGCTAGAAAAGTGATTCATTATGGTACAAAGATCGCTTATATCTTTGTAAGAGTTCCCAACTCAAACAAAATATTCTTTTGGAATTGCACACCTCTCCCTTTAATCTGATATTCAAAACTTTGTTGCAGAATGTTTGGTTTGCCAACAAAATAAAGTTGGGACAATTAAGACCTCGAGTCTATTACAACCTTTAGCCATTCCAAGTCAACGTTGGGAGGAGGTCTCAATGGATTTTATCATAGGTTTACCCAAGTCCAAAGGAAAGAGTGTCATCATGGTAGTAGTTGATAGTCTTAACAAGTATGCACATTTTTGTGCATAATCTCATCCATTTAAAGTCTGTACAATTGATATTGCATTTATGGAAACAATTCAAAAGCTACATGGAAACCCAAAAATTATTTTAAGCGACAAAGATCCCATTTTCACTAGAAATTTTTGGATGAAATTATTTTCTTGTCTGGGTATTCAATTAGCTCATATTTCGTCTTATCATCCTCAATCTAATGGGGAAACTGAGATAGTGCACACATGTTTGGAAGGATATCTTCATTGTTTTGTATCTGATAAACAAACACAATGGGTCAAGTGGTTACCTCTGGCTGAATGGTGGTATAACACTTCCTTCCATACCGCAGCAAAAATTACCCCATTTATGGAACTTTATGGATATCTTCCTGTTGAGAAATGGCAACAAGAAATTACAGTTTAAATCTGTCCTTGAATTTAAACTGTGAATTAAAATCGAATTATATTCTCATAGCAACTTGTAAATAGTTAATTAAGTTTAATTAACTTAATTAACTTAGGAATTTCGAGTTGGAAGTCTTTCTGAATTCATGTATATGTTCTCCCTAAGTTTTAGGGGTCCAGGATGCGTTTAATTGTGAGTTGTAATTAGATCACTCAATTTACTGAGGTAAGTTAAGTTAAATTAGTTCCAAACTATTTAAGGAACTAATAGAGAGTTAACAGTCAGTTGATGCATTAGTGCATCCACAAGTGTCACTCTAGTTAACTGAAGATTCCCTCATCAGAAACTCATGCATGTTGATTTTGAGAAAGACCCAGTTGAGACTAGAGTGCAGGGACAATGTAATATCAGTTGTATTATTCACTGGAGTATAAATATCATGCATGCATCAGAGATTGATCCTATATTTGGATTGTGCAGTTTTGGAAGCATGAATTCCATTTAAATACAGGTTATTCATCCTAGGAATTACGAAAGAGAATAGGGTCTTGGAGAGCTGCTGAATAGGCTAAGGATTTGGCTTAAGCTAGCTTGTGAGCTGAGAGAGTTGAGCATACTTGTGTGGAATTGTTCTAGTGAGAACAAGCTTTGTATCTTCACTCATATTTTTGATATATGTAGTACAGATAGCGGGGTTTTGAATAAGGGCTTTCCCTAGATACATCGTGTGTTATGTGCCATTGATTTATCTTCTTCTTGTTCATATTTTTTTCATCAATCTATTGGCTTCCGGTGGTTGAAAGTAGAAGTAGATTCTTGTCATGTGCTTCAGTACATTGCATGAGCTTGTGAATCTACAAGATTTTCTACACATCCATTGTCCATCACATCATCTATAAGAGAAAATTATAAAGTTCAAGCATTGGAAGATCACATCGATCATTAAAAACAGGTTCTCCAATTCTTAAAGGATAACCTCACTTTGACGCAAAATCGAATGAAACAATAGGCCAATCAACATCGCAATGAAAAAAGTTTTGATGCGGGCAACTAGGTATTTTTACGGCTACAACCATACAAACAAATGTCCCTCAAGCAAGCTAAGAAGGATAATAAATTAGCACCAAAGTACTATGGTCCTTACAAGGTGTTGCAAAACATTGGTACTATGGAATACAAATTGAAGCTTCCTGCATCTTCTTGAGTGCACCCAGTTTTCCATGTTTCATGCTTAAAGAAGGTTATAGGTGACAAGCTCCGAGTTCAAACAATACTTCCAGAACTTGACGAAGAAGGAAAAATCATATTGGAACCTGAAGCAGTCATTAAAACAAGAACCCGACAGCTACGAAATCGATTAATTTCATAGTATCTCATTAAGTGGAAGAGATTTCTCGCTAAATATTCCACATGGGAGGTTGATAATTTTATACAGAAGCATCCAGAACTACTCAAGCATTGAGGAAAACACTTTGTTGAAGGAGAGGGTCATGTCAGGTCCCTATAATACTAGTGTAGCCCCTTATTGTTATTGTTAGTGTAGCCCCCTTATTGCTATTGTTGTGCCCACGTAGTCCCCATATTGTTATTATTGTGCCCCATAGAAGCCCACTATTGTTATTGTTGTGCCCTTACTTTATTATTGTTATGTAGGCTCTAATTATATTGTGACCCCTTAGACTCCTATATATAGAAATGGGGTATTGTCATTTGTATCATCCAATAATTGTTCATTTGTGATGTAAAGAAGGTTTCCCACTTGAAGAGGCTAATTTTTAAGTCATTGATCTATCTTTTCTTCTATTTTGTGAGATGGTTGAATAACACCTCACAACTATCAGGTGTACTTTCCATCCCTCAGGATGACAATGGTCAAATGGGATATGAAGTTTGATGAGGAGAAGGCAATGATGTGTTCTCTTAAGATGGAGCTTCAATTGCAGACTGATTAGGGTCTTTTGGCTCCAAAGTAAGAACCTCAAGAAGTTTTCGAGCAGCCACAGGAAGAGGAGCAAAGGGTGGTGACATCCACTCAAGCATAGACATCCAGAGAAGGAAGGAAGAGAACCAGGGAAGATGACATATTATTGCAGGATGCTAGAGAGAATGTGGGAGCACCCACATCACAACACAGGTAGAGGAGGTCACCAGATTAGTACACTGGCTACATGGCTCTGATGAGTGAGCTGGTAGAGACAGAGCCATCCTCATTCGAGGAAGTTGTAGAGAAAACAATATGGGTTGATGCTATGGTAGAGGAATATGATTCCATTGTTAGAAACAGTGTTTGGGAATTGGTCCTAGGACTAGCAGACAAATCAATGGTTGGTTCGAGATGGCTTTACAAAGTAAAGCATGTAGAAGATGGGAGCATAGAGAAACACAAGGCCAGATTTTTGGCCAAGGGGTTCTCTCAAGTGGAGGGAATTGACTATGAGGAGACCTTTGTTCCAATAGCAAGGTACTCATCCATCAAGTCAATTCTAGCACTACTAGTGCAGATGGGGTGTAAGATCCACCAGATGGATGTGAAGACAACATTCCTCAATGGAGTTATAAAGGAAGAGGTGTATATTGAGAAGCTGGAGGGGTTTGAGACCTCTGACAGAGAGCCGCATGTGTGCAGACTCAAGTGAGCATTGTATGGACTCAAGCAAGCACCTTGTGCTTGGTATACTAGGATCGAAAACTATCTCACCGGTTTGGGCTTCACCAAAAGTGAAGCAGATGCAAACCTTTATCACATTGTGGTAGAAGGTAAATTATTGATTATTGTGTTATATGTCGATGACTTTATCCTTACTGGTGATGAGAAAATGATCAGATCTTGCAAGGAGGACCTTTTAAGAGAGTTTGAGATGAAGGACATGGACTCATGCATTATTTCCTCGGTTTGGAAGTATGACAAGGAGATGGAGAACTGTTTGTATCTCAAGGCAAGTATGCCAATGAGATACTGAAGAAGTTCCGCATAGATACTAGCAAACCCATGGACACTCCTCTAGTAGGTAATTGGAGGAAAGAGGATGCCACTTGAGGTGAGGAAGTGGAGGCTACCATTTACAGGAAACTTGTGGGTTCACTCATGTATTTAGTGAACACATGACCATACATGTGTTATGAAGTTAACCAACTTAGTCAAGCCATGGTTAAGCCAACCAAACTATATTGGAAGGCAACAAAGGATGTGTTGAGATACCTTAGAGGCACTACTCAATTTGGTATTTAGTACAAATGTACATAGGGAGTGAAGCTTCAAGGCTTCACAGATGCAGATTGGGTGGGGATTCCATCAGACAGGAAGATCACTTTAGGAGGAATTTTTAGTGTTGGGTCAACGTCGGTTTCTTGGTACAACAAGAAGCAAATATCTATAGCACTCAACTCAGCAGAAGCAGAGTACATGGCTGCAAGTCAGGCAACATATGAGGCTATATGGATGAGAAAGATTCTTGTTGGGTTATTTGGTTAGAAGATGGATCCTACAGTAATTTACTGTGACAATCAAAGTTGTATCAAACTATATGAGAATCTAGTATTTCATGATTGATCCAAGCATATCGACATTTGATATCACCATCTACGAGATTGTGTGCAAAGGCGGATTATGTTGTTGCAGTACATTCCGACAGAGGAACAAGATGCATATATTTTGACAAAGGCCTTGTCAAGAGGCAAATTCGAGTTCCATAGAAGCAAGATTAGGGTATATGATGATCCATTTCTTGCTGAGAGGGAGTGTTGAAAATGCAACAAGAAATTCCTAATTTAATTTTCCCTTGATTAAATTAGGAGAAATTCGAATTTCAATTTCAGCAGAATACTTGGAGGTAGTTAACTAAGGTGGCATGGTTCTTGTCACTCAGTTAAGTCAGTAACTTCGAGTTGGAGACACTTGATTTCATCCCTACATGATTGATTGCTAATTTTTAGCAATATATTTTAGTTAATTTTAGTTATTGTCAGTGTAACTAGTTCTCACTGTCAGAAGAACTAGTGGAGGTCTAGTTAAGTGTGTGTAACCTTTTTCACATTGAGTGATAGCCTAGTTAAATGATCAATCAACCCAAAATAATTGTTGCATGCAGAGAATTTGAGTTACCCGGTTGAGATTGGAGTTCAAGGGCAGTGTACTATAAGTTGTAAACTATTCCAAGTTGTAAGGTCATTCATGCAGTCAGAGAAGGACCTAGACGAATTGCACAATCTAGATTGAGGAATTTCCTAAATAATAGGGGGATGATTCCTTGAGGAACAATGCAAGGAAATAGGAGCATGGAGGCTCGAAACTTTGGCTAATTATTGGCCAAGGTAATTCATTCAAGCAGAGGATAGAAGATAAAGGTGCAGGTTGAGCTCAAGCTTGAGTAGAGCATATTGTATTTATCCAGATTCTTTGATTAACGCAATACAGACAGTAAGGGGTTTTGAGCAGTTGATTTCCCTTAGATAAATATATGTGTATGTGTGTTGAATATTGATGCATGTTAATGATTTGTGTTCTCGATCATGAATTTACTTCCATGGATCAATAGAGTAACTTCTAGTCTTGTATTTTTAGAAAATTTCATGAGAAATTTAGAATCTACACATTAATTTCTATATGGATTTTGTAGTGTAAACCTTCTTTCAAGTTTGGCTTTCTAAAAGGAAGTTTGTATATCAAGAGAGTTGATCCCTCTTAGTCCCTCTAAGTTCTTGGTAGATCCACGATTAGTAAGACAAATATCTTGATTATTTAGAATATGAATACAGGGTTATTTAAAATGTTAGAATTCAATTATCTAAAATGTGAATAGCATCACTTTTTTGAATGTAATAAAATATGGCCTAAGTGCATGTTTTTTGTGGTTATTTGTTTTGTTTTGTTTTCTTTTTATTATTATTAAAAAAGAAGAGTTTTTCATTAATGAGAGAAAAATTACAAATTACATGTAACCTGGCTTTTTAAGGTCTAGAAACTGTTGTGATCATAAAAGGACTATAAATCTTGGCCTATAAACCAAAGGTACTAGGAAATATATTACTTAATAGAAAATTATCTGAGAGTGACAATAATAATAATTGTAACAAAGAACATACTTATTTTAAGAAGATTTAAGATGAAAACTTTGGGGTTTTTGGGTTGAGAAGGAGGAAATGCCTTCAATATTGAAATGTCTTTCCCTAAGTTGACTAAATTTCTTCATCTTCTTGGACCAAGGCCTTAATTCTGTTGTGTAGAAATATGGTGATAGAATTGCAATTGCTCAAGAAATTTTAATCTAAATCAAGAGACACAATTCTACTCTACTGATCAGTGGAATTCAATTCACAATTTAGAACAACAATCTCCAACATGCAATAAGAAATAACACGCATGCACAATATTTTTTCTATGGGAACCCAACTGGGAAAACCCCTCAAGACCCTTTGCATTAATAAAATCAATAGAGATGTATTACAATTGCTTGCCCACTCTAAGCATAATCTGCAAGTGAATAACCTATCTCTCTGCTAAATGAGAAGCTCTGACCCAAAATTAGCCAATTTTTTCCTTTGCTTGAGCCCATAATTCCTTACACAATTTCTAGAGAATTAGCCCCTGTTTTTTAGGAATTTTCCTCCAATTGATTGCACAATTCCCGAGGTTTTATCATCTGACTGCATCCAACACCTGTACACTCAAACTAGTTTACAATTGCTTGTTACTCTACCTTGGAATCTCCACCACAGCTGGGAAATCGAATTATCTGCATGCACTAGTTATTTTAGGCTGATTGATCAGTGAAATGGATGATCACTGGGTTATACTCTTGTCCCACTGCACAATTGACCTTCCACTAGTTCCTCCAACTTTTAAAACTAGTTTAACTAAACACAACTGGATATAACTGAACTGAATTACTAAAATTTAGCAATCACACATGCTTAACTGAACTCCAAGCCCTCTAACTTGAATTTACTGAGCTAACTAAGTGACAAGAGCCATGTCACACAAGTTAACTACATCCAAGTTGTTTGCTGATGTGGAAATTCAAATTTTCTCAATTTGACTAAGGCAAAGTCAAATTGAGACTTTCTTGTTGCACTTCTCAACATCTTGCACCCCTTTTTATTGTCCTCCTTGACCATCTTAGGGGCATATTTGAAAGTTTGTGTACGAACTCCTAAATGGGAATTTGAAAAACTCGAAGAAAATTGAGCATTATCTTTTTGGTGGTTTGGCACAAATTGTCGATCTTTATTGACATAGGCCTTTGCCAGAGCAATCATGCATGGAACATCCAAATCCATGTCTTCTAGGAGATCTCCAATCTCATCCTCTTCCATTACTGAGTTAGTTCGATCATATTGCAGAAAAATTTGTAGATTACCTTTTGCATTCTTTTTGTTCGTCTTTTATGGAGGTGGAAAAGACTTGGGAATACCTCCCGCAACTAACTAGGGGACTGATTGATTAACTTCTTTTGCTGGGATCTTATTGGGAGAGGAGAGAGACACAAACCTATTTCCAGATCTAGGGTTTTGACCAGAACTTGAGGCTCCTCGAGGTCTCAAACTCCTTGTCCTTTAGGGGAATTTTCCAAAATATCTTGCTCTTTATTGATGCCCGTTGGATTTGGATTTTGATACCTCTATGCCTGAAACAAATTTGGATTTTAAAAGCAACTGTATTAAAAAAAAAAAAAATTACTGTCAATTTTATTTGAATGATCCCTGTTTGTGTACAAATCAGAGAACATAGGTCTGGGAAGAACACCATTGGACTGGACTACAAGGATTAATCTAGTCTTAGGTGTTGCTCGAGGTCTTGCTTACTTCCATGAAGAATATGGGTCTTTGAGGATTCTACATGGAAATATTAAATCCTCCGATATTCTCTTGGACAAGAATGGTGTTGCATGCATTTCTAATTTTGGGTTGGATCTTCTCCTGAATCCCTCACATACTCATGCTTCATCTTGATATGTAGGGTACAAAGTACCCGAGCAGGCAAAAACCAAAAATTGTCCCAAAACACCGATGTGTAGAACTTTGGTGTGTTACTGCTCTTAGTGTTAGGATGACAAAAAACCCAAAGAAGTGGCAGTGTCTAAAGAGACCATTGTTGAGATTCCAATGGTCATGAGGACCAATTAACATGAAGTATTTTAGCCTTTAAATATCCTACAAAAGATATGAATAGCATGGAAAAAGCCATGGATTGTCATAAACTTGGAGCCTGAAAACCACTAGTAACTTGACCGAGTCCAGTTTACACGTACCACCTTAATATTGAGGTTTTGATTGGATAAGATCCAATGCACTATCATTCTCAAGAAGGTGGTGTTGATCTTCCAAAATGGGTTCAATCCATTGTCCGAGAAGAATGGACTACTGAAGTGTTCGACCTTGAATTGAAGAGGTACAAGAACATTGAGGAGGAGATGGTTTCCATGTTGTAGATTGCTTTGAGTTGCGTTTCACAGTTGCATGAGCAACGTCCTAAGATAGTTGAAGTTGTTAAGATGATTGAGGACATTAGAGTTAAGCAATCTCCTTTGGGTGAATGGATGAGTCTCACTTTGTTTCTCCTTTTGCCTCAGAAGATATTATAAGAAGCTACTGAAGCAGATGGTTTGGCTAGATTTTGAGTGTGTCATTTTATTTTTTTTCCAATTGTCTTGTTAAGTATCAAGAGCTATTGATATATTTAATGTATTATATCTTGGCTTGGGTAGAATATATTTATGATTGTTTGAAAGAGAACTCTATGTATTGGTTCTGTAGTTCCATAACATACATTCTTTATGGCTTATAAGTAATTTTAGCATTGTGGTTTATTAATGGAGTGGTGGTCCACTAGATAATTTTTTTGCCAAGAGTTTCTCACCATCTTTTGCTATATTGTCATAAATTATTGGTTCTAATTACTCGCTCAAGATGTAGTTTGGAAGTCCAATCAATTAATGACAATGGAAAATGTGCTAATTTTATTGCATTCTCTTACTTGCAGAATTCTATTTCCTATGGCATAATTGAAACCAACATGTCAATGTAGTTGTGGTTAATACTTGCAATTTCAAATACAGTATCACTTTTCAACTTTTTGGTATTCGAGATGCTCAACTGTCATCATGTCTAGAATGGATTCCTATTTTCCTTGCACCCCTTTCTAGTAATGCCCTTTATGTAGAGGCATTTTGAGTTTCCTATTTGTTGTTATAGATGATAAATCACAGAGGATGAAAGTGGATAATCTTATATATGTTGTTTTGGTCTACCGCTTTTTGTTAACTATGTTTATGTTTCTCTTCTAGATTTAGATTCAAAATTAATTTCTCTTTTAATTTTATTTTTGTTGAGGTTTAGTTATGCATACCTTGTTCCCTCTTCTCGCTATGCCTTTTATGTATAGGCATTTTTGGAGTTTCCTATTATGTACAGGCCTTTTGAGAATTTCCTATTTGTTGTTATAAATAATAAATTGCAAAGGACAAGAGTAAATGGTCTTGTTAGTTTTGATCTAAGCTTTTTGCTAGCTGTTGTTTTTACTTTTCCTGTTTTACCAATAGGAAAAAATCTATAATTTCATTTACATATAAAATTCATATAAAACAAAATTACAACATTCTGGTGGCTAATGCTATAGACCCTTTTCCTAGCTATATACTTATGTTAAAAATTAATTTCTCTTTTAATTTGCTTTGGTTTTTCATTTCCTTTTAGTTATTGGTGCATACTGTACTCATTAGTCTCATTAACCTATTATTGGTGCATATTGTACTCATTAGTTTCATTAACCTATGTTAGCCATTTGTTTTTGTTGGGTTTCTGTTTAGTTTTTGGTGCATAATGTACTCTAGATGTCCACATACCTGTTTTAGTCACTTGTCCACATATATGTCACAAGGTTTGTTGAACTTCAACCTTGATATTCGAATTTTGTCGAACCTTGATTTTTTTTTTAGTTTTGGCGAACCTAATAGCCATTGACCAAATCCATAGATCAAAACTCATAACCTCATGTCACAACTCAAGCTTGTAATCTATCCTTGCAATTTCCATGTTCATGATATCATTTTATGGTTTTTTAATGTTGATACCTTACCATTCTATCCTATATCACATTTTAAACTTTATATATATAGAAAGAGAGAGAGAAACGTAATGGCCAAACTCATCCAACCTCATAAAAAAATTCATACTGGAATCAAATCTAATCATTGTCAAACACAAACTCCCAACTCCCAGAACCATATAACTTAGGTTCATATTAATAAAATTTTAACCAATTTCAATCACTTGTGGATATGATTAAAATTTCTGTCAATTTCAATTTCAAACTTCCCAGAAAACTGCATAATGCACATGTAGCACACATATGTTTCCATCCTTTTTTAATGACCCCTAATGGATAGGTTTTCGCACTCTTGAAAGGTTGAAATTTATGATGGGAAAATCATATTTGGCTCTTTGTGGCTCCTGCAAATAATTTTGTCTAATGAGGTTTGAAAGGTTTAAAAGGCTTGTTGGATGGTTACAAGGATATCCCGAGATCCAAAAAAATGTTAGCCATAAAAATTCCACATCTGACAATCAAATATAAATTTTGCACATTAAAGATACCACAGTGGCTCTATCAGCTGTAATCGGCTCATTATGCGAGTCATATACATGATTCGGCTCAAGGGTGGTGTGCGCTTATTATGCAAGTCATATACATGATTCGGTTCAAGGGTGGTGTGTGCTTATTATGCGAGTCATATACATGATTCGGCTCAAGAGTGGTGTGCTTGCTACTTGCTAGTGAACTTGTGAATTGAAACTTATTTATTTATTTAACTATGGTGAATAGGTAATTTTTTAGATTAATTTAGGGGATGTTTAGAATCAATTTTTGTCTATCTTATAATACTTAGAGTATAGTTAACAATCTGCAACCCATATTCACTAGATCTTTTGATTTAGCAAGAGTTGAGACTCACAAATAAAGAGATTCTACTCCTTGAGCCTAAATCATAACAAGCCATATAATCAATAAAATTTAAATTGCTGTTAGTTTCACCCAACCAAACTTACAACCACATATCATTATATTGAAACTCATATTAATTATTATTAATAATTGAAATTCCTATCGTTTCAGTGCCTCTAGAACTTGGACAACAAAAATCTTAAAACAAGAATCTTAAAAAAGCTCAATTTTTCCGGACTTGTTTTAAGATTCTTGTTGCCCTAGTTCTCAAGGCACTGAAACAAGATGGAATTGATACAAACTGTCTGCCTTTATTCCACGTGAATGTGAATATGCTGCTCAGTGGCCATACAAATTATGTCTAATTAATGGTTCCGTAGAGCTTCGTAGGGGTTACAGTTTTTGGTACGGGTGGTTCAATGAAGGGGCATTTGGGAGTTAAGGTTCAGTGTTAGGGGAAAGTTTAATTATGTACTTTTAAGAGGCCCCACTAAGACAAGGTGGCTGGTTTAAGCTCTTACAATCTGTAGGTGGCATCGAATTTCTGTTAAATTGGCCTGCATGTTTATGAAGCTGACAGCTCCCACCTGAGACAAAAGAGGCATCTATAGGGCCACCCGTATAATTTTTCTCGGTTCGATTGCTCTTTTTTAGCCTAAACAACTACCAACTTGCAAAAAAAAAATGAAGTGGGCCGCATGGGACCATAATGTAGCTTATTTTGTTGGGTTATGCTCATGCTTTCTCATCAGAATTTTCAATTTATGTACAAGGGTGACCAGTACGTGTACAGGGCTGAGGTTTACAGCTCTTTGCTGTTGAAGCAATAAGCCTGAACCTAGTAAACTTTTTGTGTGGATGCAACAAAACTTAACTTAGCAAGTACTGTTGCAGCCAGTCTGTAAAATTGGATGCAGCACCAGGAGTTTATAAGATACCATGAAAAAATCTCACCCTAGAGTTTATATCCAGTTGATACCATGTAAAAATCTTATCCTAAAGTCGCAGGAGAGGAACGAAATCCTCCCCAAGGGATGTGCCTTAATGCATTAAAAAGTCAATAATTATCAAGAAAGACCACTAGAAATCACACAGGAAAGTTCTGAATTGGGTGCATGAAATGGGCCAGGCCAGGACCAAGAGGAAAAGTAGACTGGACTATGGAAAAGTGAGAGTTCACTCGAACAAAATATACTATGTTTAATTAGTAGTACTTTTTTTAAAATGCTAGAGTTTTGGGAAATGTGTTCTAAAACAATGAAAATGACACCAGCCTGGAAAATGAAATCAATCATAATTAAGTCTAATAGTACACATTATTAAATGCAGAAATGTGGAAACAATTGTGAGGTTTGTTGGTTCTGTTCAATTTATAACCTCTTAGAAAACCAAGACTAAATCTGGTCTATTAATCTGACTCCCAGTTCACATCAGAACGTGAGTAGAACCCACAAGTATCACTTTGGTGAACGCTAAATTGGAATGATACAGAGACAGGGGATACCGCTATTCCAAAATAGTACTATGTCAATGAGATTTGAAATTAGGTGGGTAGATTATCATTAAATTTTCCAAACAATTTAAATATATGAAGTTGAGTGGGTTTAATCATTGAATGATACAAATAGGCCAGTAGATATAGCTATTCTAAAGTAGCATCATGTTAATGAGACTTGAAGTTGGGTGGGGAGGTTATCATTAAACTTTCTTAATTATTTGGATACTTGATAGTGGGTGGTGGGAAGATTATCATTAAATCCTCTCAACCTTCTGGATACAAATAGGACAGTGGACACGGCTGTCCCAAAATAACATCATGTCAATGAGACTTCACGCTGGGTGAAGAGGTTATCATTAAATCTTCCCAACCATTTAGATACTTGAGGTTATTATTAAATCCTCCCAACTTAACAGTTTCTGTTGAATTACTATTTATAATTAAGTGGATAGACATTTTTTGATTGAAAGGTGGTAAAATAATCTTTTTTTAATTAGAAATAAAAAATCTAGATATAAATAAAAAAAGTTAATATATATGTTAATGGATAAAATCTTCAATATTAATTTATTTATGTCTTTATATCTATATTTGTATCATTAAGGAATCAATTTATCTTCTCACATTTATTTACCTATTTACTATTAAAATATTATTGTACCAATTATTAAAAATATAGACTCAATTTATAAAAAAAACCATTTACAATTAAAAAATGATTGTACTTCTTATTAAAGGAATTGTTTGCGAGGTGGAGGCTAAAAGTGGTTGGAATCTGGGCAAAAAAATTTCAATAAATTTTGTCGTAGCAATATTTGAATCATGTTTTTGATGGTGGAAATCGATGCTATCAAAAACCTCTAGGGCACCCAAAACCTTGAATTTTGACAACTGTAACTTGAATTTACAAAAATCCATATCAAATTTATCAAAATCTTGCTAGAATTTCCAAATTTTCAAAGCAAAAAAACTCTGATTAAACTATCACCTTATAAAATATATAGACTTAATTGATGGAGAAATATAAACAAATGATAAAAAAGAAATGGATGCATACTAATTGAATCCATCTGCTAGTTATTGAGTGGCTGTGCTAGTCTGTGAACATTGGTCCCTCAACATTTATGCAAAATTCCAATTGGAAAGATAGTGGCTGCGCTGGTCTGTGAACATTGGCCCCTCAAACATTTATGCAGAATTCCAATAGGAAAGTAAACCATACTTTATTTTCTGGGTTCCAATGACTCTAATTAATTATGCTTTAACTTGTTAGATTCTAATTAAAATTGAAAATCTCTACACATTAACTTAAGATTTTGTACAGTTCAAGTTTTTATTAGATATTTCAAATTAAAGAACTTTAACATTTATATATTTTGGAGCACATTTGATTGCTATGTTAAAGAAGGATTATTGGGGCTCTTGCACGCTGAGCGGAGGAGTGTTGCCGAATAGCAACCAGCCAGGTCACTCTCACCTTTGCGGTCAACCTATGGCTATCTTGCAGGTGCGTGCTTTTGGAAGGTCAGTCATGCATGCCCTCCTTGCTCTCACAATGCCACGTTTCTCCCCTCTCCCCTGTAACAGTTGAGCTTTTTGTCTAAAGCGATTCTCATTGTTCGAATCACTACTTCAGACGTTTTTTTTCCCGCCCCACCTATTGACAATTGTTTCTGGTCTGAAAGCGGTGCATTACATGCAAGACCACCTTGTGACACGCTCACTCCTTCGTTTGCTGCGCATCCGGCTCTGAAGTTTTTCATAAAACCAGTTTCTGATGTTAGGGAGAAGGTTTCAATCACCCCTCTCTCCCCTGCGCATTCAGGCGCAGGGTCAGGCTAACCTCATAATTTCACATCTCCTTTCCATGTGCATTCAACCTCCATGCTTTTCAATTATACTGGTTTTATTGGTTTTATATGCACTGGCTTCAAATCATCTGGTTCTGGTCTGCTGGCGGATTATAGGCGCTCTTCACTCGGCATGCACTTGGAAAAAGGTTAGGTTTTTCTGTTCTCAGTCTGAATTTAAATGGTTTTTATTATGGTTAACAGTAGCATCTCTAAAACGATATAGTTCTCAGAACAGTCAGTATGTTAGTAGGAATAGATGTGCTCTGTTTGCTTTAAAAAAAAAAAAATAGTTTGAATACTGTCTGCGCATCCAAAATCCTCCATTCCCGAAGTACTGCATGCACAACTTCAAGCTCATATGCCAGGGTCTATAATTTTCAGTGTTTTCCGGGTATTCATTCAGAAAGTGAAGAATTACTTAGTTATCTATAAACCATGCTCAGATTTCCGTTTTAAAATAGGTTCTTGGTGGTGTATTTATGAAATATACTGCTGCTGTATAACATGCCCGGATACATCATCTTGAAAATCAATCTGCAGAGTCAAATTTTCTAGGTATGTTTAGGGTGGTTACATGTTATGGATTGCTTGATTAACCCTCTAGTCTACCAAGGATGATGTTTTTCTCACACTCTGGAGGAGCGGGAGTTCTCCCGGGCAGTAGTCTGTAGTTTTTTTCCTATAAAGCTTGGCCCTGGTTTTTCCAGACCGGAAATCATCCTCAAGGGACCGGAAAATTCAAAATCCTGAACCCGGTGGTTGAAATCCTATAGTGCAAGGAGATTCAAATCTCATAGTTTTTAGGGAGGATAGTACTATAGTTGATGTGTCATGTACTTGGGGGAATATAGAATTTAGACAGTCCTTCATCCGTCTTTTCCCTCATCAGGCTATGTCATCCAGCTTTATTATTTCAGGGCAGCTGGCTACATGAGATCTTGTGCCTCCCTCGAAAAGTGAGATCCTTTTCTCGAGGCTTCCATTTGCCTGTACCCATGTCAGGAAAGTCTTAAATTTCCATCTTTGGCCTTATCTTATCCAGGTAATATGTTCAAAAAAAGGGCAGATTCTATTTATTAGTTGAGTAAATTCCCGATCCGGGAAATCCAGTCAGGACAAAAGGTACTTTAGCAAAGTCAGGGGGAGGATTTTGGCGTCGTATGGATTATGCATCTGATGCATCGGCCACGGAGGCCATGATACGTGCTGCAATACAGGCCAAAGCTGGATGGAGGGCGCCACGTTATCAGGTGGCTGGCAGTCTACTCTTGATGACGTGGTTGTCCAACCAACACTGCCAGTTGCTGACTGGGATGGTGAAGGGTCACAAAGAGCACAAGATTTTTGGGAGGTCAACAAAAAAAATGCTTTTCAACAAAAGGAAAAGGTAATATGTGAACATGCAAACCGCTATAATAAGAATCGGAAGCCTGTTAAAACCACCCCCCCGCCAGCTGCTATAAATCTGGACAGTATCTATTTGACCGAGCGCATATCAAGCCTACAGGAACTTGCTTTGGTGGGCAGGTGGCACTTCCCAGAGATGGATGATGCCATGATGCGGAAATGGCTGGAGATTCAATGGAAACCACTGATTGGATATATACCTATCGTTTCTAATCTCATGAAAGACTGGTATTGTTTTCATTTTCTGAGTGCCAGTGATCTAGATACCATTCAGAAACGTCCCTGGGTTCATAAAAGGAGTTTACTTGCCCTTTACAAGTGGTATATTGGGTACAACCCACTGAAGAACACTCCTTCAAATAACTTAATATGGGTCAAACTCCCTGGCCTTCCTCTGGAGTTGTGGTCGAAGGAAACTTTAACTGAGATAGGTAACGCCATAGGAAAGTGTGTCTATGTTGACCCAAGATGTCTTGGGGAAAAGGACAAGCGAAGCATGGATTCTTATAGAAAAGGCTTTCAAGGGAGGGTTTCCCAACCACATAGAGATAGCTTGGAGAGATTTAAAAATAGATCAGAGATTGGATTTTTGGGGAATCCCCTTCAGATGTTCAGCATGTCACAGGACAGGACACTTGATCAAAAACTGCCCTCGGCGCCTTGCTCCAAAAAACAGACCGCATCATGGAAAAATCCAGACAGATACCAACAAATATAAGATGAATCCCCAGCCTCCTGAAAAGGTAAAGCCATCTTCTAGAATTAGCTTATCTCCGTCAGAACATGATGAGATGCAAGCATTTACAAATGTGGGAAAATATATCAGTTATTATCCCCAGTACTATTCACAGGATATTTCCCATCCACCAATCTTGTCTCAGAGTCATTGCACCATGCCGGAAAGCTCGAGAAGGTTAGTATCCACTACCGATAAAATGACCCAAGCTATTTAGCGTTCGCCCCCACTAGAACCAAATGATGATAAAGAAGTCCCTCCCCCTCCACTGACCACCCAGCATTCAAAGATTTTACTGTGGGCTCCCAAACCATATTTATTTCATCACCCTCCCCAACGCCCAAAAAGGGAGCTGCTCCTCTATGAAAGGAAAAGAGCCCATGATTTCAGCTACCCCTCTAAACTCCCTCGTCTCATCTCCAAAAAATCTGATTGATAGTGACATAGACTACCTTCTAAGCAAGAAGTCACTCGAACTGGAACCCTTAACCATTCATAAACCAAGGAAACCATCGCCTCCTCTTATAAGCCCTGAATCTGCAAGAAATATAACAGTAAGAAGAAAAAATAACAGAGGCAGTCGACATTTTAGGGGGAGGGCGGATGGCGCAGATAGAGAAGTAAGGAACCTGTCTCTTGTTGATGTACCCATCATTGATATGTCAGAGAATCAGCCTCTTAGAGCAAGAGCAACTGAAGAAACCCCTCAATGACTTTCATCATATCTATGAACATAAGAGGTTTGGGAGCAGACCTAAAAATTTTGGCGCTAAAGAATCTTTTCCACTCAGCTCAGCCAAAAATTATTTGTATACAAGAAACTATGCATAGCAATACTGCATCCATCTCCTATTTTAGGAAAATATTTCCCACCTGGAACTTGGTTGCCTTGAAAGCCAAAGGCCTGTCAGGGGGGTTGGCGGTCTTATGGGACCCTGTTTGGATTAGAGCAAAGGCTTATAAATGTTTTGCGGGCATTCTCATCTCGGCCTCTATTCGAGGAAAAGATTGTCCCATTAATATTTTAAATATCTACGCCCCATACAAGAACAGGTTCCCGTTCTGGGAAAAATTATTTGCATCAGAAATTCTTGATATTGAATCCTTGATGATTGCAGGAGGTCTCAATGTAACTCTAAATTCGGAGGAATGGTGGGGGATAAGCAGGAAAAGAGACCCGCTGGCAGATCGTATCAAATATGAACTTCTGCACAGGAATCTTGTAGACATAAATCCTGCTAAAATGATGCCAACATGGGACAATGGAAGGATAGAAGAGGCGTATATTGCAAAAAGAATTGATCGATTCATTGTACATGTCAGCATTATTGATAGAATGGGTATGCCTTACTCCTCCATTGGAAATGTATTCATATCTGACCATAGGCCGATATATCTCAGCTGGAGGGAAAAGGGGTTTAGGAAAGGGTACCCTTTTAAATTTAACAGGTCATGGCTAGAAGAACCAGATTTTAATGATATCATAACAAGAACCTGGAAGGATTTATCAGCAAGAGACAAGATCCCCCCTTTTTTGACATTTAGAGACAAACTGGCCTCGATGAGAAAGGTTGTAAAAGAATGGCAGTTTAAGAAAAGACATATGGACAGAAAGGCCCTTCGGGAAATACAGATGGAATTGGATAGTATCTCCGGAGTCCTGGCTGCTAATACTCTTCCATTTAATATGAGATGTCGTATCAACGAGCTTGAAAGGAAAAAACAAAAAATTCTGAAGCAGGAAGAAGCCTCATGGAGACTTAAGAGTAGGGCGATTTGGCTCAAGGAAGGTGACAAAAACACCAAATTTTTTCATAGGTACACAAATTCCAGGCGTAAGAAAAACTCCATATGGAAAATAAGTGATGGTCAGGGGGGCTTCCTTTTTTCCCATCAAGACATCCAAAAGGAAGCTGTGAGATAATTTGAAAAACAATATAAAAGAATGGATGTTTGCAGGTTTCAGGATATTTTATGGGGCATAGATCCGTTCCCTCAAATGTTTGATGACGGAAAAAATGAATGCCTTTTCCAGCCCATAACAGAGGGGGAACTTCTAGGAGTTATGAATTCCTTCAAGAAGGATAAATGCCCTGGCCCGGATGGCTGGACAATAGAATTATTTGTCCACTTCTTTGATCTCATCAAACAAGACCTGCTAAGGATGGTTGAAGCAACGAGAATCTCAGGCAGCATACACCAGATAATGTCCTCCACTCAAATAGCACTCATCCCAAAGAAAATGGAGGCTGAATCCTTCCAAGACTTTAGGCCGATATCCCTCTGCAACATAACTTTCAAAATCATTACAAAAATTATTGCTGAAAGGATCAAAACTACCTTAGCTTGTTTTTTAACAAAGGATCATCATGCTTTTTTAAAAGGAAGGAACATATTGGATGTTGTCGCCAACACGCAAGAAAGTCTGTTCACCATGCTTTCAAATAAATCTGAAGCTGTCATATTGAAAATTGAACTACAAAAAGCATATGATTGCTTAGATTGGGGGTTTATTAGATTCTTATTAGCAAAGATTGTCCTGAAATCCAATATAATAAATTGGATCATGGCATGCGTGGAGAAAGTAAACTATGTCGTCATCATAAATGGGATCGCATCCCCTTTTTTCCTTGCAGAAAGAGGTCTACGTCAAGGTTGTCCCCTATCTCCTCTTTTGTTTATCTTGGCAATGAATTCATTAAGTCTTCATATTAACAAAGCAGTAAGTGAAAACAGGTGCAAGCCTATGAAGATTTGCAGAAACAACTACATTTCGCATAACTTATTTGTAGATGATGTGCTCATATTTGCAATGCTATGTAGAGTCACTTGGATACAACTTCATGACATTCTGAAAAGATTCCAAGATGCCACTGGTCTTCAAATTAACAAATCAAAATCCATCCTCTTCCATAATGATGTCAACATGGAAACAGCGAAATGGATTTCAACGCTGTTTGGGATAGAGATGAGGTCCATCAAAAATGGATTAAAATACTTGGGATTTCAGCTAAAAGAAAAGGGATACTCTAAAGCTGAGTGGCAGTGGATAATAGACAGGTACTACAAAAAGATATATGCTTGGGAATATAAGTGCCTATCATTGGCAGGAAGAATTATTTTGTCACAAGCAATATTAACTCAACTTGCTGTATACTGAGCACACTTATTCTTCCTCCCTGCAAGCATCATCCAGAAAATGAATAAGATAACTGCAAACTTTATATTGGGCAGCAAATCAGAGCAGAGAAAATATCATCTTACTAGAATGGAAAAGATCTCGATGTCGAAGAATTCAGGTGGTTGGGGACTACTAGACTTGAGAACTTTTGGGAAGGCGCTCCTGTGCAAATCACTATGGAGAGGGATTTATGGAGAGGGCCCCTGGAGCATCACAATAAAGAAGAAATACATGGGCGGCAAAGATGTGGCACATTGGTACAGATTAGGGAGGATCGGATCCAAGTATGGGTCAGCAATTTGGCTCAGCTTTCGAAAGATTGAGCACTATTTTCTAAAGAATTTGATATGGAGCTTTCAATCCGGCAGTAGGATTATCATTGGAATAGACCCTTTCATATGCGGTCGTGAGAAGATATCTCCTCCTGAAAGACTCCTAAGCTTCTTCCATAGGAAGGGTTTCTTCACCTGGGACAAACTCATAGCAACATGGCAGGGCCCTATCCCTCTTTGGAAAGAGGCTGACAGTATGGGGATGTCTGAGTCTTTGGCAAGACATTGGAACATAATCAGAGATGGCTTGAGAAGTTGTGGTTTACATCGTTCTTTGCTAGAAGATGTTCTTATCTGGAAAGTGCCAAATGCAAGTGCCCAAGTTTGTGTTAAAGACATTTACATAAACTTGATTGGTTTAAAAATACCACGCGCTAGTCCTACTTTTCCATCAATTTTCTGGAAAACCGGATGTCCTCCCAAATTAACATATTTCTCATGGTTGGTATTTCACAATAAGAACCTGTCTTGGGAAAATCTGAAAAAAAGAAATTGGCATGGGCCGGGCTTTTGCTTAATGTGTGAATCAGCCGAGGAAAGCAACTATCATATGTTTTTCCAATGCTAGAAAACGCTACTATTATGGTATGAACTGGCAGCTTTATTAGGTTTCCTTGTTGTGACTCATGCTTCCACGCAAGAAGCTTTCCACTGGTGGAGTGGGCAAAAAGATTCATGGAGACCAATAATTATCATAGTTCTTTGGTGTGCATGGAAGTGGAGAAACAACATAATTTTTAAAGCCAGGAAAGAGCCTTTTATGGCTATGCTACAAAATGTTGTATCCATCTATGAATCCCTGCCGGCTAAGGATCACAAAAGAAAAAATGTCAATCGGAACGAGCAAGAAGATAATCACTCAGGGGTCCCAAGAGCATATTTTGATGGTGTTGCTCAGCAAAATTCTTGTGGCTGCGGGGTACATATCATTATGGACGAGAACCTTCATTATCTCATCTCATGGAATGGAGGAAAGGGCTCTAACAGTATGGCTGAGGCGATGGCTCTAGCGGGTCTTCTTACTTTCTGCATCTTCTTTGATATTCAGTTTGTTTCAATCTATGGGGATTCCAAAATCATGGTCGATCACGTTATGGGAAAATGCCGCATCAGATACCCACACCTTGCAGGTTGGATGGACAGAATTATGTATTTATGGGGCAAAGTGAAAGGATGCTCCATTCAACACATCTATAGATCCCAGAACCAGCAAGCAGACAGTTTATCAAAGGAAGGGCTTCTATCTCAAACAGGTACCTGGATCATGAAGGTAATATCTGCCGAGAAATCCTTTTCCATCCAGGATTTCTCCTTCCCTGGTTTTTAATTCACTTTTTGAAACTCTCCAGGTATGCTCTGTTTTTTTGATCTTTATGTTATATATCCTTGAATATGTATGGTTTATGAATGGTCGATCTATCTCGGCAATAAGCTTATATCCCAGGAAATATCATGTGACTGTGCAAAAAGTCTTGTATATGGTTAATTGTGTGTCAGCTCCAAAGCTTTCATTCCGGATGCACATAGTATCCAGTTTTGTTTTTTTAGTTTCTGAACTTCTCCAGCTTTTAAAAGCTTATGATGTACTATCTGTTATCTTTATATTGTCTCAATATAATACAATCATGCTTTTTCATTCTGAAAAAAAAAAAAAAAAAAAAAAAAAAAAATATATATTTAGAAATTATTTTTATAAACATAAAGAAGACTAACCAAAAAAGGAACATTATAAAATATAATAAATCAGAAATAAAAAAAAAAAACATAAAAACATTTATATATTTGGAGATTATTTTTATAAATATAAAGAAGACTAACCAAAAAAGGAACATTATAAAATATAACAAATCAGAAATAAAACATAACAAATTAAAGTTACAATGTCCAACTCTCTTCTTCATAAAGAGTTCTCACTCCATAAATTATATCAGAGATTAGTTTCAAAATAGCTTCAATAAATCTCATTCTGAATAGGGAATTTATAAATGTGCATGACCAAGCCAATTTAACTATAAAGTTAAACACTATAAAGTTAAATAGATTAGATTATAATATGGATGTTAGGTTAGGTTAGGTTAGTATCTGCTGTAGTAAATCCGTCCAATGCACTACACTAAGTTTCAAGACATCATTTTTTTAATAAATATAATTCCAAGACATCATTTTTTTAATAAATATAATTTAATATGGTGAGAGTAAAATTTAAATTGTTTATCTATATATATTTGGATAAGAAGTTAGGGATAAAGAAAAATTATTATATTGAAGAGTTTAATCTTACTCATAATCATTAGCAAAAACCATGTATAGGGGTCAATATTTCTTAGAGAGACAAAAATTTTATTACTTATTTAAGGACTAATTTTCATCAACTCTGTTGTGAAATAGGCGTTGGAAAATGCCAAAAGAAGTGTGGGAGGGAAGAGTATGTATTTTTTGCTCTTCCTGAAAAGTGGAAACAGAAAAACGTTTCATTTTAGAATGGAGGCTTCAAAGACATCAGAGAAAATTATGCAAATAACTAGCTCTTGAGATAATTTATTCAACGAGAAATTTGTCGAAGAAAACGTTAAAATAATTTCTTCTTCTTCATCAATTGTTATAAGACTTTTCAAATTTTCATTTTTATTTATAATTTAAAAATATATTTTTAGATAATAAAAAGTAATAATCTCATAAAAATTATATTCATTATTTTTACATATTCATTTCTTTATTCATTCTTTTGGTTAACTTCCATGTGTAAAGTTTTTATTTTAACATATAAAAAGAGCAAAAAGAAGAAATAAAAGTTTACTTTATTTTAACCTACAAAAAGAGCAAAAAGAAGAAATAAAAGGTAAACTTTTAAACTAATGTATAATATTATTCGATTATAATTGTTTATTTATTTATTTATATATTTTATCATAAAAATTTAAATAATTATTTAAATTATATATATTAAGTATTTCTATTTTTATAATGATTTATTTCTTTAACAAAAAAACACAATTTTTGTATTTTTGAAAATTTGCTTGGTAGAGTTTATATTGGAAATAAAAAATGTGCTTTGCAGACTATGGTATCAAGTAGTTAGGCGCCAAAGATTTTCTTGCAGGTTTGGAGCAAGCTCGAACCCGTTTGGTGGTTCAAATGTGTGGATCACTGAGTTGGGTGTGTCTTCAAACCCCTAGCTTCACTCATTTCCATTTTCTCTTGTATCTGCTCTTTGTTGGAGCATTTTGTTCACACTGACATGGAGGAGGAGGTAGCATTTAGAGCCCTAATGCAGGCTCAAAAACCATGGGGGACTTCTTCTCCCCCCCCCCCCAAAAAAAAAAATTGTGAATAAATTAACTGAGATCCTTGCAGTGGAACTCTCTCCTTTGTAAGAGAGCCTTACCTCTCTCATAAAAAGCATTGGTCAACAAGTTTATGGGCTTCTGGTTGAATCCAAACATTGGTGAAACCTAGATCGTAGAACAATGGACCCCCAAGCTTCAAGGAAAGGTAACTTTCATTATAGTTGGAAGGAGTTTCAATGTCTTCTTGTTTCTCAATAAAATGGAAAGATATTTGATTCTCAGATCATGTCCATATTTCATTGGGTATAGAGGCCTCTCTATCACTCCATGGAATCTTGATTTCAATCCAAATTCTGTGATCACTGTCGTGCCTGTGTGTGTTCAGCTGTCGCACCTCCTTCTTCATCTTTGGGGGGCTGATGCATTAAAAGACAATGGAAACAAGTTGGGCCATTATTTGGATAAAGCATAACCAAAAGGAGGTCAATTTTCTTGTGCTTGCATTTGTGTTGAGGTAAACTTCAATGAAGGTTTACCAGAGGACCAAAGATAAATCTTGGATAATGGAACCATATCTAAGAATTGGATTATGAGCATATTCCTTTTAAATTCATCGTTTGTCATACTCAGGGGCACTTTGCCAAAAACCACCCCTAACGAAAAAAGATGAGTAGGCCCAAACCCCTGTTTCTAAGGAGACAAGTTTCTAACCAACACAAAAAATAAGAAGGAATCAACAGAACAAGGCTATGGCCCCAAAGAAATCTGCTGAAGCAGATCTAATCCTAGAACCTTCCTTCAACAAGACTCTTTTGAGGCTCTTCAAAATCCAGAACGAGAAGAAGATACCCCTATGGATGAATTCCCAAATGAGGGTCAGGGAAATACAAAAGTGCCGACGGAAAATGAAGAGCAAGCCCCTTCACAAGTGAACCCTCCTAATCCAGATTCATATTTTGAGAAAAGAACATTAAAATTGACACCCTCCACTCTTGCGGAGATGAAGCAGCCTACCCAAAGTTTTACAAGGAAGCTATGACAATTAGAAGAACTCATGTAAAATCATGCATGAGAGACACCATTGATTTTTTTTTCTCCTCGAACGCAATGGAGGATCAGTGTTAGTTAGATACTGAGGAGTGCAAAGTCATGTTGACAGCAGAGCAGGAGGCTCAGTAGCAGAGTCAACAACAACACAGTTTTCCCAGTAGACAGTTGTAGACACAATTGATTCAGTTTGTTATTTTTGGATGCTTCTCAGTTGCATATGTTGCAGTAGCAACAACAACAGTGAGAGATGTTGCATATAACACATTACATAGGTGCAAGAGAGGGGCGGTTGATAATCTTGTTTCTTGCTGAGAGGGACTGTTGAAAACACAACAAGAAAGCCTCAATCTTGATTTATGCCTTCATTAAATTGAGAAAATTTGAAATTCCACATCAACAGACAACTTGGAGGAGTTAAATGAGGTGACATGGCTCTTATCACCCAGTTAAGAACACTCAATTCGAGTTAATGAGTTGAAGTTCAGTTTGCTTGAGTTGATTCCTAAAAAATAGGAGTCTAGCTCAGTTAGTTCGAGTTAAGGGCATGAAGTTCAGTTGTGTGCAGTGATTTCTAATTTTTAGGAGCCTAAGTTGAGCTAATTTCATTTGTAGCAATTTAATTTAGTTAAACTGAGTTATGGTCAGTTAAACTAGTTCTAACTATTGGAGGAACTAGTGGAAGGTCAAGTTGTGGAAGTGGAACTTCAACCACACTCAATGATCATCTAGATAACTAATCAACCAACCTAAATTAGCTCATGCATGCAGATAATTTGAGTTACCCAGTTGAGATGGAGATTATAAGGTAGTGTGTTGTCAGTTGTAGACTATTCTAATGTGTATAGGTGGTGCATGAAGTCAGAGGAAGGGCCTAGAGGAATTGTGCAAGGAAATAGGAGCTTGGAGCCTAAAAATCAGCTAAGTTTTGGTTAGGGTCAGTCAATCAGGCAGAGAGGTAGACTATACACTTGCGGGTTGTGCTCAGGCTTGAGAAAGCATATGTATTCATCTCTATTCTTTGATTAATTAAATACATATAGGAAGGGGTTTTGAGTAGTTGCTTTCCCCTAGATAAACCTTTGTGCACATGTGATAATTCTTCTTGCATGTTAATGATTTGTGTTCTAGATTGCGAATTGAATTCCGTAGAGCAACAGAGTAGCTTCGAGTCTTGTGATTTAGTAAATTTCATGAGCAGTTTCGAATCTACACAATAATTTCTACACCCTTAAACTCAAAGTAATATTCCTATAGGCATATACATATATATATCAAAATACAAACAAAATCTTATAGGGTCAACAAACTATCATATCAAGTATCAGACAAAGGCATGTGTATCATCTAGTCTTGATTCCCTTTTTTGGGGGTATATTGTTACATTGAGGTCTAGTAAATTTTGTTCAACTGTGATCATTTCATCACTACAAGTTGAAGGATGAGAAATCTTCATGGTAGTTTTTCACTGTATCTCCTAGATTTTCTATAAGAGGTTGGAGAGTTCATTCTCATTTTTGTGCATTGGAGTTCTATGTTTTACAAGTAGCACCATTATTGTAATCATACTAGACACCATTTAATTATACTTTTGTTGAAGGATAACTATTTCTTCTTGCCACGGTTGATTATGTCCATCAATTTGTTGAGCTATGCAACTGGAAGATGCGGCATGGATTTAACTGTCTCACATTTGTTGAGTTTTAGAATTAAATCACTGATGAGAACCTCAGGGGGAATGGATTTGAAATATAATTGAGATTTGTTACCAATAATTGCATGCCATTTCAACTTCCAACACTTAATAAGAGTATGTAATACCTGAAATGCTGAGATAATGAACCTAGTCACCAACGTTGTGACAAGGATTAGGAATTTCCAACAATTGGAGCCCCCCATGCAGTGGCGATCCAAATGATTGCCTAATTGAGCTTCACTCACTCCCCATTGACCACCCAGATAAACAAAGTTGGATCAAGGGAAAATTCTCTAAGACCAACCATAGGATCCAATTCACCATAAACAATTGAAAAAACACATAGGGTTGGTTACTTCCAACCTTGTTGCCTTGGATAGAAATTTTGAACCCAAGGAGAATACCCAAAACCAGGAAAATTTGCAGTATCCCCTCGTATTTTCCTCAAATTGAAACACACTTTTCTTTTCCGATGCCTATAACAAGGAGATACAAGTACAATGTTCAAGGATTCATTCTACTATCTCTATAATTCCAAGTTTAGGATAAGAAAAAAAAGCAAATGTTTTTCTCTGAACCCTGTAACAAGGAGCTACGAATATTAGAATCAAGGATTCCAACCAGGCATTCCACCGCCTCTTTGGTTCCAAATTTAGAATAAAGAAAAATCCATATGTTTCTAAAAAAACACGAATAGCTTCGAAATTCTTAACATTCAAGCTCCATTCGTTGCATAGAGCAAGATCCTGGAATCCTCATCAAAGTGGCTAGCCAAATTTACTCTAGGCTATATCTCTAAACTACATTTCAATTGTTCATCCTCCATCTAAGTCTACAGGGTGGCACCTTTCAACTCGCCAAGTCGCAAGCAGAGTATCTAGAGAATTCTCCCAAGCTACTATCTCTAGTGACATCATGTTGACAATTTTCTCCTCACCAAACCCAAGCTCCATTACCTTTTGCACATGACTGCCCTTGCATGACTTGCAATGTCGGCATATGCCAAATCTCTCTTCCCTATCATCTTACTGCTTTGAATGTATGGGAGGTCAAGCCTAAGCCTCTCCTTTCATTGGTTTTTAAATGTTCGCATGCCATTGAAATCTAGCTTGTGCCATTTGGCACCTCCACCTTTGAACATTATTACTCTTTTGCCTCATATTTAATTTCATGGAATGTGATCAAATGAGGAGCCACCACTTAAATTCAATCACTCCATGGCTAATGTGGCACCTTCATTAGCTAGGGAGTCAACCAAATGATTATGATGTCTTAGAAAATGATGAATTTCGTATTGTTCAAATTGTTTCACTCGATCTATAGTTTTTTTACAATGGATTTCAGATTCAGGTCTTTAGGAGTAGCTTTTAGGATTAAACTTTGGATAATTACACAAGAGTTGCCAATGATAAAGATATTTTGAATTTTCCTTAGCTAACATCAAACACCTTAGTAGGGCATAAGCTTTTGCTTGATTATCAGATCTCTTCCCTAATCCTCATGAGAATGTTAAATCTATTTTTTCTTCTAGTAGAAAATAACCCCTCAAGCTCCACCCCTTAACTTAGACATGATTTTGGTGAAGGATAAAGATGGTTGTATTATTATTTTTTCCTTTTAAATTAATATTTTATATTTAATGTGAGTATTCTAAATATTGGTATTAACATTTTTATTATAATTTATAAATTAATAAAATTTTATAATTGTAATTGTAATTTTAAGTTAATTAAATTTATAACTATTTTGTTTTTAAATTTATAATTTTTATTATAATTATTTTTAATTTTTGAAACCAATATTTAATTTAAAAAATACATTAAAATTATATATTTTCAAAACAATGTAGAGATTCTCTTATCTAGATGTTGAAAACAGGGCTAAGGAACAGGGGGAAGCCCTCCACCCCCTCTCCTTGCATTAAAGAGTGGGGGATGACGTGGCTATCCTGCCCCATGTACTCACACATGCCAACTCACTTGACAATCCCCTACATGAAGATGGTAGCTTTCATTTCCACCGGGCGCTCTTGTATCCTAGCGCTACTTTGTATTATTTATTGTTATAGTGGTGTTTCCCAGTCGCAGGTGTGATATTTCCACCATGGCGTTGGGTTGTGGACATGCTAATTTACGGGGGTCTTGGCCCCACTAGCTTGGAGCCTCACCACACACCTCCTATGATAGTGTTTTGAGCTTGGAGTTAGGAAGTGGTCATAGTTGTGGCGAGCTTTGGAATTCACGTCGTAGAGAGGAGCGAATTACATTGTCTGCAACACTCCAGAGCCCGATGGGTCGCCAAGACAAGGGTAATTCCTCCTATGTCCACTCATAGCTAATTATTTAACTTGATTCTATTTGTCTGGTGGAATTTGGTCTATAGTTTGTATGGTGTTTTGGTGGTGTTAAATTTCATTGGAGTGCCTTGGGTTATTTGATTTGTTTCCTTTGTCCAGAGCTACCCTCTACAAACACCCTCTCCATCATTGTTAACTCACCTCATCCCTTAGCCAACTTGGAAGCAAGAAATGAAGATCCTTACGTTGTTATCTCAATTTCATTTGTTTTGTTGCATCAGTCTGTGCCTCCTCGAGGGGTTCTCTATCCTAGTGCCTTTTTTTGTTTTGACCATTATGCCCTACCAATGCATGCGCTTTTGTCAGGGGTTTGGAGGTCATGGCCATTCGGGTAGACCTCAGGCTCAAACCCAAGGCTAGATAACTGCATCTATTTTTCGCTTGTCCACTCCACCAGAAATCTAGTAGTATATCCATCAGTTAGAAGCCTTAACCACTAATGATCACCAAACCTATTTTGATTCTGAGATTTGAATAGATGAAACCACATAGGTTTCAAAACATAGTCACACTAGGGGACGACATAGCCAATACCTCAATTCTATCACCCTTCAATGGAAAATGAAGGTGCGCTTTGGAAGGATGCTCAAAGAAGAGTATGAGGATTGCAATGGAATCATTACATGTAATGAAATCCAAAGACTCCAATGCCACCAATGCTCCTACTTGGTTAGCCTCGATGCCTACCCAACACATATGGAAGGTCACTTACAATATGGTCTCAAACCTCCAATACCAGCAAGCACAAGTTCCTAGGATCCGACCCTAGTAACATCCTCTAACAATTGATGCACGTACAATCCTTTTGACTTATGTTTTTGTTTCAGTAAAATTATTATTTTCTTTCTAGTAAATGTATGACTAATTGTAATTGACAAATGATATATTGCAATTCTTTTATGCTTTCTATTAGTGACTTAGACATAGACTTGTTAGAGAATTTTGATGGTTTTGGATGACAAACAACTCTCATCGTCATCACATAGTTTCCCTGTGGCAAATCACTATGGAGAATAAGCCAAATAATAAACTTTGATATTTGTATGCTAGTAATTCTAATAAGAAAATTTAATTAAGGAAAAAGAAAAATGTAAATATTGATAAATTAAATTATTGAAATAATAAATGTAAATTTGATAATACTGAATAATGATTTCTGTACATGTAGATTTGATATTAGTAAATAATGATTTTTGTAATTTAAATAATGAATTTTTATTATTATTTCTATTAAACAAATATTTTATAATAATTTTGTCTATTAATCAATCATATATATTAATATTTTGATATACTTTATAAATTAATAATTATTTTTTAATATTTAATTTTAATTTATTTTATAAATATTTTAATTTTAAATAACAAACTATTTTTATTTTTAAAATTTTATATTAAAATTTTAACTTTTTAATCATAAAATATTTAATTTTGATATTAATTTTTTTTCTTATACCATCTATTTAACACTTTTATGTTTAAATTTATTTATTTATTTTTAAATCTCAAAGTAGCTGATTTTTAATGTATTTCCTGTAACCTGCTTTTCAATTTTGCATGTCAATTCATACACTTTGAATTCTATATTTTGCATGTCAAGTCATGCACTTTAATTTCTAGATTTGCATGTCATCAATTTAGAAGTTCAACAATTTCAAATCCTGATTTTAATATTTCAATCTTGTCAATTTCCAACATCTTAATCTTGTCCATTTCCACAATAGTTTTTGTTTTTTGTTTTTGTTTTTTTTCTTTTTTTTGTTTTTTGTTTTTTTTGTTTGTTTGTTTTTTTTTTTTTTTTTTTGTTTTTTTTTTTTGTTTGTTTCTTTTTCTTTTTTCTTTTTTTTCTTCCTTTTTTTTTTTTTTTTCTTTCTTCTTCTTCTTTTTTTTTTTTTTTTTTTTCCAGGAAGAAAAAGCAAGATAGTCTTATATTCATATAAGAAGATTACATAATGCTAGACGCATATGCAGAAACGTGGACAGAGCCACTTACAACAATACTCCATAAGAAGTATCCAGAAATGCCCTCAGACAGGGCATCAAATAAAGGTATAAACCCCAGTTAATCTGCATAACAGTGCCCAATATAAACCCCAAAAGGCCAATATTGCACAGACCTGAAGAGGCAACCCATCTATTACAAGAAAAACAACATAATCGTGCAGAGGTGCAGGAGATGGCACCAATGCACCAAGCAGCCAAGCTTCACAGGATAGAAAAAGAGAACATAAAGCACTAGATCTGTCCGCCCAATGCAAAAGGAGAGGCATGAAAAGAGGAATAGAGCAGCAAAGGTAGCCACTCCTTCCCCGCCCCCTCAAACTCTCCAGCCGAATCAGACGAAAAACAGAGGTAGAAGCACTGCCTCAATCATCCACATCTGCCTGCAGATAAGGACCAGCGGAAACATCCATAGATGCGGCACAAAACAGTGCAGAGCGCCTCTGTTCCCTCAACGCGCCAAAGGAAATGCCGCGGCCAAAACGAAACCAGACTGCCGCCGAGAAGGAGAAAACCCACCGGAGCAGAGGAGAGGCCCAGGGCAGAGGCAGCAAGGGCAGCCACCTCGCCCCCGCTCAGAGAAAATAAAAGACCAGAAGACAGCCGTTGTGGCGTCCCCCTAAGACCCTTGCGATCCCTTTCCTTCAGCTGAAGATGAAACTCAAAGAAGCCCTCACTATCGGCCTCGCTCCACGCGCAAACCCTCTGCGCTCACGCTCCTCTCGTCCTCAGTGCTTCACTCAACGTGCAAACCCTCTGCTTCTCAGCTCCTCAACACTCCTTGCAGCTCTCAGAACTCTCCACAACTTTACACAATGCCTCTCACACAGCTCCCCTCGTTGCGGCTCCCTCGCCTCTCCCCTCATCGCAACTCCCCTCGTCGCAGCTCCACGCGCAAACCCTCAGCGCTCACGCTCCTCTCGCCCTCACCGCTTCGCTTCACAGCTCTGCCCTCACCACTTCGCTTCACAGCTTCACACAGCGCCCCTCACACATCTCCCCGCGCAACGGCTCCCTCGCCTCTCCCCTCACCGCAGCTCCCCTCTCCGCAGCTCCTCTCCCCTCACCGCAGCTCCCCTCGCTGCAACTCCACATAGCAAACCCTCAGCGCTCACACTCTCCCTTTGCGGCTCACACAGCAAACCCTCAGCTCCCCTCGCCGTAGCTCCTCTCCCCTCACCGCAACTCCCTCGCCGCGGCTCACACAACAAACAATTTTAGAGGGTTTTTTTCGACCCCATTTCCACAATAGTTATTGAAATAGACTCTTACATTTAAAA